>BSBK01001950.1:1532500-2115373 GCA_027943335.1 Chamaecyparis obtusa | reverse complement strand
GGTTTATCTCATTTTTTTTCTCTACCATTTCTGAGTAATACAATTTTGTTTTTGTTCGTCTTAAATGATTTCGCATACCAATGTGTCAAAAGGGGTCCTAAGACCCCTTAAAACACACTTGAGCATTAAAATATGTAAAAAGGGGTCATGGCGACTCCCTAGGGGTCCTAGCACGTGATAAGGCGTAGTAGGACCCCTAGGGAATCCCCATGACCCCTTTTGAAACATTTGAACACTCAAGTGTCTCTTAAGGGGTTCTAAGGCCCCTTCGGACACACTTGAGCTTTCAAATATGTCAAAATGGGTCATGGGGACTCCCTAGGGGTCCTAACGCATGATAAGGCATACTAGGACCCCTAGGGAGTCCCCATGAGCCCTTTTGACACATTTGAACACTCAAGTGTGTCTTAAGGGGTCTTACGACCCCTTTTGACACATTTGAAGGCTCAAGTGTGTCTTAAGGGGTCTTAGGACCCCTTCGGACACACTTGAGCATTCAAATGTGTCAAAAAGGGGTCATGGGGACTCTCTAGGGGTCCTACTATACCTTATCACACGCTAGGACCCCTAGGGAGTCCCCATGACCAATTTTGACACATTTGAATGCTCAAGTGTATCTTAAGGTGTCTTAGGACCCCTTTTGACATATTAGAATGCTCAAGTGTGTCTTAAGGGGTCTTAGGAACCCTTTGGACACACTTGAGCATTCAAATGTGTCAAAAGGGGTCATGTGGGCTCCCTAGGGGTCCTAGTATGCCTTATCATGCATTAGGACCACTAGGGAGTCCCCATGACCCCTTTTGAAATATTTGAATGCTCAAGTGCATCTTAAGGGGTCTTAGGACCCCTTTGAACACACTTGAGCGTTGAAATGTGTCAAAAGGGGTCATGGGGACTCTCTAGGTGTCCTAGTATGCCTTATCATGCGTTAGGACCCCTAGGGAGTCCCCATGACCCCTTTTGACACATTTGAATGCTCAAGTGTGTCTTAAGGGGTCTTAGGACCCATTTAGACACACTTGAGCATTTAAATGTGTCAAAAGGGGTCATGGGGACTCCCTAGGGGTCCTAGTATGCCTTATCATGTGTTAGGACCCCTAGGGAGTCCCCATGACCCCTTTTGACACATTTGAATGCTCAAGTGTGTCCGAAGGGGTCCAAATGTGTCAAAAGGGGTCATGAGGACTCCCTAGGGGTCCTAGTATGCCTTATCACATGTTAGGACTCCTAGGGAGTCCCCATGACCCCTTTTGACACATTTGAATGCTCAAGTGTGTCTTAAGAGTTCTTAGGAACCCTTCGGATACACTTAAGTGTTCAAATATGTCAAAAGGGGTCATGGGGACTCTTTAGGGGTCCTAGTATGCCTTATCATGTGTTAGGACCCTAGGGAGTCCCCACGAGCCCTTTTGACACATTTGAATGCTCAAGTGTGTCTTAAGGGGTCTTAGGACCCCTTCAGACACACTTGAGTGTTCAAATGTGTCAAAAGGGGTCATGGGGACTCCCTAGGGATCCTACTATGCCTTATCATGCGCTAGGACCCCTAGGGAGTTCCCATGACCCCTTTTGACACATTTGAATGCTCAAGTGTGTCTTAAGGGGTCTTAGGACCCCTTTTTACACATTGGAACTCTCAAGTGTGTCTTAAGGGGTCTTAGGACCCCTTCGGACACACCTGAGCACTCAAATGTGTCAAAAAGGGTTATGGGGACTTCCTAGGGGTCCTAGTACACCTTATCACATGTTAGGACCTCTAGGGAGTCCCCATGACCCCTTTTGACTCATTTGAATGCTCAAGTGTGTGTTAAGGGGTCTTAGGTCCTAGTACACCTTATCACACGTTAGGACCCCTAGGGAGTCCCCATGACCCCTTTTGACACATTTGAACACTCAAGTGTGTCTTAAGGGGTCTTAGGACCCCTTTGGACACACTTGAGCATTCAAATGTATCAAAAGGGGTCATGGGGACTCCCTAGGGGTCCTAGTACACCTTATCATGCGTTAGGACCCCTAAGGAGTTCCCATGACCCATTTTGACACATTTGAATGCTCAAGTGTGTCTTAAGGGGGTCTCAGGACCCCTTCGGACACACTTGAGCATTCAAATGTGTCAAAAGGGGTCATGGGGACTCTAAGACCCCTTAAGAAACACTTGAGAATTCAAATGTGTCAAAATGGGTCATGGGGACTCCTAGGGGTCCTACTATGCCTAATCATGCGCTAGGACCCTTAAGGAGTCGCCATGACCCCTTTTGACACATTTGAGCACTCAAGTGTGTCTTAAGGGGTCTTAGGACCCCTTTTGTCAGATTGGAATGCTGAAGTGTGTCTTAAGGCATCTTAGGACCCCTTCAGACACACTTGAGTGCTCAAATGTTTCAAAAGGGGTCATGGGGACTTCTTAGGGGCCCTAGTATGCCTTATGACACGTTAGGACCCCTAGGGAGTCCCCATGACCCCTTTTGACACATTTGAATGCTCAAGTGTGTCTTAAGGGGTCTTAGGACCCCTTTTGACATATTGGAATGCTTAAGTGTGTCTTAAGGGGTCTTAGGACGCCTTTGGACACACTTGAGCATTCAAATGTGTCAAAAGGGGTTATGGGGGCTCCCTAGGGGTCTTAGTACGCCTTAGGACCCCTTTGGACATAGTTGAGCATTCAAATGTGTCAAAAGGGGTCATGGGGACTCCCTAGGGGTCCTAGTACACCTTATCACGCGTTAGGACCCCTAGGGAGTCCCCATGACCTCTTTTGTCACATTTTGATGAAGGGTGCTCCCCTTAATACCACAAACACATAACAGAAATAGAGAAACAACAACAATAATATGCAAAAATAATAAATTGGCTTCTTATTATCTCCACAAATGTGGAATTACAAACTTTTAGAATTACAATATGCAAAGCCACATGGGCATTCCCTTACAATATTCTGTAGGACAAAGCCTCGAATCAATACCCAGATCTACTACCCAGAACTGCCCTAGACAACACTACGAGCCTTCTTTATATAGACAATTTCCACTGCCCAAGAAGGTTTTAGAAATTTAGCCCTTAGGGCCGACCAAACTTAGAATTATTTTATTTTACAATTTATTACATCAAAGTCAGCACAAAATGAGTTTTGAAACCCAAACAAAAATTTTGAAGAAAAAAATATTTTCCACCATTCCAGGTGACCCAACTTCCGAAGACCATAAGTCATCACCAGTTGACCTGATTGGCTATTATAACCCCATTCTGGAAACACCGTGAAGCGCTCTACAGGCTTAATTAGCGCAAGTGCTCGTCACCCAAATTTTTGACCTCATCCGGGGCCTCTAAAGCCTTCAAAACTGAGTTTGAAGTTTCTGTACCCTGCTGCCAATACCGAAAATCTTCAATATCTTCAAAACTAGACCTGATCTAGCCATGAAACTTTGCTGGTAGGATGATATGACTAAGATGAACCTCCATATGTGAAATCAAAACATTCCAAGATCGTAAGACCAACTTACTAAAAATAGAAAGTTTCCATAAATAGGAGCTCTGCACAAGATAGCCCTTATTGAATACAAAAATAGAAATATTTTTGGGTGATGCAAAATTGCTCTTACACCCAGGATGCTCCTGCATCACATTTGAATGCTCAAGTGTGTCTTAACGGGTCTTAGGACCCCTTCAGACACACTTGAGCATTCAAATATGTCAAAAGGGGTCATGGGGACTCCCTAGGTGTCCTACTATGCCTTATCACGCGCTAGGACCCCTAGGGAGTCCTCATGACCCCTTTTGACACATTTAAATGCTCAAGTGTGTCTTAAGGGGTCTTAGGACCCCCTTTGACACATTGAAACACTCAAGTGTGTCTTAAGGGGTCTTAGGATCCCTTCGGACACACTTGAGAACTCAAATGTGTCAAAAAGGGTCATGGGCACTTCCTAGGGGTCCTAGTACGCCTTATCACGTGTGAGGATCCCTAGGGAGTCCCCATGACCCCTTTTGACATGTTTGAATGCTCAAGTGTGTCTTAAGTGGTCTTAGGACCCCTTCAGACACACTTGAGCACTCAAATGTGTCAAAAGGGGTCATGGGGACTTCTTAGGGGTCCTAGTACACCTTATCATGCGTTAGGACCCCTAGGGAGTCCCTATGACCCCTTTTGACACATTGGAACACTGAAGTGTGTCTTAAGGGGTCTTACGACCCATTCCGACACACTTGACTATTCAAATGTGTCAAAAGGGGTCATGGGGACTCCCTAGGGGTCCTAGTACACCTTATCACGCATTAGGATTACAAGAATTTAAAAATTTTGGTTTATCTCATTTTCTTTCTCTGCCATTTCTGAGTAATACAATTTTCTTTTTGTCTGTCTTAAGTGATTTCACGTTCTAATGTGTCAAAAGGGGTCCTAAGACCCCTTAAGACACACTTGAGTGTTCAAATGTGTCAAAAGGGTCATGGCGACACCCTAGGGGTCCTAGCACATGATAAGGCGTAGTGGGACCCCTAGGGAGTCCCCATGACCCCTTATGACACATTTGAATGCTCAAGTGTGTCCGAAGGGGTCTTAGGACACACTTGAGCATTCAAATGTGTCAAAAGGGGTCATGGGGACTCCCTAGGGGTCCTAGTACACATGATCACGCGTTATGACCCCTAGGGATTCCCCATGACCCCTTTTGACACATTTAAATGCTCAAGTATGTCTTAAGGGGTCTTAGGACCCCTTTGGACACACTTGAGCATTCAAATGTGTCAATAGGGGTCATGGGGACTCCCTAGGGGTCCTACTATGCCTTATCATGTGTTAGGATTGCAAGAATTTGAAAATTTTGGTTTATCTCATTTTTTTTCTTTGCCATTTCTGAGTAATACAATTTTTTTTTTGTTCGTCTTAAATGATTTCGCGTTCCAATGTGTCAAAAGGGGTCCTAAGACCCCTTAAGACACACTTGAGCGTTCAAATGTGTCAAAAGGGGTCCTAAAACCCCTTAAGACACACTTGAGCATTCAAATGTGTCAAAAGGGGTCATGGCGACTCCCTAGGGGTCGTAGCACGTGATAAGGTGTAATAGGACCCCTAGGGAGTCCCCATGACCCCTTTTGACACATTTGAACGCTCAAGTGTGTCCTAAGGGGTCCAACTCCCATGACCCCTTTTGACACATTTGAATGCTCAAGTGTGTCTTAAGGGGTCTTAGGACCCCTTCGGACACACTTGAGCGTTCAAATGTGTCAAAAGGGGTCATGGGGACTCCCTAGGGGTCTTAGTACACCTTATCATGCGTTAGGACCCCTAGGGAGTCCCCGTGACCCCTTTTGACACATTTGAATGCTCAAGTGTGTCTTAAGGGGTTTTAGGACCCCTTCGGACACACTTGAGCATTCAAATGTGTCAAAAGGGGTCATGGGGACTCCCTAGGGGTCTGACTACGCCTTATCATGCACTAGGACCCCTAAGGAGTTGCCATGACCCCTTTTGACACATTTGAATGCTCAAGTGTGTCTCAAGGGGTGTTAGGACCCCTTTTGACACATTGGAACATGAAATCATTTGAGACGGACAAAAACAAAATTGTATTACTCAGAAATGGCAGAGAAAGAAAATGAGATAAACAAAAATTTTCAAATTCTTGCAATCCATAGCTTCTCTCTAAGCCTAAAATGACAATCCATGGAGCCAAAATTATGGTGAAAATTAAATTCTTCAAGTAAGTCGTTCAGAAATGTGCAGAATACTATAACACATGATGATTTATAGAGAATTTATGACAGACTATTTTGTGCAAAAGCCCCCAATCCTTGCCATATCTTAGAGTACTGATGAGAAGCAATGACGAAAGTCTGAGACAGAGGTGGCACCGGCATTGAAGTGGCAAGACATTCTTCATAATATCGGGGTTGCGCCATCAAAACGACAAGACTTTCTTCATAATGTCTCACTGCCGCTGATCTCTTCTTTAAATTTATTAATGCAATCGGTTCTACGACGCTTGCATAATTTCCAGTACAGTTGCTCATTTTACCAAACCTTTCCCTGCTCTCCATAATCTTTGACCGGCTCAAAGATCCATCCGGTTGTTCTTGTTCAACCTCCCAATGACTTTGTTGAGCTGCCGGATTATCAACAAGCGTGGTACAATTGTCCAGTTCAACCAGAATCTATTTTTGATATTAATATATAATTAAATAATATTTAATATAAAATGTATATTATATATAATATTTAATATATATAATATATAATCTAATATATAGTTTTTCATATTAATATATATTAAATAATATTTAATGTAAAATGTATATTATATAATATTTAATATATAATTGATATTATAAATATTTAATATATCTAGTATATATAGTTTTATATTATAATATATCATATGAAGGATGTAGAAATGGAGGGAGAAAGTGGAGGGAAGGGAAAGTGAAAATTAAAAATTCTGCCGTCATGTTTGGGTACCCAAAAATATCGGGTACCCGATTAGGCTCGGTATTGCCTTGTGCACCAAACCTACATGGTCCACTATTGAAATGTCTCAAATACGTGTTTTTCCCCTGTTGCTCTGAGTTCCAGACTTCGACAATGTAGCTGAGGACTTTTTTTTCACCCGAATTTGATAAAACAAAAAGGGTATTTTAAGGATATTATCAACTTTCTATTGATATAATTGCTGTCAAATTTTGAATTCTGTAAGTAATTATTAGTTATTTTCTAATTGAGCTACCTCTAAAGTGCTAATTTATATACTGATTGAAAAATGACTATAACTTTCAAACGGTATAACATTTTTGAAATCTGAAAAATGTGTCACATTCTATGCTTCACCTACTATAAGATTTTTATTTTTTTTTTGGAATTTTGTAAAGTTTTGAATGAGTTAAGGTGGCCAGACACGAAAGTTTTTTTATTCTGAAAACGTTGTAGTAGAAAATTCATAATTAATTTTTTTTTAGAATAAAATTACAAAAAATATGCGTCACATCCGGGCATGAGTCTACTACTTGTATATTAAATCTAATAAAAAAATATTATCATTTGATCATGATTAAGCTGGTCAGACATACACCTACTTCTTATTTTTTTCTTGAAATTTTTGTACTGTTGTATTGAAATCTATACTTTTCACCAATTATATTAAATTTTTTTTAGAAAAGGCCTAGTAGTTTAGAAACTACATTCAATTTCCTACAGATTCTATTCTTACAAATTTTTGGTATTAGGTTGATAGCTAGTTCAAATTTTCACGTCAAGTTGACTAACCCTGATTTGTTGATTTTTCATTGCCACTTTTGGGCATAGTTTGGCCCCTCATGATCTTGCACATACCCAACCTGTGATTCGAATTTCAGCCTGGAATGCCAATGATTAGAAAATAAGAGTGATAACTAAAAAAACTCTAATTTTATAAGGTCACCTATTTTTTAATTTTTTTGTGGTTTTTATACACTTCTATTTATTGATAGAATTCCATCACCCTAATTTTAATAAAGATGCAAATAATATTTGTCATTTCATACTATAATTGAAACAAATCTCAAAAAAAATCTTACTATTACAAATAATAGTTCAAATGTTAAATAACACATTTTAAAATATATTAAATATCCATTTTGAGTTGTAATGAAAGTATAAACAAACTAAACTTACCATTCTAACACTCCTATGATATGGATATTGGCTATGATTAGAATTAAATAAATATATTACGTGGAAGTAAGGACTAGGAAAATACTTATATGAGTTTGACTAGCGTAGGGATGAAGATGATAAGGAACACAAGATAGAATTATATTTAACATATTCTTCATGGGTAAAAGTTAGTCTAAAATAGTTCAATGTACTAGAATAGAATCATTCTAAAACATCACGACACAAGTATTTTTTTACATCACCATTTAAACCATGTGGTGAATGTTGGTGTAATTAATTATCCACCTAATTACACTTCACATAAGCTTACTTAGTATAATTCATACATAGTAGAACTCACATATGAGATAATTAGGAGTTTGCACATGGTTTAGGAGAAATTTCACTTTAGGTGGTGATAGTTGTTATCGCATTCCAATGTATGTATTGTCTCCACCTTTAGTGCACTTATCACTTTATCATCCTCCACATGTTGCACATACTTCATTGCACAATGGAGGATGATCCACATTTGGTGGACATGTGATTGCACCTAGTGTGTGGGTGATAATTTATCTCTGATCATATTTAGAGCTCTGATATCCCAAACTCAACTAATAGATATCAAAAAATTTGTACCACATCCTTGGAGACTATTTCATACCATACAAAGATATTTTAAACTTTCAATCCTGATATTCTTTACCTTTTACCATAAATTCTATATCCCTAACATGTATAAATATCTTCCTGTAAATAATCATGAGGGAATGTTGCCTTCACATCCATTTGCTTGATTTCCTAATCGTGAGATGTAGCAAGTGATAACATGAACCAAATAGATGTCAAATTTGTAATAGGAGCGAAAATCCAACTTTATCCAAGTGAACACCCATTTTAATCTCACAATATTACATCCTTCATGAAAAGGTATCGAATTACAAGTATTATTATTATTCAAAGATGCTATGTCACCATTCATAGATTCAATCTAGGAATTTGTATCACTCATACCCATATCCTCTATAATAGTCTTTGTCTCATCAGTGTTAGTAATCAAAGAAACAATACAACTGGAATGTAAAAATGAATAACTAAACCTTTCCATTTTTCACCTTATTCTTGCACTTCCTCAAAGACTGACATTGAGGTTCTTCATCTTCTTATAGAAACTTTTAGAGCTTCTAGATCTCTCCTCATCATTTGGTCCATTTGGATCTGGTATTTTTTCTATCTCTAGACCAATAGAAGGAATCTAAACTACCCTCTTATTATGTTTCTCCTATTTGTCTGGCTAGAGCTCAATATTGGAAGGTTTCATCTCTTTGAAAATAACATGTTTTTTGTAGAGAACTTTCTTTTTACATGATCCTAGAGCTTGTATCCTTCTACATTGACATAATAGCTAATAAAGATACACTTCACTACCTTGTTCTCCAATTTGAATATTTTTTTCCACCCTGAACATGAGCATAATATTCATGACCAAATACTCTAATATTTCTCATCAAGGGATTAGTTTCCTAACCATGTCTCTATAGACATCTTATCAACTATTTTTGATGTAGGAGATATGTTTACCTAGTAGTAGGAGGTGGCTACAACTTCAACCCAATCTAACACCACTAAGCATACTCCTATTCCTCTCCATCAATGTCTTGTTCATCCTCTTCACAACTCTATTTTACAAAGCAATGTATGGATCAATCTTATACCTCTCAATCCCATGGTCCTTATATAACATTTCCCAATAAGCTGAGAAAAAAACACCATCATTGTTGAAATCCTCAAACACTTAATCTTTTTACTTGTCTTATTCTCAACAAGGTCCTTAAACTCCTTAAACCAACTGAAGACTTCAAATTTTCTTCTAAGAAAATAAATAAAATTTTCTATATATTCATCAATGAATGATATGAAATACATGGATTTTTATGTTGAAGGAATATTAACAAGTCCAAAACTACCATAATATATCAAGTCCATCAACCTTGAATATTTGTTAGAACTAGAGTAAAACTGAACCTGGTTTTGTTTACCATGAATACAATATTCTAAGAAATCAAACTCAATATTGAAATCATCAAGCACCTATACCAAGAATTTATTTTTTATGGTTTTGATACCCTTCTCACCCATATGACCAATTCTTTGGTTCTATAAAATCATCTTTTGTACTAGGAGTTTCATCTCCAAAGAATTGGGACCCTTAGCTACCCAAAAATCATGACCATCATATGCAGAAGAAACATTCCTCTTTAAAACTAAATATGATAATGAGGATGAAGAATCTAGAGCCATATTATTAGAATCTAAAGAAGGACTATTGTATTGATCCATCCATACATCCAAGTTATACAAGGTGCCTTCTGAAAACCCTTAGCAAGAACCATAGAGCCTCTAGTCACATTGCATTCAACTTGTAAGAAAAAAAATTACACACCTACATCACCCAAATTTACGTACAAAGAGTAGATTCCATGCCAAAAATGGGATTTTCATAACACCATCAATCCCCTTCACTCTTCCATCTTGAATCTAATCTTGGCTCTTTTGTATTTAACAACCTTTAGACAAGAGTCATCATCAAGATACACCTTCCTACCATCATATTCTTCATACCTTAAAAACCAACCTTGACAAGGTCATGTGAAAATATGCACTTGAATCTATTAGCCACAAATACAACAAATGCTCAACTATCATCCGAAAAGGATTTTCCCGAGTTTGAATTAGAGGGTCACTTATTCTTCTTTTTCTCCTTACAATCTTTTTGAAACTGGCTGGTTTTTCTACAATTCCAACACTTCATCGTGGACTTTCCAAAGGCTTAGATATCCCATTGGATTTGGATCTCCCTCTTTCATATTTATTGTCCTTCTTTCCTTTCTTGTTCAATATACCATCAACTACTAGAGTCTCCTTAGGTGGCTCAAAATTATTCCTTTGCATCTCTTTAAAAAGCTATAGTTCTATCACCTCATCCATCTTGAACTTAGTGGTTGTACTCCTAATTGCTACAATAAGTCAGTCTTATGTGCTAGGAATAGGAAAATATATATGAATGCAATGCTCCTCCTCCTCAATTTTGTCACCAATAGAAATCAATTGAGAAATTATCATGTTAAAATCATTAATATGGTCTGCAATATATTCCTCATATTCCATCTTCATAGAATACATATTATTTCTTAGTAAAATATTGCATGCCAAAAATTTATCTTGATAAACATCTCCAAGTTTATTCCAAATTTCTTTTGTAGTCTTCTCTTCATGGACATTCATGAACACTAAATCAACTAAACATGTTCTTATCAAAGCCTTATCTTTTTGATCTATTATTTCCCAAGCTTCTTGACTCATAGTCTGAGGTTTTTAGTTTTAATATATTGTAGCCCATAAATGTATATCCATGAGAATGTCTTCCATTTTTAACTTCCAAAGTTTAAAGTTTATGTACTATTAAAATTCTCCATATTCACTTTTTTGGACGTGATTTCCATCTTCTTCATGGAACAAGATTTTGAGAATAATCTACAAAAAATCCCACTTAAACTAAGATATAACTAGTATAAAAAACCCATTGCCCAGCTATGGGACCAAAATTGGTTAGGCTCTGATACCAACTGTAATGAAGCTAAGATGCAAAAATTCTTACTAACACTAATCTAGTGGGGATATAGTACAATTTTTCTTGCAAATCTCAATTATTAAAAAAATAGAAACACGTTTAAAATGAGATAATGAACATGCATAAAGATATACAACAATGAACACAAGATATATCATGGGGAAAATCATTTGAGGAGAAAATCCCCACACTCTAAAAGCATAGTATTTTGCATTCCAGTAAACCAATGGTTGCAATACAATATCAATAATTAGCTACTCCAACAAGAGTCTACAATTGGAAACCCACAATTTGGATTTATTTTAGTAGCATAACACTTCACTTGCAATAAACATACATAATTCTCTCCAAGACCGCCTTATATAGAAAAATACAACAAAAGAGAAACCTTCTAGATGAAAACATAAGATGGAGTCATGTAAAACACTTGGCACTTGATGGTCCAACCACCTAAGGGCATGCAAATGACACATGTGCATCTCCAAATGATTTCTCATTAAAATGTCCTAAACTGAGCACCTAAAATTTACCATCTTAAGGTATGACATATGCTTTTACACTTGTTACATATATCATAAAAATAATAATACTAATAGAACTCACAACTATGAGAGAACCAATCATAACTATCTAATTATAGAAGATTCTTTTACAAATTTTCATTACCCAATTTCGATATCCACCTTTTTCATGCAACAACGAATCTAACATTTATCCATTCTATCATATAATGTGTCATAAACTATCATATGTTGGTTTCTCATAAAGCTATCATAAGTTGTCATAGGTAGGTGTATCATAAATTTTTTATTACATGACACTTGTCACCCACCACCACAAAAGTCCAAGGTCCTCTAAATGGGACACCTATCTCTACATGAGGAAAAATAAATCATCTCACCTTCTGAGTTCAACATACCAACTCCCACCAGATGACAAAACAACATGTGAAAATAAAATATCCCTTCTAGGCTCATAAATTAACTGAATATTAAATAAATAAAACTAAATATGAATATTAGGACTTGAAAAGGTTGAGAAACCTTAATCTCAATAGATATTCCCAATTTACTACCCTCATGAAGTGTAGGACCACTTCCTAATGGAAAGTATGTGGGCGATTGTTGGCCTATGGTTGGAGAAAAAATACTCATGTGATGCTCTCCCTCTTTAGTTGAGAAATGTTGAAGACTCTTTATCAAGGATATTTTCTTTATTTCATATGATGTTTTATTATTGATGAATTGTATTACATGTCATCATTATAACACTTTTAATATGTACTTATATACTAAATAATTGAGCAATGCTTTGTAATATGTAATGTTTAATGAAATGAAGCATGTCCAATTGGTGTAATTAATTCAATAACATGTTTTAAATCTTGTAATGATTCTTTAAATATTAATTAGAACATATCTCATAATGCTTATTTACTCAAAATAAACTACGGTTTTTTCAATGAAATTTTATATTTTTTTCTAGAGTAGATGAGTTGATGTTCATCATACTCTAAGATATTTCAAAACCTTGACATTCCTTTCAATAAACCTATCAAATTATTCATCTATGCATGATTGAGGTCACAGATTTGAAACCCTATCACTGATGGAGTGATGTAACCTCAACCTACCTATTTGGTTATGTGTTTTTGGTTATTTGCTTATGCATGTGTTTTTCCCCCTTTTATCCCTTGCTTGTTTTTCTTTTTCTTGTTTAATATTTTTTTTATACTTTCTCTTGTGCTTTGGCGATTGGAAGAAATATTTGCACTAACTAGGAAATTTTAAGATGCTTGAGTGTAAACTAGCCATTACACCATGTAAAGTAAGCCTCAAGTTGAGTGTTAACTCCACCTTGAATAAAGTGGATGGAAAATTATACCAATAACTTTTAAAAAATCTCTTGTACCCACTAATTATAACTAAACTAGATATTGCATTAGCAGATTTCTAGCTTAAATTATGTGCAATTTTTATATCATCCATGGACTGTGGAAACTACAAGAATTCAATTTAATATGTGGTTGACATTGTGTTCAGGTACATGGTAGATTCATATATCAACTGGATTAAAAATTAGCAATAAGGATATTAAAGTACATACTAGCTACATATCAACTTAGGATTGTGAAATGAACATGGATGAGAGCCTATTCTGGTAGGGTAGTAGATTCCAATAATACAAGTGATAATGATAGAAAAACAAATTTAGAATTATATCTTTCACATCGCTTTCGAATTAATACTCTTAAGTTGTAAAAAACTAAAAACAACTGTCACTATCATCTACAAAAGTTGAATATATTAATTTTTCAAAGTCATCCCAAGAAACCTTGTGACTTGAAAGATTGCTTAAACACATCAATGACAAGATTGTCCAACTACTATATTTTTTATTCATCAAAACACTATCAAGTTAACAAAAATATTCATGCTAAATCAAAACTCATTGATAATTTGATTGAAGAGTAAATGTTCAAACAAAAGACCAAATTACTGACATAGTTACCAAAACATTGTCTATAAGAAATTAGTAAGATTTCAAAACATATTACATTTGAAGAAAAAACATATACAATACATAACATAATGAATGTTATGATCTTATCTAAATAAACATTATGAAAAAAAGAATGAATGTCTATATAATAAACCATGTTCCCACACTTATCTAAAAAAAACTCTAGCATATAGAAAATTGTAATATATGACATTTGTTATCATTTCTAAATTATTTTTCTCTTAAGTATTTCACTAACTATTCTAGGTTCTTTTACAGATGTATATGAAACTTAAGTTCATAACATTCATCCAACACCATATAAACATGCAAACATGTATATTTTGAAGTTATATTATTTATGTTAATTAGGGATATTAGTTTTGTATAATTTATAATAGTTATTAGTACTTGCCGGTAGGCTTATGTACTATTGTAATGATTTTTAGATTTCCTGCTTTAACTAGTTATTAAAACAACTTGTTTCTACCAATTGCAATTTAGTATTTATCTTATTTTGTTAAAAATTTCATGTTTTTTGTAGTTTAAATGTATTTTTTTTAACTTTATAAATTGAAAAAATGATTTATTGATTATCTCATTAGTTAAATAGATTTGGGGTCTTATACATGAAGTTCTAGGAATGCAACAGTTTTATTGATTGTGTGTAATTCTTTACATCAACATTTCACATCATACTTTTTGATCCATCATTATCTTTTTACTCTACCAACTTTTTATCATCTTGATAATAGATCACAAAATATGATCACGAATTAAAAAAACTTACGATCCAAATCAGAAACAGCTTAACTTGATTTTATATTGGAAAGTTTGTCTTTCTGTTTGAGATATATTTGCCATTTTTTTTCCAATACAGCGATACTTGTTTGTTGTTCTCGCCAGTGGGTGTTTGTTTGTTATACACAAAGGTTCAGAAATATCAACTTTTTCCTGTGTGTCCTTTGATTTTTTTATCATTGAAGTACCTATCATGAAGTGATTGGGTGTACCAATCCATTAAAAGATTCTGGCTTTATATCAATCTGGAATTTGTTTAGTTATTCATCAATAACAGTGTCCTTAACAATCATAGCGTAATAGGTGAGGTGGATCAAAGGATCTGGTGTGAACAGCTGAGTGAGATTTTGATGCCAATCCCATTTGTTCTTGTCAGATGTGAAGCAACCGTCATATCAGGTAATATGCAATTATATGAAGCCATGTCTTATATGTAGTAAGATGGTTGAATTAAAACAAAACATTTATTTCAGAATTGAAGTGCTGAAACATTGCTATAAAACCATCAAATTTGAGAGTGGCAATAGCAGAGTAAATTTGTAGGTGTATATAGTGTAAGATATCTTTTTGCTTGATGGTAAAATTGAATTGTTTATAAATACTTTATTAAGAGTTAAGTTTTTTTATTTTTTTTAATAAACAAGGGGCCAAGGTGGATAATTGATATTAGTAAAATACAATAAGATATGAAAAAGAAAAAGTCTAAGTTCTGTAGACTACTATCTGCCAAGAGGTCTAAATACATTCAAAATAGGGGCCAAATGCTTCCAACTACTCCTCTAAGACTATATGTGCTTAGGCTATCTAAGAAAAGCAGGGGGCAGGGACTATGAAATGCAGAAAACTCAAAAAAGAGCTAGTAAAGGGCATATCTATTAACTCCTATTAGATGAGGAAGAAAAGCCACGTGTGTCCTCTTGAGCTGGCTCTTCCTCTTCCTCGGCTGCCTCTTCTTCCTCAGCATCTACCTCTTCATCTTTGTCTGGCTCGACTTCCTCTTCATCCTCCTAGCTTTGTTGAATGCAAAAATCTAGCGTTCTTTAATGGATGATGTTAAGGTCTGTCTCATTTCTTAAATAATTCATACATTGAATATCATAACAACAATTTTTAATTGCTTCAAATGAATTATATGGTTGATCAAATCTGTAACCTAGGGGAGAATAGTAAGCTTGTAATAGATCCACAAATTGTTTATGTTGATAATAATCAGTCTTTTAAGAATATAGTATAAATGTTTTAATCCATATTTTGGATTAGACTTGGTGAACCCTTATGAAAGTATACATTTAATATAAGAATAACAAACTAGACCTCCTTACATAATAATACTTTGTGTTGTACAAGATACATTTTAGGAATATATAAGGAACACAGGATATGGGTGAGGGGTTGCCAGTTACCAATGTGTTAATCATTGACACAATAATAGTCGCCATATTGAGTAGTGATGACAAAACATTAAGTAAATTAGTAATTTTTGTGTATGATCCATTTTCTTCTATTTTAAATGATGATTCTTGAGTGAACTAAAGGGGTGATAATGGTAATAGTGCTTTGACTTGTAGTTTCCAAACTCTTTATGGGGCAATTTGAAGAGAGAGCTCAAAAATCTCTCCCACTAAATCCAAAAAAAATGAAAAAGGTATGTTAACAACACTCATTTTTGTTGGCGATATGTTCAAGAGTTTATTAAAGGATTTTCCTCTGATACAGTCAAGGATGGTGGATCCAATGAAGGATAGTCCAAGCAGCCAACAAAATTACACAGCAGATTACTCAACAATGCAACACAAAGTAATTGTTTAACACTAATTTTTATTAACATGCCCAACTGTAAGGCCTTCCGGGTTAGGGCCAATTACAATCAGAAAATAATTCTGCAAGATCCACAACTAGATCCAATACAAACTTAGCTAGTTCATCTCTAAACACAATCAGAAGCTGATGGAAACCCTAAGGCAGATCTAAACTTGAGCTTGCAAGCCTCCAAGCAATCTCCTTGTCTCCAAGTATACAAACCCCTAGCTCTGCTACAAATGACTATCAGATTACAATCTAATCTACAAGCTCATCAAGAACTTTTCCACAACTTTGCTCTCAAGCTTCACATCTGACATCTAGATCTGCTCTGTTGTTCTAAGTCCTGATCTCCCAACTCTCTATGTCTGTAAACATCTACCCAAGCACTCCTTAAATACTAGTCATTAGCCATAAGCCAGCAAGATGAAACCCTTAACTCCCCAAAACAAATAATTAAATGTCATACAAGTCGGCTTACAAATGTATACAAACATTTAATTCAGCATGTCGGCCCATAACAATGGCTACCAACAATAAATTCACCAAGTTGGCTCAACAAATCACACAGAACTCCAGTTGGTAAGTCAAGACTATCAAGCGACAGTAAAATCACTGAGCACGCCAGGCATCGCCGAGCACCAATGTCAACCGAGCACCGCAGGCATGACCGAGTAACAATTTCATCGAGTGCTAGAGCCTACCGAGTTCCTTTAGTGACTGAGCTTCCTTCAATGACTGAGACCGTCGGTCAAGGCTGCAACCGAGTAACACCGGCCAAAATACTAACACTCCATGCAGTTTCACCGAGGACATAGAATGCCCTACCTTAACCTTGGATGCCCCTTCATCATCATCCCACCTCATTAATATGGTAAATAACATCAACAAATGTAGATGATGGAACAAGAGAGTAGTTTTCTCTTATTAGATTTATTTCTCACAAAAAAAAGAGGATGGTTCAATTGCTTGATATATTTTAAAATGGGATATGTACCAACCTTTACATATATTCATCCTCTATCTATTACTCTTCATGGATTGCTAAAATTTAAAATATATTGGTTAATTAGGCTTATAAATATTTTCATGAGAAAAATTTGGAGTAAGGCATTTAATATCTAATGCTAGTGTTCAAGAGGGATGACTACTTGGGGGTAAATTGTAAGAGTTTCGACATAAGATAGGGTTTATCATGTTTTGCAATAAAACAAGGTGGTTTAATGACACTCCATCTATATTTGAGGTAACCTTAGACAAGGCCTCCACTATCCTAAGATAAAATCCATTGAAATCACTTTCCTTAAAAGAAGTCAAGAATAACCCTCAAAGATCAACAAAATATAATGATTTGGATGTAGTTTTAGTTCTAAAGTTTACAAAATTGATTTATTTTTTATATTTTTTACGTCAATGAAATATGTAGTTTTATTGAGACAATGATAAATGAGCAAGCTAAAAACATCCTCGAGAAAATATCTGGTATCAAAATATTGTGATGGTTAAGTTGTGGTGTTGTAGTTCTTGCCATCAAGGTTCAAACCCCGTTTGGGTACTATTATTGAATGTTTAAATGGGGATGAGGTCCCTCATTTGTGACCTCATTAGTTCTTATCTCTAGGTCAAAAGCGTTTACCCCTCTTTAAAGAAAATCCTTGGGAAAAGGATAAATTAGCTAAATCACAAATTACTAGATTATAAAATGAAATAATTCATCCACATAGAATATACCTAGGTCATTGTAATGGAGAACCCTTATCAAAACACTTGATTTGGATAGATTATAGAGATCATAGAAATAATACATAAAAATTAAATACTATTGATGATTAGCTATGAATCAACCATTGGGACAACTCATCAACACATTATAAACAAAGAACCTTGATTCTAGAGGAAAAACTTAATGATATTAAACTTCAATTTATAAATAAACTTAAAATGATAATAGTTAATTAGGTATGTGCAGGATCATGAGGGGCCAAACTATGCCCTTAAGTGGCAATGAAAAATCAGACAATCAAGATTAGTCAACTTGGCGTGAAAAAATGAACTAGTTATCAACCTAATATCAAAAAGTTGTAAGAATATAATTTGTAGGAAATTGAATGTAGTTTCTAAACTACTAAGCCTTTTCTGAGAAAAAATTAATATGATTGGTAAAAAGTATAGATTGCAATGCAGCACTACAAACATTTCAGCAAAAAAATAAGAAGTACGTGTATGTCTGACCACCCTAATCAAAAGAAAATGATAATATTTTTTTATAATATTCTATATATAAGTAGCTGACTCATGCTCGGATGTGACACATGTTTTTTGGTATTTTTATTCCAAACAGATAATTAATTATGATTTTTTTGCTACAGCGCTTTCAAAATTTAAAAACTCTCGTGTCTAACCACCTTAACTCATTGAAAACTTATCATAATTCAATTTTTTTTAATTTTTTCTTATACTAGATGAAGCATAGAATGTGATGCATCTTTCGGATTTCAAAAATGTTATATCGTTTGAAAGATATAGTCATTTTTAATCAGTATCTAAATCAGCACTTTAGAGGTAGCTCGATTAGAAAATAACTAATAATTACTTAACGAATTCAAAATTTGACAGCAATTATATCGATAGAAAGCTGATAATCTCCTTAAGATACCCTTTTCGTTTTATCAAATTCGGGTGAAAAAAAAGTCGTCAGCTACATGGTCGAAGTCTGGAACTGAGAGAAACAGAAGAAAAACACATTTTTGTGACACTTGAAGAGTTGACTAGGTAGGTTTGGTGCACAGACCAATACTAAGCCTAATTGGGTACCCGATATTATCGGGTACCCAAATTTGGCGGCAAAATTTCAAATTTTTGCTTTGCCTCCACTTTCTCTAATTTCTAATTTTGAAATTTGGTTCCACTTTATCAATTATAGTTATATAATTGATAATTATATATTTGATATATATTTGATAGTTATTAGTTATATATTAAATATTATATAATATCAATTATATATTAATTGTTATATATTAGTTATATATTAAATATTATATAATATGAATTATATATTAAATGTTATATTTAATATTATTTAATATATATTAATATTAAAAACTATATATTAGATTATATATTATATATTATATATTAAATATTATATAATATACATTTTACATTTTAAATATTATTTAATATGATTCAAAGCACGAGCATGAGTCCCTACAGTGGCATAGTAGTGCCTTTTACAGGTGCCAAAAACCCTTGCTACGCAGAAATGGAGGCTTTGAAGAATAGTTCACTGGAGGCGGATTATAGAAGCAGAGGGCAAGAGAATCACTCTGTTTCCACCACTTGAGGCTACGAAATGGTATCTTTCCCTACTTTTTCAACCGAAATGCTAAATTGTAAAGGTTCTCGAAATAGATTCTAGTCATGCCAGACAATTGTACCACGCCTATTGATAATCTGGTAGCTAAACAGAGTCATTGGGAGGTTAAACAAGAGCAACTGGATGGATCTTTGAACCGATCGAAGATTATGGAGAGCGGGGAAGGGTTTGGTAAAATGAGTAGTTGTACTAGAAATGATGCACGTGCCATAGAATTGACCGCATTAATAAATTTAAAGAAGAGATCAGTGGCGACATGACATTATGAGGAAAGCCTTGTCGTTTCGATGGTGCCCCCCCCCGCGTGATATTATGAAGAATGTCTTACCGCTTCAATGCCGACACCACCTCTGTCTCAGACTTTCGCCATTGCTTCTCATCAGTACTCTAAAATATGGCAGGGATTGCGGGCACATTATTACCCCTAGGGATTGGGATTGAGATATCACACGTTAGGACCCCTAGGGAGTCCCCATGACCCCTTATGACACATTGGAACACTCAAATGTGTCTTAAGAGGTCTTAGGAACCCTTCAAACACACTTGAACATTCCAATGTGTCAAAAGGGGTCATTGGGACTCCCTAGGGGTTCTATTATGTCTTATCACACGTTAGGACCCCTAGGGAGTCCCCATGACCGCTTTTGACACATTGGAATGCTCAAGTGTGTCTTAAGGGGTCCTATGACCCCTTAAGACACACTTGAGCATTCCAATGTGTCAAAAGGGGTCATGGGGACTCCCTAGGTGTCCTAGTATGCCTTATCACACATTAAGATCCATAGGGAGTCCCCATGACCCCTTATGAAACATTAGAACACTCAAGTGTGTCTTAAGGGGTCCTACGACCCCTTAAGACACACTTGAGCATTCTAATGTGTCAAAAGGGGTCATTGGGACTCCCTAGGGGTCCTAGTATGCCTTATCACGCGTTAGGACCCCTAGAGAGTCCTCATGACCCCTTTTGACACATTGGAATGCTCAAGTGTGTCTTAAAGGGTCCTACAACCCCTTAAGACACACTTGAGTATTCCAATGTGTCAAAAGGGGTCATTGGGACTCCCTAGGGGTCCTAGTATGCCTTATCACGTGTTAGGACCCCTAGAGAGTCCTCATGACCCCTTTTGACACATTAGAATGCTCAAGTGTATCTTAAAGGGTCCTACGACCCCTTAAGACACACTTGATCATTCTAATGTGTCAAAAGGGGTCATTGGGACTCCCTAGGGGTCCTAGTATGCCTTATCATGCGTTAGAATCCATACAGAGTCTCCATGAACCCTTTTGACATATTGCAATGCTGTAGTGTGTCTTAAGGGGTCTTAGGACCCCTTAAGACACAATTGAGCATTCCAATGTGTCAAAAGGGATCATGGGAACACCTTAGGTGTTCTAATGCATGATAAGGCGTACTAGGACCCCTAGGTAGTCCCCATGACCCCTTTTGACACATTAGAATGTTCAAGTGTGTCTTAAGGGGTATTAGGACCCCTTAAGACACACTTGAGCATTCTAATGCATCAAAAGGGGTCATGGGGACTCCCTAGGTGTCCTAATGCACCTTATCACGCATTAGGACATCCAAGGAGTCCCCATGACCCCTTTTGACGCATTAAAATGCTCAAGTGTGTCTTAAGGGGTCCTAATACCCCTTAAGACACACTTGAACATACCAATGTGTCAAAAGGGGTCATGGAGACTCTCTAGGGGTCCTAACATGTGATAAGGCGTACTAGGACCCCTAGGGAGTCCCCATGACCCCTTTTGACACATTAGAATGCTCAAGTGTGTCTTAAGGGATCCTAATACCACTTAAGACACACTTGAGCATTCTAATGTGTCAAAAGGGGTTCTAGGGACTCCTTATGGGTACTAGTACACCTTATCACACATTAGGGCACCTAGAGAGTCCCCGAGTATGTGCAGGATCATGAGGGGTGAAACTATGCCCTTAAGTGGCAATGAAAAATCAGACAATCAGGATTAGTCAACTTGGCGTGAAAAAATGAACTAGTTATCAACCTAATATCAAAAAGTTGTAAAATTATAATTTGTAGGAAATTGAATTTAGTTTCTAAACTACTAAGCCTTTTCTGAAAAAAAATTAATATGATTGTTAAAAAGTATAGATTGCAATGCAGCACTACAAACATTTCAGCAAAAAAATAAGAAGTACGTGTATGTCTGACCACCCTAATCAAAAGCAAATGATAATATTTTTTTATAATATTCTATATATAAGTAGTTGACTCATGCCTAGATGTGATGCATATTTTTTGGTATTTTTATTCCAAACAAATAATTAATTATGATTTTTTTGCTACAGCGCTTTCAGAATTTAAAAACTCTCGTATCTGACCACCTTAACTCATTGAAAACTTATCATAATTCAATTTTTAAAATTTTTTTCTTATACTAGATGAAGCATAGAATGTGACGCATCTTTCGGATTTCAAAAATGTTATACGGTTTGAAAGTTATAGCTATTTTTCCATCAGTATGTCAATCAGGACTTTAGACGTAAGTGAACTAGAAAATAACTAATAAATACTTAACGAATTCAAAATCTGATAGCACTTATATCGATGGAAAGCTGACAATCATCTGAAGGAACCCTTTTCATTTTATCGAAATTGGGTGGAAAAAAAGTCGTCAACCTAATGGTCGAAGTGTTGACATAAGAAAAATAGAGAAAAAACATGTTTTTTGCACACCTTCAGCATTGACCATGGAGCTTTGGTTTCCAAAGCTATTACCCGATTTTGCTTTAATTTCAAATTTGAAAAGTTTCCCCCTCCCACTCTTTTTTTATTTCCCTTTAATTTTGATGATGTTTTTCTTTCACCCTGACAATGAATAATTTATATATTTTATATTTAGGTTTTATATTTTATGTTTTATATGTTATATTATATAGTATATATATTATATATTATTTATTTATATTATATATTCGATAATATCAATTTAAACAGCCTAAGTATATATTATGTTTAGATTTATATTAAATGCAATATTTTTATATTATAATATAAATGTTACATAATATATATATGTATATATTATAAATTATATATTAAATATTGTTGTGTATATAATATAATAAAATATAATATAATGTCTAATATATATAATATATAAAATGAATAGGACATTAATATATTGTATATTTGATAATATATATTAAATGTAATATCTAATATATCTTATAATATATATATTATATATTTAGTCTATTAAATATTGTATTTTTTCAAATATTTTATATATTATTTTAATATTTAATTTAAGTTATAACAGATCCTCTCATGAGACAATAGGTCGAATCGGGGTTGCTAGATGTCTTAAGGGGTAATTAGGGTTTGTGAGGTAATTTCGGATGTACAGTGACCATTTGGAAGGCAATAGGGCATGTCCGAGTACCAATGTACCAAATTTTAATGACTTTTTCCTAGTCCAACTTGAAAAGGGTCCATAGGGTGCTCTCAGGAGACCACATGTCCAATCAGTGTCACTAGGCGTCTTAAGGGGTCATTATGGCTCGTGAGACAACCTTTGATGCACGGTGACCATTTGGAACGCATTAGGACATGTCAGAGGACCTAACTCCACAATTTAGATAAATTTTGATTAGTCAAACTCGAAAAGGGTCCATGGGGTGCTCTTGGGAGACCATTGTGCGATTCGGGGTCGATAGGTGACTTAAGGGGTCATCGAGGTTCCAAATGAAACTTTCGATGAATGGTGATCCTTTGGAATGCATTAGGACATATCAAATGACCTACGTACCAAATTTGGATAACTTTTTCCTAGTAGAACTCGAAAGGGGTCCATGGGGTGCTCTCGGGAGACCACATGTCGAATCGGGGTCGATACCTGCCTGTTAAGAGGTCATTAGGGTTCCAAATGAAACTTCGATGGAACGGTCACCCTTTGCAACACATTAGGATATGTCATAGGACCTATGTACCAAATTTGGATGACTTTTGCCTAGTAAAACTCAAAAGGGGTCCATGGTGTGCTCTCGGGAGACCACATGTCGAAATGGGGTCGGTAGGCCTATTAAAGGGTCATTAGGGTTCCAAATAAAACTTTGATAGAATGGTGACCCTTTGGAATGAATTAGGACATGTCATAGGACCTACGTACCAAATTTAGATGACTTTTTCCTATTAGAACTCGAAAGGGGTCCATGGGGTGCTCTCGGGAGACCTCATGTCGAATCGGGGTTGGTAGTCCTGTTAAGGGGGCATTAGGGTTTGAAATGAAACTTTGATGGAACAGTGACCCTTTGGAATGCATTAGGACATGTAAGAGGACCTAATTCCATGATTTATATGACTTTTTCCCAAAATAACTTGAAAGGGGTCCATGGGTTGCTCTCGGGAGACCTCATGTCGAATCGGGGTCGGTAGGCCTGTTAAGGGGTCATTGGGCTTACAAATGAAACTTTGATGGAATGGTGACCCTTTGGAATGCATTAGAACATGTCATAGGAACTACGTACCAAATTTGGATGACTTTTGCCTAGTAGAACTCGAAAGGGGTCCATGGGGTGCTCTCGGGAGACCACATGTCGAATCGGGGTGGATTGGCCTGTTAAGGGGTCATTAGGGTTTGAAATGAAAATTTGATGGAATAGTGACCCTTTGGAATGTATTAGGACATGTCATAGGACCTACATACCAAATTTGGATGACTATTTTCTAATAGAACTTGAAAGGGGTCCACAGGGTGCTCTCGAGAGACCTCATGTTGAATCAGGGTCGGTAGGCCTGTTATGGGGTCATTAGGGTTCCAAATGCAAGTTCGATGGAACGGTGAGCCTTTGGAACACATTAGGACATATCATATGACCTATGTACAAAATTTGGATGACTTTTCCCTAGTAGAACTTGAAAGGGGTCCATGGGGTGCTCTCGAAAGACCTCATGTCAAATCGGGGTCGGTAGGCCTATTAAGGGGTCATTAGGGTTCGAAATGAAACTTCGATGGAATGGTGACCCTTTGGAATGCATTAGGACATGTTAGAGGACCTATGTACCAAATTTGGATGGCTATTTCCAAGTATAACTTGAAAGTGGTCTATGGGGTGCTCTCGGAAGACCACATGTCGAAACGGGGTCGGTAGGCCTATTAAAGGGTCATTAGGGCTCCAAATGAAACTTTGATGGAACGGTGACTATTTGGAATGCATTACGACATGTCATAGGACCTATGTACCAAATTTGGACTAATTTTTCCTAGTATAACTCGAAAGGGGTCCATGGGGTGCTCTCGGGAGACCTCATGTTGAATCGGGGTCGGTAGGCCTGTTAAGGGGTCATTAGGGTTCCAAATGCAACTTTTATAGAAAAATGACCTTTTGGAATGCATTAGGACATGTCAAAGGACCTACGTACCAAATTTGGATGACGTTTCCCTAGTAGAACTCGAAAGGGGTCCATGGGGTGCTCTCGGGAGACCACATGTCGAATCGGGGTCGATAGGCCTGTTAAGGTGTGTCATCCAAATGAAACTTCGATAGAATAGTGACCCTTTGGAACATATTAGGATATGTCATAGGACCTATGTACCAAATTTGGATGACTTTTTCCTACTAGATCTCATAAGGGGTCCATGGGGTGCTCTCGGGAGACCACATGTCGAAACAGGGTCATTAGGCCTATTAAGGGGTCAATAGGGTTTGAAATGAAACTTCGATGGAATAGTGACCCATTGTAACACATTAGAACATGTCATAGGACCTATTTACCAAATTTGGATGACTTTTTCTTAGTAGAACTCAAAAGGGGTTAATGGGGTGCTCTCAGGAGACTACATGTCAAAACGGGGCTGGTAGGCCTGTTAAGGGGTCAATAGTGTTTGAAATGCAACTTTAATGGAATGGTGACCCTTTGGAACACATTAGGAAATGTCAAAGGACCTAATTCCGTGATTCAGATGACTTTTTCCTAGTAGAACTCGAAAGGGGTCCATGGGGTGCTCTTAGAAGACCACATGTCAAATCGGGGTCGGTAGGCCTGTTAAGAGGTTATTAGGGTTCCAAATGCAACTTTGATGGAATGGGGACCCTTTGCAATGCATTAGGACATGTCAAAGGACCTACGTACCAAATTTGGATGACTTTTGCCTAGTAGAACTCAAAAGGGGTCCATGGGGTGCTCTCAGGACACCACATGTCGAATCAGGGTCGGTAGGCCTGTTAAGGAGTCATTAGGGTTCCAAATGCAACTTCCATGGAACGATGATCCTTTGGAACCCATTAGGACATGTCAGAGGACCTACGTACCAAATTTGCAAGATTTTTTCCTAGTAGAACTCAAAAGGGGTCCATGGGGTGCTCTCAGGACACCACATGTCAAATCAAGTTCGGCAAGCCTGTTAAGGGGTCATTAGGGTTCCAAATGCAACTTTGATGGAACATGGACCCTTTTCAATGCATTAGAACATGTCAGAGGACCTACGTACCAAATTTGGATGACTTTTGCTTAGTAGAACTCGAAAGGGGTCCATGGGGTGGTCTCGGGACACCACATGTCAAATCGGGGTCGGCAGGCCCGTTAAGGGGTCATTAGGGTTTCAAATGCAACTTTGATAGAATGATGACCCTTTAGAATGCATTAGGACATGTCAGAGGACCACTTAAGACACACTTGAGAATGATAAGGTGTACTAAGACCCCTAGGGAGTCCCCATGACCCCTAGGAGTCCTAAGGTATGATAAAGCGTACTAGGACCCCTAGGGAGTTCCCATGACCCCTTTTGATGCATTGGAATGCTCAAGTCTATCTTAAGGGGTCCTACGACCCCTTAAGATAGACTTGAGCATTCCAATGCATCAAAAGTGGTCATGGGGACTCTCTAGGGGTCTTAACGTGTGATAAGGTGTACTAGGATCCCTAGAGAGTCCCCATGACCCCTTTTGACACATTGGAACCCTCAAGTGTGTCCCAAGGGGTCATAGGACCCCTTGGGACACACTTGAGGGTTCCAATGTGTCAAAAGGGGTCATGGGGACTCTCTAGGGGTCCTAACGCATGATAAGGCTTACTAAGACTCGTAGGGAGTCCCCATGACCCCTTTCAATACATTGTAATGTTCAAGTGTGTCTTAAGGGGTCTTAGGACCTCTTAAGACACACTTGAGCGTTCTAATTTGTCAAAAGGGGTCATGGGGACTCCCTAGGGGTCTTAAGGCGTGATAAGGCATACTAGGACCCTTAAGGAGCCCTAATGACCCCTTTTGACCCCTAGGACCCCTTAAGACACACTTGAGCATTCTAATGTGTCAAAAGGGGTCATTGGGACTCCCTAGGGGTCTTAACACATGATAAGGCATACTAGGACTTGTAGGGAGTCCTCATGACCCCTTTTGACACATTGGAACACTCAAGTGTGTCTTAAGGGGTCCTAATACCCCTTAAGACACACTTGAGCATTCCATTGTGTCAAAAGGGGTCATGGGGACTCTCTAGGGGTCCTAACGCGTGATAAGGTGTACTAGGACCCCTAGGGAGTCCCCATGACCCCTTTTGACACATTGGAATGCTCAAGTGTGTCTTAAGGGGTTGTAGGACCCCTTAAGACACACTTGGGCATTCAAATGTGTCAAAAGGGGTCATGGAGACTACCTAGAGGTCCTAGTATGCATTATCACACCTTAGGACACCTACAAAGTCCCCACGACCCCTTAAGACACATTGGAATACTCAAGTGTGTCTTAAAGGGTATTAGGACCCCTTAAGACACACTTGAGCATTCCAATGTGTTAAAAGGGGTTATGGGGACTCCCTAGGGGTCTTAATATGCCTTATCATGCCTTAGGACCCCTAAGGAGTCCCCAGGACCCTTTTTGACACATTGGAATGCTCAAGTATGTTTTAAGGGGTCCTAATACGCCTTATCACATGTTAGGACCCCTAGAGAGTCTCCATGAACCCTTAAGACACATTGGAATACTCAAGTGTGTCTTAAGGGGTTGTACGACCCCTTAAGACACACTTGAGCATTCCAATGTGTCTTAAGGGATCATGGGGACTCCCTAGGGGTCCTAGTACACCTTATCACGCGTTAGGACCCCTAGAGAGTCCCCATGACCCCTTAAGACAAATTGGAATGCTCAAGTGTGTCTTAAGGGGTCATAGGACCCCTTAAGACACACTTCAGCATTCCAATGTGTCAAAAGGGGTTATCGGGACTCCCTAGGGGTCTTAATATGCATTATCATGCCTTAGGACCCCTAAGGAGTCCCTAGGACCCCTTTTGACACATTTGAATGCTCAAGTATGTCTTAAGGGGTCTCAATACACTTTATCACATGTTAGGACCCCTAGAGAGTCTCCATGAACCCTTAAGACACATTGGAATGCTCAAGTGTGTCTTAAGGGGTTGTACGACCCCTTAGGACATGCTTGAGCATTCCAATGTGTCTTAAGGGGTCATGGGGACTCCCTAGGGGTCCTAGTACGCCTTATCACGTGTTAGGACCCCTAGAGAGTCCCCATGACCCCTTAAGACACATTGGAATGCTCAAGTGTGTCTTAAGGGGTCATAAGACCCCTTAAGACACACTTGAGCATTCCAATGTGTCAAAATTGGTCATGGGGACTCCCTAGAGGTCCTAGTAAGCCTTATCATGCGTTAGGACCTCTATAGAGTCCCCATGACCCCTTAAGACACATTGGCATTCTCAAGTGTGTCTTAAGAGGTCAGAGGACCCCTTAAGACACACTTGAGCATTCCAATGTGTCTTAAGAGGTCATGGGGACTCTCTAGGGGTCCTAGTATGTCTTAGGACCCCTAGGGAGTCCCCATGACCCCTTTTGACACATTGGAATGCTCAAGTGTGTCTTAAGGGGTATTAGGACCCCTTAAGACACACTTAAGTGTTCCAATGTGTCAAAAAAGGTCATGGGGACTCCCTGGGGGTCCTCGTATGCCTTATCACACGTTAGGACCCCTAGGGAGTCCCCATGACCCCGTAAGACACATTGGAATATTAAAGTGTTTCAATGTCTCTTAAGGGGTCATGAGGACTCCCTACGGGTCCTAGTACACCTTATCACACCTTAGGACCCCTAGGGAGTCCCCATGACCCCTTTTGACACATTGGAATGCTCAAGTGTGTCTTAAGGGGTCGTAGGACCCCTTAAGACACACTTGAGCATTCCAATGTGTCAAAAGGGGTCATGGGGACTCCCTAGGGGTCCTAGTACACCTTATCACACCTTAGGACCCCTAGAGATTCTCCATGATCCCTTAAGACACATTTGAGCATTCTAATGTGTCGAAAGGGGTTATGGGAACTCCCTACATGTCCTAATACATGATAAGGCGTACTAGGACCCCTAGGGAGTCCCCATGACCCCTTTTGACACATTGGAATTCTCAAGTGTGTCTTAAGGGGTCCTACGACCCCTTAAGACACACTTGAGCATTCCAATGTGTCAAAAGGGGTCATCGGGACTCCCTAGGGGTCCTAACGCGTGATAAGGCGTACTAAAAACCCTAGGGAGTCCCGATGACCCCTTTTGACACATTGAAATGCTCCAGTGTGTCTTAAGGGGTCCTACGACCCCTTAAGACACACTTGAGCTTTCCAATGTGTCAAAAGGGGTCATGGGAACTCCCTAGGTGTCCTAATGCATGATAAGGAGTACTAGGACCCTTAAGAAGTCCCCATGACCCTTTTTGAAACATTGGAATGCTCAAGTGTGTCTTAAGGGGTATTAGGACCCCATAAGACACACTTGAGCATTGTAATGCGTCAAAAGGGGTCATGGGGACTCCCTAGGCATCCTAGAGTGTGATAAGGCATACAAGGACACCTAGGGAGTCCCCATGACCCCTTTTGACACATTCAAATGCTCAAGTGTGTCTTAAGGGGTCCTAATACCCCTTAAGACACACTTGAGCATTCTAATGTGTCAGATAAGGTGTACTAGGACCTCTAGGGAGTCCCCATGACCCCTTTTGAAACATTAGAACAGTCAAGTGTGTCTTAAGGGGTCCTATGACCCCTTAAGACACACTTGAGTGTTCCAATGTGTCTGAAGTGATCATGGGGACTCTCTAGGGGTCCTAAGGCATGATAAGGCATACTATGACCCCTAGGGAGTCTCCATGACCCCTGTTGATGCATTAGAATGCTCAAGTGTGTCCTAAGGGGTCCTACAACCCCTTAAGACACACTTGAGCATTCCAATGTGTCTTAAGGGTTCATGGGGACTCTCTAGGTGTCCTAATGCGTGATAAGGTGTACTAGTACCCCTAGGGAGTCCCCAGAACCCCTTTTGACACATTAGAATGCTCAAGTGTGTCTTAAGTGGTATTAGGATCCTAGGACCGCTTAAGACACACTTGAGCATTCCAATGGACCCCTAGGGAGTCTCTCTCTGCCTCCAGTGAACTATTCTTCAAAGCCTCCATTTCTGCGTAGCTAGGGTTTATGACGCCTGTAAAAGGCACATTTAATACAAAGATTTAGCCGACAACCTTTAAAGACCTAAAAGAAACGAGAAAAAAATTTAGGCCAAAAATACATACCACATTTCTGTATGTAGTACCATAAGCTTGAATAATCCAGCTGGCTTCCTTTGCTAAGGCATGAAGAACTTCATTAATGTATGCTCTAGGAGGAAGATTATAATTTCCATATTTCTGAAAGAGTTTCTCCTTAATTTGTAATATTATATATAATATATTAGTATACATTAGTATATGTATTATATATATATATATATATATATATATATATATTATATACATGTTAGTATATATTATACATTAGTATATATATAATATATTATATATATTAGTATATTTAATACATTAATATATATAATACATTAGTCTATTATAATACATTAGTACATATATAATATACATTATATATATCATATGCCTCTTTTTTATAGATATATTATATACATAAATATATGTAAAAGTTCAATTGTTTTCATTTGCTCCCGCCGGTTTTTCATTGGCAGGAGAATATCGGGTACCCGATATTTTCGGGTACCCAATTTTTCCCAGGCAATATTTGACCAAAATATTCCCTGTCCCCATAGAGTAGACAATCACAAGATTTTATACTTTTTTCACGCGTTGCAAAACAAAAAATGTGATTTGGGGCCCACTGTTTGATTTTTGTCGACTTGTGGTCTCACCATGGGAAGCACCAGTCGTCGAAAGGCTAAACGCAAGACGAAGCTGACAGATGATGAAATTTAGGCATATAGGGAAAAAGATAAGGAAAATCACCGAAGAAGGAGAGAAGGTATGTTAAAAATTAATCAAGGTGACCCCGTAAATGTAGTTGTAAGTGAAGAGGATGTTCAATTTGAAAATGCACAGATGGAGATTGAAAATGTAGACTTTGGGAACGAAAATGTTGCACAAGAACCACATGAATATTATAAATCTCCAAATTATATGCGAAATGAAGTCCCTTGCAATAAAGATAATCAATCTTCAAATTTGGGGCTTTCAAGAACACCTAAATGGTTAATTGAAATTGAGGAGAACATTATGAATAATTGGGAAGGAAAGAGGTCACACAGAATCGTTAGGTTGTGGGCTTCAAGACTTTATGATCAATTTTTTCGAAACAAGACATTGGTTGAGAAATGTCAAATTTTTGTGCAGTTGTTAAAGATGCAAAAGATGAGACCTGTGCTTGTGAAATTGAAGATTCGTGTGAACAAGAAAATGGAGAGAAATGCCATTGATGTGAAGAATCTTTTCAATGCTCTCAATAGCATTGGGAAGACTAGCAGAGAAAAAGACAAGAGAGTTGCTCGGAGGGTTATTACAACCTCCTTAGTAAGTCATCAATTGAGAAAGGCTCGTTTGATGAGACAAACTTGTGTTGACTTCAATATAGACCGTAAAACTTTGGGTTCAGCACTTGCAAGAAGAGAAGGACTTGATGATCCCCTTCAAATTGATACATGGGCTTATGGTGGGAGACTTCCACGTTTTGATAAGAAGCTAACAGATGTTGTCAAGGATGAAATTCAACAATTTTGGGATGCTAACTCAAGAGTGTCACCAAATGTGAAGGATGTCTTGAAGTTGAGAGTTGGCAATCGAGACCGCACTCCACATCCTAAACATTATGTGGAGGTAAGTCAAACAATGTTGTATAAAATTTTTTGTGAGACACATCCAACATTGAAAATATCACAAAGGTCTTTTGAATCCATGAAGCCATTTTATTGTGTACCCCTTAAGATTCGAAATACATGTTGTTGCAAATATCATGTTGAGTTTTCAATGCATCATGAATTATTATGGTCCATTCGTTCTACTTTGCATACTAATGAAATGCTAGAGGATTGTGGTGCAAGTGGTCTTCCCAAATCATCAAGAGACTTGCTAGATCAATTTTTATGTCAAAGAGATGATGGTTGTTTATTTTATAAAAAAGATTGCTTAAATGCCAAGTGCTCAGAATGTGGTGGCTTGTCCAAGTTTAGAACATGTTTTCATGAGGGTTTGGAACACAATTTTGGAAAGACACTCGTTCGAAAAAAGGGTAAATGAAACAGTGAAATATACATTGAAGAGTGGAGGTGAAGGCTCTAGATGTGAGTTAGTTGCAAATGAATACAATGTTGCTGATTTTATCTTAGATTTCAAGACAAATCTTTTTTACAAGTATGCAAGGCATAGTCACAGGTCTCAATGGTTGGATCAACAATTCAGAACATGTAAGGACACTTTCCCCATTGGAACTATTATATCCGTTGCAGACTTTGCGGAGAATTATACATTGCAGCCCCAAAATGAGACTCAAGCTCAATATTACAATTTGATTCAGGTTGCTATTTTTGTACACATCACATATAGACATTCCCCTGATAGCACAAAAGATGAGTGAAAGATAATCAGAGAGTACCATTTTTATATGAGCGACGACAGGTCTCACTCTCATGAGTTTTTTCAACATTGTTTCCAGAACTATTTTAACTTCTTGCAGGAAAATGTTATTGCTATGGATAGGCATCTCATTTGGTCGGATAATTGCATCGGTCAATTTAAGAATGCCAGAATGTTTTATTGGTTGTGTAGAATGCATGTGGAGAGAGGTGTACCTCATATTTGGAGTTTTTTTGAGTGAGGGCATGGGAAAGGGGAGCATGACGGAGCAGGTGCGTGTGTGAAGAGAGCTCTAGTTAAGGAGCAATTGAAGATTTCAGGTGTTGTACTTCTTGATGCTCATTCTATTGTTGATTGGTGTACTTTAGCATTGTCACAGGGGGGGACTCTTGATTCTACAGTGCTTAGATTCTTTTGGTTGGTTGAGGAGGGAACTATAGGAGATAGATTGGATTGTCAAACAGTGAAAGACTCTTCAAAAATGCATTCATTCTGAAGCTCCAATAGTAGTACATGGACCATTTGGACACGAGAGTTGGCTTGTTTTTGCTCCATGTGTTTTTAGTATGATTGGGATCATTGCCAGTCAAGTGAGTGGGTGGATACATGGGTTCCACAGTATCTGACTCCTTTATCTTTGACACTCTCTATAAGAAATGATGACATGGACACTTCAGTTGACTATGACCATCTTTCAGATCTTTTGAAGCCAGGAGATCTTTTTGCATTGGTTGCACCACAGGGGAATGATGAGAGGTTAGATTATTGGTTAGCATGTTGTGTACAAGGTAAACAGAAGCTTGTACAACCGATGACAGATGGTGATGGGTTCACATATCCTACTGGTTTAGTTGTTGTTGCGGGAACATGGTTGCAAACATACATGATTAGAAAGAATGGAGTTCCCACATTTGAAGACTATGAGAAGCACAAAACTATTCTAATGTATTCACGCCTTGTTATAGCAACAAATGTCAAGTTGTCAAAGCATCATGGAAGACCAAAGACAAAAGAACTTTGGACTATTACTACTACTGATCATGAAGCACTATTGGAGACCCTGAAGCAAAGAGATGACCCTTCAGGAACACTTGACTAGGTAATAAGTTAACTTAGTGCATTATTTTCTAAGTTTGTTAAGCTTAATTTCAATACATTAATTTGACCTTTCTTAGATTGTATTTTGAGTCAATAAAGTTGGTTTTGTATGTGGAATGTAACTTGTGCAGGAGCACCTATGAAGACACCTACGGTCACCATGGATCCAATCAGAGATAGAAGGACAAAAGGATCCTTAATGGTTAATTGAGATCTTTTGAAGCCTATAATGGCAATTTGTAACAATCAATTTGATTTAAAAGTTAAATGTCCTTAAACTCTTCATAAGGACTTATGACCAAAATCATGTATGGGTGGCCAATAGTGCCAAGAAGAGATATTACATGTCATATACTTATGTCATTTGCATGGTTTGAATTCTTACATGTTTGATTGTTCTTTGTAATGATTTAAGGATATTATTTTTTATCATTTCAAAAAATCTATAAAAGTTAAACCTCAAACATAATAAGCTCCACAGTTCAAATTTAACAAGCTTAATCATGATTAATTTCACAGTTCAAATTTCAAACATACCACTAACAGTCAGTTGAAAGTGGCTCGTATCTCAGACCTCGTGAGAGGTATTGACAAACTATCAAGTGCTACAGGATCATGTTTTCGAGGTCCACAATAACCTCTCTTAGTTTTGGGCGATTCGACTTCATTTGCATTTGGCAAGGCGATCTCAGTCGATGCCAAAACTTGCAGTGAGGGTCAGTTGAAAGTGGCTCAGCAACGTATCTTTCAAACCGTCTGACCTAGCATCGAACTGTCTGCTCCATTGGCTTTGGTTGGTCGGGCAAACGCCAATGACAACCCCATTCTACCCCCAGAGTCACCGGAACGCTCGTGACCACGCTCGACCCAAGTGACCCCAAGGTGCACTAAGCACGATTGGGCCGTGATCTTCTGGGGCTTGTATCTTGGACCTCATGAGAGGTATCAATAAACTATTAGGTGTTACAAGATCATGTTTTTGAGGTCTACAATAACCTCTCTCATCTTTGGGCGATTTGACTTCGTTTGCATTTGGTAAGGTGATCTCAGTCGATGCCAAAACTTGCAGTGAGGGTCAATTGAAAGTGGCTCAGCAGCGTATCTTTCAAACCGTCTGACCTAGCATCAAATCGTCTTCTCCATCAGCTCTGGTTGGCCAGGTAAACACCAATGACAACCCCATTCTACCCACAGAGTCACCGGAACGCTCGCAACCACGCTCGACCCAAGTGACCCCAAGGTGCACTAAGCATGATTGGGCAACGATCTTCTAGGGCTCATATCTTGGACCTTGTGAGAGGTATTGACAAACTATTAGGTGTTACAGGATCATGTTTTTGTGGTCTACAATAACCTCTCTTAGTTTTGGGCGATTCGACTTCGTTTGCATTTGGCAAGGCGATCTCAGTCGATGCCAAAACTTGCAGTCAGGGTCAGTTGAAAGTGGCTCAGCAGTGTATCTTTCAAACCGTCTGACCTGGCATCAAATCGTCTGCTCCATTGGCTCTAGTTGGCTGGGTAAACGCCAGTGACAACCCCGTTCTACCCACAGAGTCACCAGAACGCTCGCGACCATGCTCGACCCAAGTTACCCGAAGGTGCACTAAGCATGATTGGGCCGTGATCTTCTGGGGCTCATATCTTGGACCTCGTGAGAGCTATCAACAAACTGTTAGGTGCTATGAGATCATGTTTTTGAGGTCTACAATAACCTCTCTCAGCTTTGGGTGATTCAACTTCGTTTGCATTTGGCAAGGTGATCTCAGTCAATGCCAAAACTTACAGTCAGGGTCAGTTGAAAGTGGCTTAGCAGCGTATCTTTCAAACCATCTGACCTAGCATTGAACTGTCTGCTCCATCAGCTCTATTTGGCTAGGTAAATGCCAATGACAACCCCGTTCTACCCACAGAGTCACCGAAATGCTCGCGACCACGCTCGACCCAAGTGACCCCAAGGTGCACTAAGCACGATTGGGCAGCAATCTTCCGGGGCTCGTGGATCAAGTAGAAATTTTTTTGAGCAGACATTGTCCTATTTGGTATGGTTATGAAGGTAGACTGAAATGGTTGGAGAGGCTATCAATGCCACTGTCTATCCAAGGACATGCCATCATCCTTGGGGTCGGTTATAATTTTAACTATCGAGTCCCATAAAAATTGAGACTTGGAAGCATAGACAATATATGTAAACTATTCAATAGAATGCCCGCAAGCAGAGCATGGCATATGGAATTGCAGATAGGAGTAGTAGAACTAGTAAAAGGTATCCAAAAATGAAGTTTCCAAAGCTTTTTCAGGTTAGACTGGTCGATGACAATGAGAATTGGTTTTGCACATCGACAGTATTGGCATTCGAGAACATGATAATCTATAACACAATTTCAATATTAAGACATTATCATTTCCTGAGAATGCCCCAACACCGAATGTCAAGGAGGACCCGACATCTTCCTTGATGGACAGAACCTTGTTTCATGCTCGGTTGTTGGATTCATAGAGGTTTGGGACTATATCAGTGGGAAACTTAAGAGCGATTTTCAATACCAAGCTGATGATGCCTTCATGACACATGATAATGCAGTTCTTTGTGTTGACATCAGTCATGATTCAGAGATGTTGGCTTCAGGTTCACAGGGTGGGAAAATTGAGGAGGACGTGCTCGCAATTGAATCCCAAAATACATATGTATGATGGCTTCGACAAAATGTTTCTTGGTGTCACTTGCATGAAGCGGTATGTTTGTGGAGAGCCAGAAATGACATGCTCTAGTTATAGCACCAAGCGTCCAATCAAAACACAGAGGCATTAACACTTGTGTTGCAATAAGATCCAGATGGCACTATTCTATAGGAATAGATCCATTTTGAAAGATGTAGAGCACCAAGTAACATGGACTTTCATAACAAAATATTACTAAGGCACTCACAAAGGGATACTTTAATGTATTCGAGAAAGAAGATGTGGATAGACACGTCCTCAAGAATTAGTTATTATAACAGGAAAGAAACTAACCGAAAGGGGAAAATAAGTAAGGCTCGTAGAGGAGATTTTGGGGGTTCCGGATTCTGCCTGACCCGAGAGACTTTGTGCCAGGGGAGGGATAGATTAGGATTTTTATTGTAATGCAAGGAAAGAGGGATTTTATTTTCAGATAATGATTAATGTACAGGAACATCAGAATCTTTGTTGTTTTGTTGTGTTTAAAGAAGGATATGTCAGCATATTAAAACTTTGATTTTAGATGCTCACTTTCTGATTGATATTCATCTTTGAATGATATTGGTTTCTTTTGAATGCATATCTGTTACGTCTGATCATCAACTTGATCATCTGTGGACTTTATGCTATAGTTTTTCGTGTATTTGGAAAGAACCATTCGTCTTTCTCTCTTAGTTTCTTTCTGTAATGTATTGTTTAGGCAAATGAAATTTGTAGTGTTTACTGTCCTTTTCTTTTCAGTAAATTAGTCCCTTTGCGTCTATCTCGTGTTTACGAATAGATGTTTGTAAGCCTTTATTGCTTTTAGGTTAAAAGCATTATCATTTATAGTTTAGTTGATTCATTGTAAATCCTGCACGGGGAGTTGTACTTGGATAATTCAAAGGGCACTTACGCTTCTCAATAGTGAAGTGACCCAACTGTTGGTGTTGGTTGAGTCTTTTTGTTTGGGCTTTAAGGGTCATTTTGTAAGCGTTTCTTTCGAAGACAAATCTATTCACCAACAAGAAGTTAAACCTCAAACATAATAAGCTCCATGAACAGGGTATTCCAGAGTAAAGAAAAACAAATGTAACTTCAACAAGATATAATTTAAATCATAATGATAATCATAGTCAAGATATAACTTCACCATTCAATTCCATAAACATGAATAATAAATATGTATATACAAAAGATGATGCAAATATAACATATAAATGAATATGTTCTATATATGTATCAAATGTATCAAAAGTATGTCCATATACAAATATGGCACATGCCATTTAAAAATGTCTACAAAATCAATGTTTTAAGGTGTACAATGTGGCATATATGCCATCTCAAAATGTGCCAAGTGTCATCTCTAAATGGCCACAAAACTAAAACTGCATCCTATGCTATAGGGGGATCATCAAAATGTAGCCTCTTTGAAGGAGTGTTGGGCTCTGATTGATCCTGCATAAAAAATGAGTTCAAACCAAAGTTAGATTGCTTACTTTGTATGATTTGTACACACACACACACACACACACACACACACACATATATATATATAATTCATAATTTTCAAACACTAATTTAATTAAAATTATAACCAAATACAAATAAATTTGTACCTGGTCTCTCGATCGCCTACCATGATCAGGTGTCCTAGCATAAGTCCTAGGTAGCGAAGGGACCATGCCAACAATACCAACTCTGACCTATAAATATATATTTGCAATAATGAGATTAGTAGACTGGTGCAACATAGAGTAATAAATCTACAAAATAGGATGATAGCATAATAAAATTACAAATTGATTGAACTAAAATTAAAACTTACATCTGGTGATCCCTCCTTTGGAATAGTGGGTTGGGTCAACAAAGAAACAAAAGATTCTCGTGGGACCTCCCTCACAGTCGGAGTAACCTATGAGAGTAAAAAGATTGTCAATTATATATCAATGTACTTCATCATAGCAACCCTAGTTACAAAATAAAAATAACAATATGTAAAAGTCTACGTACAATCAGGCTATCACTCCGAATCGAGACGCCTGTAACCCTACGCCGCTGAACCGGTGTCGGGACATCATCAATAGCCACACCCTATACAATAAAGTGCAAGTAAAATATTTATTACTACACACAAGTGGCATACATATGCATGCATAATTAATCTTAAACAATTAACTACCTTTCCTTTGTCGACACCTGATGAAGGAACCCCCTCACGCCCCCCACTGATGTCGGCTGTAGCCTGCAAGGACACAATAAGATGACAATATATATTAGTAAATGTATGAATTTTATTGCTCTAATTGATAGAGATTTAAGCATGTACACCAAATGATATAAAAAAAAAACTAATGGGTACATAATTTATAATATACCGTATAGTCATCAAGGCCAAATGAAATGGCCGAAAGTGTGGACTCATCCACCTGTCTCACCTCCTCCTGTGTCATCGACTAAACATAAATGAAAAAAATATATATACATAAGTGCATGCAATCATTAAAACTAATCTAAATAAATAAATTATTTGTAAATTAAATAAGTCATGTGACAAATTTATTTATAATGTTTACTCTTACCGTATCAACAGGAGTCAATGGCTCTACGTGCACCTCCTGAGCACTCTCATGAGATGTAGATGCTCCATGAGGTGTTGCAACCTCTGCAACAGCCTCTCCTGTATCTCCCTCATCAATATCATGAAACTGATATATATCAGAATCAGTAAGCGGTTCGAGGCACATATGCCTGCACATAATGCACATATGGGGCTCGCATACATGTGAACTCTGACGAGATGTCGATGCGCCAGCAGCATCCACATGAGGCAACACTGACCTAGTCTGTGTGATCAACTGATCACTCAGTAAATGAATGGCCCTAATAGTCAGTTCAGCAGCCTCATAAATGATATCGGGATGCTGCATTGGAGGAGGGGGTGTGACATTAGTGGGGGGGACAAAGGTAGTGGCCTTTCGGCGCTAGGAAGATGGCCTAGTCTGAGGAGCTCCTCTGCCTATGCCCATGTTGGGCCTCATACTCCAATAATCAACATGGTGACCAAGCACAAACTCAGCATACAATTTTTTAAGGAAATAAAATGGGACCTCCAAATTTCTATGTGGTGGTTTATCAAAAACCATCCACCAGCGATCCCAAAAGTTTGTGCGCATTGCTTCATTTGTGCACCATTTTATTGATAATTTGGGCTTTTTGGGGTCAACTGGTATTCCAGTTTTAGGATCGACAAAAAGGGCGGCTATATCTTCCTTACTTATATTAAGGGCTGCAATCCCATCATGGTCAAGCCCATCATCAAATTGGGCATGCATATCATGACACCAATGAAGAGCAGCATTATGTTGTTGCGTGAGTGTGTCAATATTTCCAACAATTGTGTTTAGTGTGGCAAGCATGGGACCTAATGTAGGTATATTTTGATACGTGTTTTGGAAACCTCGTATTGTGTTCAAATTTTCTTCTATCAAATCTTGTAAAGATTTAGGGTTTAGATATGGGGGATTATTTTTGGGATTGTTATTTGGAGGGTTATTTTCTTCATTGTTGTCAGCCATGCTTGATTAAATAAAAAACAAATCTAAGTTTCAAATATTATTACAAATATAAATACAAAACCCTATTTTTTTAAAAAATGCTACATTTATAATGCAAATGAAATAAATTAATAAAAATATGCAATTAACTACTTATCGAATATGCTTGGAGTCGAATTTGGGGTTTCCAATATCAGGTATCCGAAAATATATCGGGTATCAGAAAAATGCGGTTAGAAACTTGAAGAAATCGCGCTAGGAAATGAAGAATAGGGCTCGCGGGTGTCAGATATATGCCACAGTTATCGGGTACCCGATTAGGTATGTGCTTTGGTGGCAGCTTTGCCCAGGTGTACTGACACCCAGGCCTACTAAAAAGTCAACAAGCGCTTTCATGCGCTTTTGGACGAGTGAAAAGTGAATATTTTTCACATCGCCACTTTTTGGCCCCTCATGATCTTGCACAGACCCAATTATATATGTTTTTCTCAATAATACATTTTCAATAAAAAATCTCGTATCATATTAGTTTATTAATATCAAGAGCTTTAGTTTTTTATTCCCAAATAAAAAAATTCTTATTTATTTTGCGGATGATATTTTGAATAGGTAGCTGAGAATGTTGACTTCTTTGCAAAGGAAAGTCTAATTGGAAGCTTTTGGGAGTTTTGGTTGAGCTTAACAAATTAGCTACATAAATGGATCTCGGACACTTGGAGCCCCATTTTGGAGGGCAATCTACAAATATACCAATGTGTATGAGGGTTTTCCATAGTGGTCTTTTCCAATATGAAAGATTATTGTACTATCCTCTGTTACTACCAAGAGAATTATGATCAACATTTGATAATTTTGAAACCATTTCATCCTTCTTTCAATCTAGTTATTGAATCCTTCTCTATGATTTTGATTTGGGAAAGGCTACCAAATATTTCTCTCAATTTTGGGTGTTTTCTATTTTGAAGCTATTAGCATTGAGAAAATTTCTAGGGGTTGATGAGGGCTCCTCAATTTTTTTCAAACCACTTAAATGATAGCATTTTGCCGGAGAATGATTTGATCAAAGATCCTTCTAGGAAAATATTTGTCAACACAAAATATGGATGCCATACTCAAATTTTAGACTATGAGGGTATCATCTCCCATTTTGTAGATATTTTAATACTAGGAATGAGGCTACCCAATGTGTTGAATGGGGAAAAACACAACCATGCTATAGGACATAAAGGAGTCTCTCCTCATCATTATTCAGTGGAAAATGAAGAGTCAAGTTAGGAATGAGATAACATATATGTGGTCCCAAATAAATCCAAAGGGGATGATACACATTAGGCAGCTTCGCCAAGAAAAAACATATAATCCCCACCAAAGATTGTAGTTGATTCTCATCCTAAGAGGATAAACCATGTTAAAGTAGAAAAAAATCCAAACAAGGAGTCAACTAAGTAGATTGAGGGATCAAGAGTCTCTTGGAGATATGGATATGTCCTCAGAGAATCCAGAGGAGGGCCAGAGTGCTAGGACCTTAAGAGGAAACTAGATTGTGGTGCAAATAAAAAGGAATAAAATGAGATAAAGTTCAACATGCATGATCTAGGCTCCTACATCAAAGATGTCTAACGATTTCCTAGATGTGTATCTTTTTGTAACATTAGCTTAGCTTCTTTAGGTAGTAGTCTTGTGTCAGATTGAGCTTCCTATTTTTTTAGATTGGAGCCTGTTAATAGGTGCCAGAAGATCTACTATTATGATCATATATGTAAACAGATTTAATATTTCAATATATAGGGTGCAACCCTTTAGCTACCATCTACTGACCAAAAAAATATATTGAAAAACTAGACTTGTAATTTTTTTCTCATACATATTAGAAGAAATTATAATATGTATATTTAATGCCAAATAAATTATTATTATATTATAAATTAATTGTAGACTTTTTAGAATCCCGTGAGTAATAGATAAGCTATTTATATAAAGACATGAGTATAAAGAAACCATTAAAGCTACGACATACTTCCTCCATCACCCAAAAAACCAAGTAAACTAGGCCAATGAGAGCAACATATAAAATAATAACAAAGAAGCACCATCTATATCTATTAAACTCACTTTGATGAAATACTTCTTTCTTCTTTAGCCTAACATTTGCCCCAAGATGAAGAATATATTGCTAGTAAATGTTATAAATATACACTTATAAATGGGCGAAGAGGAAATAAATTTGCAAACAACCATGAAAAGAATGAATTGAAGGTTCTCAACATAAAATATTAAATCTTGATTGAAGAATGCCAAAGTCCTTGTACCTCTTGCAAAGAGAGTGTGGAATTCCTACATGTGCTAGCTATTTTCTAGATTACGTTTATTAAATGTTTGTTTCTATCTATTCAATGCTTAATTATATGATAATGATATTGATTAGATATATGATTTAATTGAAATGTAATTATTTAATGGGAAGCTTATGAAAATAAGTAAATTACAACCATTTAATTTGAATTTTATTATTTTTATGGATATATGTGTATAACGTTAAATTAATTGTGTAATATTTTTAAAATAATTTGAACAATTTAGAAGAGTAATATGGATTTTACTTAGACATCCAACCACAACCTTGGGTGACATAGGAGAAAACATAGAAATGACTAGTAAGAAGACATGCTTTAACCCCACTTTGAGAAATCAAAATTTGGAGAGCTATTGATGTCCTCTAAAGTATAAAGCATCATTAATGGGTTCTTAGACACAAAATATCTACTAAATGAGCCTACTAATTTTTGTTTTCCTCAACTGAGCACATGTAAGAGACATAATGATAGTTCTCCAACTAGAGGCCAACAAGCCTCTCTTCGTCATCCTCATCCCAAGACCCATTCCAATCATGATTATGATTCCTAGGTGCCATTTGGAGAGTTATGCAATGAGGAAGGATCTATTTATTAATTTTTTTTTAAACCATAATGATTGTGTGTGGGTCATCTTGATTTGACCATGGTTTCTTGGCAATGAATGTTTGTCACTCAAGAGATGGACTCCATGTTTTTAACCTAAAAAAGGTATCAACAAAATCACTATTTGGGATAGGCTTCCTACACTACTATTGGAATATTGAGAGGAGATAGTATAAGATATTACTAATTCTTTTGGAAAATCCTTGATAGTGGATATTGTCACCAAATCTAATAAATGATTGTTATTTTCTAGACTCTGTGTTTTTTTGAGAGTGGAAAAAGTTATCCCCTCTGATATTTGTTTATCCTCCAAAATGGGTTCTTAGGTGCAAAAAATTATATTTGAAGATTTACTTGTGGTTTGTAATAGTTTTATCAAAGTAGGCCATGTTGCAATAGGGTGCCCCAGAAATAAATATTCACAACCTATATAGATAAAAATAAAATAGATGTCCAAGTCGTGTTCAAACCACCCACAAGCCAATCAAGGGCCAAATCTAACCAAAAACTAGGGCAACGTAGAAGAGTCCACAAAACAATAGGTAGCAAGAAGCCATACTTCAATCCCTACTTGGAGAAATGAAGCTCTCAAGAGCAATTGACCTCCTCTAAAGAATAAACTGTCATTGATGGGTTGTTAGACACAAAAGAGCTGCTAAATGAACTTGCTAAAAAATATTTTCTCTCGACTAAGCACATGCAAGATATATTGTGATAGGCCTTCAACAAAAGGTCCACCAACCTCTTTTCCTCATCCTCATCCAAAGATCTATTCCAATCATACTTAAGCTCCCCATCTAATAGTCCTCAATCATCTTCATCCTCATCATCACCTACCTTTTCCTTCAATCTCTTCCCACTATTTTTTAATTCAAAATGACAATTTGTACTCATTATTTTAAAGAAGCACAAATTGATATAATTATTAACGAATAATAGTCATTAATTTTAAAAACAAATATCTCCATAGAAAAAACAAATTTCCAAATTAAAAATAATATTATACATGAATAAAATACTTTACTTTTGTCCTAATCAGATTTATCAAAAAAAGCTAATATGTATTATTATTTATAAAAATAATTTATATTTAATAAATCAACTCCCATAAAATTATATAAATAAAACTCATTACTTAACAACAAAATTATAATGTTAAATTTGTACTTTAAAAATAGTAGATACATATGGTGAAAATGTAATAATGATTTTAATATGCTTGAGACTTTCTCAACCATTCTCATTAAATCAAAACAATATTTTATTAGTTTTTAAATTAATTTAAATATTTAAAATTATAAATTGATGAGTATTAAATTGTAAAAGATATTATCATAGTCAAATCAATAATATTTAGTGATTAATAAGTCACTGATCTGTTGGACTTGTGGTGATTAATGAGCCATTTGTTTGATTGTGGAATTGAAGGGCGCACCAGAAATCAAATCTTGCTGAATACAAAAATCCAACATTATAAGAAATGAGAGAGGATCTTGCCTAATACTATACACCATAAAAAAAAAAAAGATTTGGTATACTTGATATTTGATTAAATCATTACTTATTGAAAATGTAAATTTTATTGAAGTCTTAGCTATCACAACTTGAAGAGCTTCTGACCACCCTGTCAATTATGAAAAATTTCCCCGACTTTTCATGCATCTGCATGATTATTGCCCATGCTCAAAGGGAGATTTCATTATTTTACTTACATCCTAATTGTGTTGTCTGTTTTCATCCACATTGGCCTTCCCACTCCCACCAACACACTCTATCATACCACTATAGCTCTGGCTGCTGCTGAAAGCTTCGTTGGTCTCTCTCTTATAAACATAATAGCGAGATACAACCAAAAAGAAGATCACATTAAGGATATTAAGAACAGCTAAGAAGGCATAGTAATAGTACAGACGAGATGCATTCAAATTATTGAGAACCCAACTGGTGTGCCCCTCTCTTCCTGTGATTTTTGTCACAGTGGTCAGAAGAAAACTGCTGATAAAATTCCCAACTCCCAGTGTGCTTGCAAACAGTGCAGTTCCTATGCTCTGCATGCTCTCAGGGGCCTGATCATAAAAAAATTCCAACTTTCCCACTTCAACAAATGCATCTGCAATCCCCATGAGTATGAACTGAGGAAGAAGAATGAAGATTGTGAGGGGTGCTACTGCTTTTGGGTTTCCTTCAAGCCCATGTTCTTTGACTACATTGATCCTTCTGATCTCTGTTACTGAGGCAACCGCCATGATTAGTACATGGATGACCAGCCCAATTCCTAGTCTTTGTAAGATTGTTATGCCTCTTGGGTTCCCTGTATATTTTCTAAAGAGTTTAACCAGGACTCTGTCATAGATTACAATGGAGAGAAGCATTGACATGGTGACAAATGAAGTGAGGCTGGCTGGAGGAATGGCAAAGTGAGGACCCATGTCCCTTCTCAATCTTGTTCCCTGCTTCACAAACAGTGTATTTAACTGGGCTATCATGGTGCTTGGCATGAACATGGCCACCCATATTGGTAGCATTTTCATCATCAACTTGGTCTCCTCTACTTGAGTCACAGGGCACAGATTCCATGCACTGCTTCTTATATTGACTTTTGTGGCTGCTTTGTCTAGAAATCTGAGAAAAAGGGAAAGTTGAAGTACAGTGAAATGACGAAATTAGGACTAATGCATTATGCACCCATCATATACATTATTTTAAGTTGTTTAAACTTCAAAAACTTCTTGAAATAGTTTTTCAGTGATAAAAGTTTCTCAAATGGAAAAAGCAGACCAGGTTTGATTTTTATATTTATGAAAAACTTCAAATGTATAAGAAAGTCTTACTTATTCTTTGAAAAACTTGTTATTTGCTCATTTTGAGTCTTGTTTTAAATATATTTATTTATTTTCTTGGTATGTATTTTGTTGAACTACAATTTATTTGTTTACAATCTATTAATATATCATATAATCTATGGTATAATAACAATATTTTTTTTATCTTTTATATTAAATGGACTATCAAAATACAAATATTTCTGAATATTATATACAAATAGAGAACATGAACATATACATATGTTAAATAAATATTGCTTTAAAACAAACAACTCTTAAAAACTAACTGAAAGATAAAATGATTAAAGAACTTTATACATATTACATAATAGTAATAACATATTTAATTATACTTATTGATTAAATGAAATTCAAAATTAATTAATAAATACAATCAAATGTACATACAAATAGATGTTACAAATAAAAACTAAAAACTAGAACAATGACTTCAAGCATACTACATAACAGCAATAATATTAGAAACTGTTAGCAGCATATAACTATTAACAACCATTAAAAAAACATATAAAAGCACATATTAAACACAGTTTTACACCCACTAGACAGTAATTAATTTAAATGCTTTGAAACTGGGAGAGTATAGAATCTCAACAGCTGTAAAATGCAGTGCTCCTAGTCCTCACTTTCAATTTTCAAAATGGTCAGCTTCTTTTTCATGTTTATCTTTTGAACACCTATTTCTGCTTTTGTTTTCCGCTCACAGCTCTCAATGGAACATAGGTTTTCTAAATTAGAAACCCAATGTCCTGATTTTATGGGTCAACCGAAGAGTTTTTGGGAATGGGGACATAACTCCAATTGAAGTCTAATTGTTATCTAGATGAAAACATAACTGCAGTTATCTCTGGTATAACCCTGGTTAATACCCTCTATCAATCAATCCATATACTATTGATAGCCTTAACACTGTGTTCCAAACCCCTAAACCATTCAAAGTGCCAGCCTAGTGTTTGGCGAAAGGAATAAAATACAGGCATTGACATGACCTTAGATCAAGAAAAAAGAAAAGAAAAAGAAATTGCAATTAGTACCATTAATCTGAAATCCTGCCTGTTAATTTTTGTAATCATTGGAGTAGAGTTCAAATCTTAAATTGCAATTGAACATGATGGTTTATTGGGTAAACTTACCTCAAGTTGGGAGTGTGAGAAATGGGGAATCTTCCTTGTTCAACATACACTTTGGGGTCCAATTCATGGAGTTCACTTGGATCTGCAGGGATTTCAACTCTCCATTTCCGACCTGCAGCCACAATAACCTGTGCAATCCGACCGAATGGATTCCCTTTCTGAATTTTGTGCCTGTAAAATGGAGTCCCCACTAGAAATATCACAACGGATATGATCAGTCCAGCAGTGGGGATTGCATATCCCACAGAAAATCCCACATTGTCTTGAATATATATGAGAAATGTCTGTGCAAACAGTGTTCCCAAAAAGGCACTGAACATCCACCAATTGAAGAAGGAGACCTTCTGAGCCCTCTCTTTTGGGTCAAATTCATCAAATTGGTCTGCTCCAATGGTCGATATATTGGGCTTTGTACCGCCAGTACCCAGAGCAAGCACGTACAAGGCAAAATAAAAAATCCCAACTTGGAATGTGGAGGCTTTCTTGCAATAGTTGGCATTCTCTGGGCATTCTGGTGGTCTCAGAGATGGCAATGAGACAGTTAATGTCAAGATTATCATTCCCTGCATTGAACAGTTCAGTTGAAAAACAGTAACAATTTTGTACAGAAAAGACAAAAACTAAATTGTATTCTGGAATCAGCTTTAACTAATTTAGAATTTTTCAGTCCAAACTTTCTTGGAATACAATCACAACATTGGGAGGATACACAATTCAAGAATACAAAAACATATACACTCTAAATCCAAAGCCTGAGCAATATTTGAGAAAAAAATCTTACAAAGAAAAGTTTTTCTTTATCTTTCTAGTGAAAAAATTCTTAGTAACACTAGACTTATGGAACAAAGTTTAGGAAAATCTACTATCTACTTAAGATAATCTCACCAAGATCTAGATATTGTCACATGACCTGCCTTACATTTTCATCAACTCTACTCAATTCTGGGTGTTTTCTAAGCCTGCCCAACTTGCAAAAATCATCTCCATCAGTCAAAAACTTTAAACTTTTAAGATAATAGCACATATCAATATCCATGAGCAAAATATATGGCAAGATCATGTCCTCAACAATATTAGTCAGTGACTTCTTTCAGCCCCAACAGTACTACTTTTCTTCACATTGAAATGTTACTAATTATATGTTTCTAATTGAACATACATTTTGACATATCTGATACAGCTGGTGCTGCAAGATTGGCTATAGATTAGCAGTTTTTACTTTATATTTTGGCATGCTATGGTTGAAAGTTCTCTGGTTGGAAATACTTTGAGCTCTCCTCTTATCAATCCCGATATATCAATAAATTCACAGCAATCTCATCACCTCTTATATGTGGACATAGATACAAACTGTTTCTTAATATAAACCAACCTTGTACAAGCTTTCTGTTTGTGTTGATCTAAACAGAACAGTAAAGTCAGCTGTATTTGCTTACCATATTGTATAGCCACTTGGACAGCAAGTCCAAAATCTAATGGACATAATTGCACATAATAAGAGCTAATAATTATCACCGACAGGGATAATCTACCATACAGAGATCACATATCTATCACCAACATAATGTGATTCATATTTTAAACAATGATTAGGGTGATTTATGTGCTATATACCAGTATATAAATACATGAAAAAATGATAAATGTCCAGTAGCGTCCCCAGTGAGTATCTGCAATATATGCTCCAAGAATAGGAGTGATCCAAATTGCTCCAGCCCAATTGGTTACATTCCTTGAAGAAGTCACAGTACCCTCATGCAGTTTACTTGTCAAATAGATCACTAGATTGGAGGCAATCCCATAGAAAGCCATTCTTTCAAATATTTCATACACTGTACAAAAATATCATAAATCAATAAGTTTGACTCAAAAACTATGCACATTCAAATTCTAATAACAATATCATAAGTCGACACAATGCACAGAATACATCCCACTTGCCATGAATCTATCAATTGGAGCTCAAAAACGACTGTCATTTCAAACCAAATAGACTAAAACTATGACCATGAAACAATATGACATAGTAGGAGCTTCCAAAATTTGATTACAGAAATATTTTGTAGCACAGAGATCTAATTTTTCATCAAGATCATGATTAGACTCTCAGTTAGTCAATTCTTACCAACAAGGAATGTACAAGCTTTCCATTTTCCAGTTTTAGATCTAAAAACAGGCCTGCCTTTCAGATCAGAGGAGCCATCCAAAGTAAATCCTTGCTGAGATTCCATATTACCTCTCTTCTCTTTGTGATTTTTTCCAATTTCTATGTTGGGTTTTATAATGTTCAGACAACTTAACTTGTGGTGAAGGAAATATTTTATATAATTAGTAAGATAGGAGGAAGTCTCTGAATAAGTGACTGTTAAGGGAGTATTCAGTTTTCTGGGATGATACAGACATTTGTTGACCTTCAGTTAAGGTCTTATAGATTTACATGTCATATATAAATTACACAACTTTGTCCCACTTGTATTGTTGTTATCAAAGTTGGTCCAGACTAGACAATTATTTTACTTTTACACAATTTATCAGCTTTCTCCACACAGAATTATTGCCCACCCCCAATCTCTTGTTGGGTAATCTTTGTTTGTAGTGTATGAAGAGCCTGCAATAAGTTGAATTTTTCTGTATGGCTTGTGACTTTTGGCCTTATCCTTCCGTAGAAATTTCAAATGCCTGTTTAATATTTTTAAAAGAGTCTTACAAGTAGAAAAAATCTCGAGGAAAAAAACAGATTTTGAGAAAACTCTGTAAGCAATGTATTCAAACATTCATGACAATTGTTTTACACAAACTCATTAAAAACATTTTAAAATCTTCTACTAATTAATTTATGAAAATTTATCTAATTTGACCTAAATTTACATCCCTTTGTGTATAGAGAGTTCAATACCAACATCCTTTTACGTTGAAACTGTTTAACTGTAATGCAAAACTACAAAATGATAGAATAGACTAATAATAATAAAGCGGATTGGAAAGAAATTAATGAGCAATTCTTTAGTTTTAATAATTTTCTATATTGTCCAAGTCAAGAACATTCCTTCCCAGATGAACTTTGACAGCAGTAACTAAATATTTTGCAATTTAGAGCCTCACTCAACTGTCAATTTTGATGTATTAAGGATGACTAGTGTGACATTTTTGCAGTGAGTTTCGGAATTGAAAAGAAGAATCATTGAATAAGCTTTAAAAATTTGAAAACCATCTTCATGTTGGGCTTCTAAATAAACTACATAGCTGTCAAACCTTAACAGTGGGTTTTGGGTCAATCTTGTGACCTTACATTTTATGAAATTATCTAAATTTATATTAGACAAAGGTTTAAACTTTTTAAACAAAAATAATTATTAAATATAAAATAAAACTACTAAATAAGTTGTATAAAGAGATCTCTAACTTTCTTCATGTTTGAGATTTTAAGATTAATCTTTTCAAATATATATCTTTTAATTGTGTTAGACTATTAATAGATTTATGATGGTGTAAATTATATATTTTATATTATTTTATTTATTTGTTTAGATTTTGTTTTATCTAATGTATTTTAAAATGATGTGATTTTTGTTGATAGTTATTATATATGTAGTGTATTTTTTGTTTTCTGTTTTTAAAACTTTTTATTTTTATACTCATCTTGTTTTCTTCTTTTTGCTTCTCTATGATGTTTTGGCATTCTTGACATAGATAATCAATCTAAGTGATTCCATTCGATATGTCCTATTAATACCCTTGCCAAACCTCATTTATGTCAATAACTAATCTTAGGTGTACCATCTTAAAATGGACGCACTCCTCATTTAAGACCTTTTAGCTCCCGTCCTTTATCAACTTTTTGGATCGTGGATGGATTCATGTTTTTCTCTCTTTCAGCCCTATTTTTCCTTATTTCATCTGTAGTCTCTAAGACCTTAGGGCTGGCTCCCTGTAGGCCAACCCTGGAACAAGTCGACCAAGTTGACCTATTTTGAAATAGGTCGACCAAGTCGACCTGTTCCTCGGGAATAGGTTGACTAGGTCGACCTATTCTCCAGGGATTGTGAGCCTCAGGCCCAGTGTTGTCTCAAAGATTCAATTTACAAATTTTCATGACCCCGTCAGCTTACTTTGTTTTCCTGCCTGAAAACTAGTATAAAAGGAAGCCTAGGCACCTCATTTTGCAAGAAAAGAAGGAGGAGAAATTCATGATAGCGATCTCACGTTCAAACGTTTAAGCATTCAAATGTTTAAGTCTTCAAAGATTCAAGGATCCTTTGTAGACATCTTTCCTCTTCAAATGTCATCTTCAATGCATGCACCGATCACTCCCCCTTTGACAACAATGACAAATGTACAAAAATGAACTTCAAAAATGAAATCATCTTACCAATCACAATTGTTCAAAATTACTTCTAAAATTTGATTTGGCTTTCTCCAAAGAACTCTCCCATGACTTCCGCAAGTGCTCTATGGCATGAATCTGTCCATGTAATATAGAATCTAACTCCTCCATAGATTCAAGTGTACTCATGTCTAGTGACCCAAGTATTACTTCTGAATCTCTAACATTTTGTTGCATTACATCAACTATAGGAATGAAATAAGTTTGAAGCTCTAGTAAAGTAGTGATCCTCTTATCTTGTTCTTCTTGTAATGTCTTCATCATGTGATTGACAACCTTAACTTGTGATCCATAAATGGTAGCTGCATGTGAAATAGGATCAAAACTAACAATTAAAGACTTAAGCTCATGTTGAGATTCATTTCTCTTTAGCTCCAAATCTTGTGTAAATAGTAAAAAATTAGAAACTTTAGCAAGTAATTTACCAATCTCTTTCAAAGTTTCTCTCATCTTGTTCATATGAACTGTAAGTTTCCCTTTATTTGATGCAATAGTCTCCATTAACTTATCATTCATATTCTTTTCATAATCCATCTTTGGTCTATTCATGGTAGCTTCCTCCAAACTAGTAACTTTCTTAGTGATAACATTGACCAAAGTATCCATCTAGTCAATCGGTGTAGTATTAGAATCATGGTCAACTTTCAGTACAAGGTTTCCAAGAATGTCTCTAGCTGACTAAAGTTGTTGGTCGTGTTTCTTTTTAGCTCTAAGTTCATCCCTTTTATCTTTTAACTTTAGTATCTCTGACATTTTCATCAATTCACTAGGACTCATTTTGGTAACATCAATAGGCCCTTGAATGACCTCAACATCCTCATCTCCAAGCTCATCTATAATTCCCTCCTCAAGAATATCCATATCCTTTCCTTTCTTCTTGCAACTTAAATTCCCACTTAGATCCAATTTCCTTTTTACTAATTGCACTAACATAAAGTTCATGAGATTCATCTTTCTTTCCAACATCATCTGTCTATCCAACCTACATTAGTTGTATTAGGTATCACCACCTCTTCAGTCTTATCCTTATGTGCACACTCTTCTCTTTGCACATCTTCAACTTCAACAATAGGAATTTTTTGTGGAGTATCAGAAGGTATATCACCGATAATTCTTTCAATCACTTGTTCAGCAATGGAAAATTTATCTACTATTACCTCTTCAATGGTAGCCTCTTGTTTTTGTTTCTCCTCTTGAGTATCATCCACCGGTTCATCTTCTTCCTCCAATTTCTTCTTCATGACATCAAGAGTATCATCATGAATTGTGTGTGATTCACCTATGAGTATTCTTCATACTCTACTTCTTGTTTTGAAAACTGGTCTCATAGCCTCAATTTTAAGCTTCACTTCTTCCATAGACAATTTTGGATTAAGTGGAATCATTGCATGTTCCATCATTTATCTATCTAGTTTCAGAGCATATCTCCACCTGCATCAATCTTCTTGTAAAGTGATTCAGGTATCATTTTGTATAGTTCACTAGGTCCTTTGCAAAAATTATATAAACTATATACAATAGCATCTTCTATCTTTTTCTTACCTTCATCATCACATCTTTTATAGCATCAGTTGGCATCAACCACACTTCCATATTTCCTTATTTTCTTAGCTATGCTATCAGCAGTAAGAGTTATCCTAGTCTTGGGTTTCACTGATTTCGCAGTTGTCATGCCAACAATATTTGATATTTTTCTACTGGCCCTCAATTCGGTTTGCTCTTTGTCATACTTTATTTGAGGTTCTACTTCCTTAGTTGTATCCTTCTTATTGCTCTTTCCTTTTGACTCTTTGTAGCCATGTGTCATTTCCTTCTTTCTCTTGTAAGTTTTATGTTCAGTGACATGTGTCTTCTCTTTTTCCTTTTCCTTAGCCTTAACCATTGTAGGTTCAGGATTTGATGTGATTTTAAGGAGCCTCCTTTTTCATTGTGGATCTCCTAGTTACTCTTCCTATTGCCTTATAGGTTGTAGAAGTTACAATCTATACCTCTTCTACTTCTTCAACATTAGCAGAGGTCCCTTCCTCCTCAGTTGCAAACTTCTTTCTAATCTTATCTATCATTTCCTTTGTAATACCACTCTTCTTGGCTAAATCATCAACTTGTTTCCTCACTTTTTTCTCTATCACTGATACCATTAACTATGAATGGATTTTCAGATAGGTTTCTTCATAAGTACCAAATCTAGGAGTACTGACATCGATTGGATTAGATAGTAACTCATCAACATGAAGTGATACAATATCATCATCTACCTTATAACCCATCATTAGAGCCCAAAAATTTCTTGGTCATACTGTCTGCATCATACATGTATCAACATTTACAATAAAATATATATCTTCTTTGTACTTCTCCACTATACCAGTTGGTATCCTCTCCTTCTCATGCATTAATTTTTGGAAATCTTTGAAATAACCCCACATTGTACTATTAAAGTTATTTCCTAACATTCTTATGCATTCCTTAATCTGTACTACCACCAGTTTATCGATTGACCATTGAACATTATTGAGTACCAGGGAAATGATTTTGCAAGTAGAAGAATATGTACATACCAACAACGAACCATACTTGAAAGTTTGTTTCTTGTCCTTCTCGATTCTCTCCATGTTCACAAAGAACTAAGTTCTCATGACCTCACATAGATCATACTGTGTATTCTCCTTCACCATCTGATATGCAACATGAATACCACCACTAGGCACACTCCTCAATCAGCTTGATTGATATACTTTATAATCGATCATAATAGATGAAAACTTAACCTTGATATCTATAATGTGTTGGAAATTGCAATCGAAGCAATTGTTGTATTTTCATTGATGTCAAACCTTAACTGGTAAGACTGTTGCTATTTAAGAAAGTACTATATCTATTTGAGTGTTGCTAAGGGGATAGACAAAGTTGGTAACAACAACACCTAAGGAAAGGTTGAGTTATCTTGATACTTCAATGAGTACTTGATTATGTGGCACAATGATAAGACAATGTATTGTTTATCTAAGTAAGAATGAAGACTAAATTGGTAGGCTTAACTGAGCAAAAGTAAAGAAATATAGTTTAAGCCGAGTGTTGTTTGTGTCGACCGAGCTAGTATATGCCGAGTATAATCAATGTTGACCAAACACTAGTGTTAGCCGAGGAAACAGTTTATGTGGTGACCGAGCTTTCTAGAGAAGACCAAGAAGTTGAACACAGTATTGACTGAGCATCAGTATTTTGCATTTGAGGAAGAATTCAGATTTTCAGTCGACATCGTTGAATTATTGGATTATGTAAAATGTGTTGACTTTATTTATTGATTGTATAAAAGTATTTAATGCACTGTAAAATATTTTATTGTAAATATTTTAAGAGATTTTTGATATTTCTAGAAGGATAGCCAAAGAACATAATGTAGGACGGATTCAATGAATCTAACCTAACCCTAAGATCTACGAAGGAGATTAAGTGACAAAAGATGTATTGACCTAATAGAGGTAGTATTAAGGAAACCTAAGGGAGAGGTTGTGAAGGAGTAGATGTTGGAAGTATTGTTGATGTTATTGATTGTCTAAGCAGAGAAGGCTGAAGGAGAAGTGTTGTGATTGCTTGAAGAGATTTCCAATCAGATCAGTGATGGAGATGGAAAAGGTTCACAGTCAGTAAGCCAACATATGTGTACGAAATTGGATCTGATATTTGCAAAGTGAGTTGTATGTTTTTCAGATCAATACTACTACTAATTTATAACCATTGTAACAGTCAAAATCTTTTTAATAGAGGTTGACCTAATTGATCTGATTTATGAAAACTAGATTACAATACCTGGTGTGATACCTGTAGTATTGTAGATTTCAACACGAAATTGGGAACAACAAGATTGCAAACCAAAAACTATCTCCATTCTATTCAAAATTGGAGTTTATACAAGTCGAATGGATCCCAAGGGTCACACAAATCCCTTGGAATTGAAATGAAGAGTCATCATAATGTTTATTACAATTAAACTATTAAAACTATCAAAATTTATCAAAAAACTAAATATAAAATTTTGGTCCACTTGGAGAAGGCATAACTTTCTCATCCTAGCTCCAAATTACGAACCGTTTGATGCATTGGAAAGGTATTCAAATAATCTTGAACCAAATTTCAAAAAAATTGATGTTCCATCATGTTTCAGACAACATATTTGTCCAGAAATGCACCGAAGACCCTCAAAATTGCAATTTACTAAAACATATGAAATTTTGGAAAAATTAGATTTTCAATATTTTCCCAATTTAATCCTGATCACTAATAGTCATAGGTATAAATCCTTTGAACAAGGTTGCATTCTAATAGAGTGTATGTAAGTCCTATAACAAGGTGCACTTTTAACAGAGTGGTTTAAATCCTTTAACCAGGTCACACCTGACAATGTGTTTGTAACCTTTGACAAGGTTGGATTTTCACTGAGCTCACTTCAAAAGAGTGAACATAATAGTAACATGTTACAAAGTGGTTTTTCCCAAATTGGGTTTCCACTATAAATCCTGGTGTTGATACTTGTGTGAATGTTTTGGTTTGAACACTTTTGTGTTTTACAAGTTAGATGCTATTGGATAAGTGGACTGCACTGTTATATGTTTCTATTATGCAATTAGTAATGACTGAGTAGGTGTTGGTTATTAGATCTGATTCGTTGAAGAGTTTAAAGTTTGTTTTTATACATCTGGACCTGAGAACAACTGATTCACCCCCCCTTCTCTATTGTTCTAAATCATATTAACAATTGGTATCAGAGCTGTTGGTGCTTACAGAGAACAAGTTTGAAGGTACTTGAAGCAAATAATCAAGATGTATAAGAAGGAGCTACCAAAGCTAAATAAGGAAAAATTTCCTGCATCTGGCCGGTATTGGTGATTTTGCAAAGTATTACATTGAGAATGACTATGTCACACCTGTTGCACCTCTGACTGCCGAGGAAATGAAAGCTAAACAAGAGCACAACCAAGCAATTTTGGAGATTGTGTCTGCCCTAAGTTATCTAGAATTTGAAGACATCAAAGACTGCAATACTGCAAATCAAATGTGGGACACCCTTGCAAACATTTATGGCGGTGACATAAATGTGTTGAGAGCAAAAGCTGAGAGCCTAAGAGGTAAATTTGATGAAATGAGAATGCAAGAAGGTGAGAATATTGCACAATATTGTGGTAGAATAAAAGAAGTTGTAAATGCTATTAGAGGAGCAAATGGAACTATTGAGGATGAAACTGTAATAGGAAAAGTACTAAGAACTCTGCGTCCTATCTATGCAATCAAAATTTATGCAATTTAGGAATCTAGATGTAACTCTACTAATGCTCTTACTTTAGAAAGTTTGGTTGGTAAGCTTACTGCTTTTGAACTTTCTAACTATGATAACTTCATTGTTGGTAATATTGAATCTACTTTTAAGTCACAAATGGTTCTGAGTATTTCAAAGAAGGAAAAAGAAAGTGAAAGTGAAAGTGAAAGTGAAAGTGACACATCCGATGAAGAACTTGAGGATCTAGAAGCTCTTATGGCTAGAAGACTGAAAAGGGGAAAAGGAAGGTACAAAGGTAAACTCCCTATTATATGTTTTTCATGTAATAAAGTTGGTCATATAGCTGCTAGATGTCCTGACAAGGATAATAAGGATGAAGAAAGAGACAAAAAGCATAAAGATAAAAGAGAAGATAGAGGTTACCGAAGATACAAGGACTACAATGGAAAAGGTAAGAAATCCTGCTACATTGTCGAAGAAGAGACTGATACTGATAGTGATGATTTTGAAATTGAGGTTGTCTATGTTGCAATGAAAGATGAATCTGATGAGGATGAGAAAACTGCATTGATATCTGATGTGAACAAAAATGATAAATGGATTATTGACAGTGGTTGTTCACATCATATGACTGGAGATAAGAGTAAGTTTGATACCTTAGATCATTATAAAGGTAGGAGTGTGAAATTTGGTAATGATGCACCATGTCCTATTAGAGGAAAAGGATTGATTAAGCTGACTAATAAGATCACTTGTGAAAATGCTTATTGGGTTGAGGGTCTTAACTATAATCTGTTGAGTGTTGCACAACTTAATAGCACTAGCTACTGAGTGGAATTTCATCACAGGAAGGCCAAACTATTTGATGCCACTGGTGAACTGATTGGAAGTGGAGAACAGACAAGAGGTAATTTGTTCTATCTAGACCTATCTGAAGAAACATGTATGTTTGTACAACTTGATGATATTTGGTTATGGCATAAGCGGCTATGTCATGTTAACTTTGATAATCTGGTAGAAATTAGCAAGAAAAATAAAGTGAGAGGTCTACCTAGATTGAAGAGGTCTACCTAGATTGAAGAAACCTAAGAATGTAATGTGCAAAGAATGTCAGTTGGGTAAGATGACAAAGTCTAGTTTCAAGAGCAAAACCTTTACTTCTGAGAATATCTTAGATTTGGTTTATACTAACCTTTGTGGACTGATGGGTGTACAAAGCTATTATGATGCTAGATATTTTATCCTATTTGTTGATGATTATACCAGAATGATGTATGTAATGTTCTTAAAGGAAAAATCTGATGCTTTTCAATTTTTTAAGTGGTATGTGGCTAAGGTTGAAAAAGAGACAGGTAAGAACCTGAAGTGTCTGAGATTTGACCGAGGTGGAAAATTTACATCAAATGAATTTAATCTATTTTGCAATGATAGAGGGATCAAAAGATAGATGCCTGCACCTAGAACTCCTCCACAAAATGGTATAGCAGAGAGAAGGAACAGATCTATCTTGGATTGTGTAAGGACATTAATGATTGAAAAGAATGTTGCATAGAAGTATTGGAAAGAAGTTGTGAGTACAACTGTTTATACTCTTAACCAAGTACAGATCAAGAAAGGTACAAATCTGACACCTTATGAATTATGGCATGGGTATGCACCGAATTTAAAGTACTTTAGAATTTTTGGAAGTAAGTGCTACATATTAAAGGATAGTAGAAATGTAAAATTTGATGCTAAAAGTGATGAGGGTATATTCCTAGGCTATTCCACAAAAAGTAAAGCGTATAAGTGTTTGAATTCTAACACTAACAAAATTGTGGAAAGTGTGAATGTCAAAGTTGATGAGTATGCAAAGAAAAATGAAGCTAACAGTAACAAAGAACTAGAAGATTACATATCTTTTGTGTATATAGAGGAAGAAGAGGCAAGTGACAGACCTGCACCTGATGCTGAGTCTCGGGTAAGAAATGTTGAGCATCAGGATAACAATCCCGAGAGAGAAGAAGAACATGCTGAGTGACTGGAAGAAGCTACTGAGTATCAGGAAGAGGTTGCCAAGCATTCAGAGGCTAAATCTGAAAATCTTGTTGGTGAACTTGATGAGCAAAATGAAAGGAGAGCAGAACCTGTTCTAGCACAATATGTAAGGAGACATCACAAGCCTGAACAAATTATTGGAGATAAAGATACTGGAATTTAGACCATAAGAAAGGGAAGAGATCCAACATGTTTGCTATGTGAATTTGAGCCTAAGACAACAAAGGAGGCATTAGAAAATGAAGATTGGATAGAAGCAATGAATGAAGAGATAGATCAGATAGAGAAGAATGATACCTAGACTCTAGTGCCGACACCAGAAAATAAGAATGTCATTGGGACAAAGTGGGTATTTCATAATAAGTTGAATGAACATGGTCAAATCACAAGAAACAAAGCTAGGTTGGTATGCAAAGGCTATGCACAAGAAGAAGGAATAGATTATGGGGAGACATTTGCCCCTGTAGCAAGATTGGAAGGAGTTAGAACTCTGCTTGCATATGCTGCCTATAAAGGTTTCAAGGTATATGAAATGGATGTTAAGTCTGCATTTTTAAATGGTATATTGGAAGAAGAAGTATATATTGAACAGCCAGAAGGATTTGTTGATCCAAAATGAAGACACATGGTTTACAAACTGAATAAAGAATTGTATGGACTGAAGCAAGCTCCCAGAGCATGGTATGAGAGATTGCACAACTACCTAATACAAATTGGATTCTCAAGGACAAATGACACAAGAAATCTGTACATGAAAGATGAAGAAGGTAAAGGAATCTTGTTGGCTAAGATCTTTGTAGATGATATTATATTTGGTGGACAAGATGCCTTGTGTAAGAAATTTTCAAATAAAATGCAAACTGAATTTGAAATGAGTATGTTTGGGGAGATCAATTTTTTTGTTGGTTTGCAAGTATATTAGATGGAGAAAGGAATTTTCATCACCCAGTCTAAATATGTTCATGAGATACTGAAAACCTTTGGTATGGAAGATTCAAGGCCAATAAGTACTCCCATGGCTAATGGATAGAAGTTGTCTAAAAATGATGATGTTGTAGAAGTTAACCAGACTTTGTATAGATCTATAATTGGAAAGCTATAGTATGTTGTACATAGCAGACCAGATATTACATTAGCTATTGGGATTGTGGCAAGATTCTCTACCAATCCTAAGGAAACTCACATGATGGCGGTTAAAAGAATCATGAGATATTTGAAGGGAACTGCTGACTATGGATTGTACTACAAGAAGCATGACAAATTTGAACTGAGAGTGTATACAGATGTTGATTGGGCAGGAAATGTAGATGATAGAAAGAGTACTAGTGGTGGAGCTTTCTTTCTTGGACAAAGACTAGTTTCCTGGACAAGAAAGAAACAAAATTGCATTTCCCAATCTACTGCTGAAGTTGAGTATGTGGCTGTAGCTATGAACTATTCAAATTTGATATGGATAAAGAAATTGTCGATAGGCATGAAAGAAGAAATCACTAAACTAGTTCTCATCTTTTGTGACAACACAAGTGCTATCAACATCTCTAAGAATCCAGTGATGCACACAAAGACCAAGCACATTGCCATCAAGTATCATTACTTGAGAGAACTGGTACAAGATAAAGAGGTCTGCATGGAATATGTGAATACAAAGGAACAATTAGCAGACATATTCACCAAGGCTTTACCTAAAAAAGCTCATGAATACCTGAGAAGTCAATTAGGGGTCCTTCCCCTATTTGAGGCTACCTAGTCGAGCTAGGAGCACTGCATCAAATGTGCTACAAAGAACATTTAACAAATTGATGCAGAGAAAGGTCACACTTTAGGAGTAGCCTAGAGTTGTGAAAAGCACAGCAAAGTCAAGAATCAATCATAAGCAAGATGACAGAGGGATAAATATTGTTACTGAACTAAAAGGATGATATCTACATCTACAAGATGTATGTTTTTGTTGCTTCTTTGGCATTTTTTTCAAAGAGGGAGATAATCATAGATGAATACATAGAATGAGAAGATCAAGACAGTGGGAGAAATTCAGTGGATGATCAAGCATGGCTAATTGATTCTGTATCAGAATGAAGCTAAGGATATTATAAATATTTCTAGTGGACAGATAAGCTTTTGGATTGGTTGGTAATTCATGTGATATTCATATGGTGTTGCCATCAATGCCAAAGAGGGAGATTGTTGGAAACTGCAATTGAAGCAATTGTTGTATTCTCATTGATGTCAAACCTTAACTGGTAAGACTATTGCTATTTAAGAAAGTACTATATCTATTTGAGTGTTGCTAAAGGGATAGGCAAGGTTGGTAACAACAGCACCTAAGGAAAGGTTGAGTTATCTTGATACTTCAATGACTACTTGATTATGTGGCACAATGATAAGACAATGTATTGTTTATCTAAGTAAGAATGAAGACTAAACTAGTAGGCTTAACTGAGCAAAAGTGAAGAAATATAGTTTAAGCTGAGTGTTGTTTGTGTCGACCGAGCTAGTACATGCCGAGTATAATCAGTGTTGACCGAACACCAGTGTTAGCCGAGGAAATAGTTTATGTGGTGACCGAGCTTTCTAGAGAAGATCAATAAGTTGAACATAGTATTGACCGAGCATCAGTATTTTGCATTTGAGGAAGAATTCAAATTTCCAGCCGACATCGTTGAATTCTTGGATTATGTAAAATGTGTTGACTTTATTTATTGATTGTATGAAAGCATTTAATGCACTGTAAAACATTTTATTGTAAATCTTTTAAGAGATTCGAGATATATTTAGAAGGGTAGCTGAAGAACATAATGTAGGATGGATTCAATGAATTTGACCTAACCCTAAGATCTACGAAGGAGATTAAGTGGCAAAAGATGTATTACCTAATAGAGGTGGTATTAAGAAACCTAAGCGAGAGGTTGTGAAGGAGTAGATGCTGGAAGTATTGTTGATGTTATTGACTATCTAAATAGAGAAGGTTGAAGGAGAAGTGTTGTGATTGCTTGAAGAGAGTTCCGATCAGATCAGTGATGGAGATGGAAAAGGTTCACAGTGAGTAAGCCAACATATGTGTATGGAATTGGATCTAATATTTGCAAAGTGAGTTGTATGTTTTTCAGATCAATACTACTGCTACTTTCTAACCATTGTAACTGTCAAAATCCTTTTAAAAGAGGTTGACCTAACAGTCATAGGTATAAATCCTTTGAACAAGGTTGCATTCTAATGGAGTGTATGTAAGTCCTATAACAAGGTGCACTTTTAACAGAGTGGTTTAAATCCTTTAATCGGGTCACACCTGACAGTGTGTTTGTAACCTTTGACAGGGTTGGATTTTCACCGAGCTCACTTCAGAAGAGTGAACATAATAGTAACATGTTACAAAGTGGTTTTTCCCAAATTGGGTTTCCACTATAAATCCTGGTGTTGATACTTGTGTGAATGTTTTGGTTTGAATATTTTTGTGTTTTACAAGTTAGATGCTATTGGATAAGTGGACTGCCCTGTTATATGTTTCTGTTATGCAATTAGTAATGACTGAGTAGGTGTTGGTTATTAGATTTGATTTGTTGAAGAGTTTAAAGTTTGTTTTTATACATCTGGACTTGAGAACAACTAATTCACCCCCCCCTCTCTATTTTTCTAAATCATATTAACATAATGTCATTAATTGTTATAGTATGTTGATCTTGTTTAGGCTTTGTTAGACGAGTGACATCATCAGCAAGAATCATTCATAAAACAAGTACATCATAGGTCCTACACAACCTTGTTACTGCATGAATAATATCCTTAGTAATCTTATGTGGCCTATCCAACCATAGGAACTGATCATGAACATGACTTAGCACATATCTGATCCACTTAGGTTTCAAATCATTAGGTATGTTGACTATATAAGGAAAACCCTTGTCTTCCAAATGCTTCTGTTCATCCTTCAATCTAGAGTCATTGCACATTTCAGTATATGCATTGAAGATTACATTTGAACCAAGATCCTCAATCTTATAGTGGAAAAACTATCTTATATCTTCAGTCAACAACACACCATGGGGTATTGAAGAAAAATCTCCTGTGGGATCATTCTCTACCGCCTTCAAAGGATGTAACTTAAATATTGGCCTTAGTTCCTCTATAATCTCAACCAATATAGGATTATCCATAATGAAAACAATAATTCTCTTCAAAAAATAAAGTATAGAACCTTCACAACACAAATAAATACTTTTTTTGTTCATCGATAAGGGTTCTTTAAACACCGCTTCAATTCTAGCACAAGATCACAACTATCAATCCATAATCACTTCAAATCACCTTAGTGTCATTCGCAAGGGCACTTCTTAGCTCATAGAATGAATTGTGACAAATGAACTTCACTTTTTCCATTTTAACATTTCATTTCCACGTAATAAATGCAACACTCAAATAGTACTTTTAACTAGTTGCAACGGTTAAAACATAAAAAGTTTACTATGCAATAAAAATCATTATGCGGTCACATAGAATCATATGTAATACAATATTCTTCATTAGATTATTTTATAACATCAATAGCCATCTAAATATGTCGATAAATCTTACCGCACATACAACTTACGGGATAGGATATAGGTCTTACTTGATTTGAGTCCCCTAAACTAATAGTGACTTATTTTGATGATGAAATATCCACACTCGATGGTGAAGTGGATCCTTTTGATGTCTTACTCTCTTCCTTGGCATCTTCTCTCTTCTTCTAGATCTTGTTCATCTCTTTCTTGGTCTCTTCCACATTAATAATTTATTTTCCCTTTTGATCCTCTCACAGGTTTACCAGTTGGTTTCTCATTTTACAATTCCTTGCTAGATGACCAATCTTGTGATAATGAAAACATGCCATACCCATGGTCTAACATTGCCTCTTTTTGTCCTTGTTCTAAAATTCACATCCATGTGTCCATAGCTCCCACAAATTGAGCATGTGACATTGAATTACCTCTCCCTTTGGTAAGGACTTTCTCAGTTCATAGGTGGCCTTGGATTATTCACTCTTGACCTGCATTCATTAGATTTGTGGCCATATTTATTGTATGAATAACAATATCCATCAAAGTTACTATTACTAGATCTACTAATGGACCTAGATCTACGATTAATCATATGCAGTGTGTCCATACTTATTGCAATTATAGTAATACCCATCAAAAGTGTTAGGCATATTAATCGACCTTCTTCTACAAACATTAGCAGTATAACCAACCTTACCATAGTTGTAACAAATAGGTTTGTAAGGTTTCTTACCAGAATTTCTCAAATTCACCTTTGGACCCTGATAGGACTTCTTTGGTTCAGATGATTCACTAACTTTAATATTACCCTGAACAACATGTCCAAGCTCAATTAGTTCCTTGGTTCTATTTTGAATCCTCAACTTTTCATCATGATTCTAAAAAATTTCATTATACTTCCTTAGTTTCTCATTGGATTCTTTCTCAATTTTCAATTCATTCCTCAATTTCTCATTCTCTTCCCTTGGTTTTTCATTTTCACTTAGGGTCTATTGGTTTTCTTCACTTGTATCATGAAGCCTTTCATGCATAATTGAATTCTCTTGTATAGTTCTGAACAAATATTCCTCTTTTTCTTTTACAACATCGTTAACAACCCTTTTGGCTTCTTTTGCAACTTTTTGTGCATCCTCAATAGTTCTCATTGCTTCTATCTCTTCACATATTATAATTGTTTGACCTTCAAGTTATTTCCTTAGGTTTTCTTTATCTTTGGTCAACTTCTCATTTGCCTTCATCAGATCTGCAATAGCTTCCTCTGATTCTTCATATCCATGTTTTGACATGTGTTCAATGTAGTCTTGGATTTCATTCAGTTGCGCACAAAGTTCTTGCCTCTTAGAAATGGACATCTTCAATTGACCTTTCAGTTCATTGATTACCTTCTAAACCTCCTGAAGTTTCCTTTTGTCCTTATAGCTCTCCGTGCCTTCCTTAGGGATCTCACCCAAGTTGTTAAGCTTATTCAAGGGAACTTGGCTATAATACCAATTGTTAGTATATAGAGGCACTAAGAGAGGGGGTGAATCATTGCAAACAAGTAATGAACCAATTCAACCAATAATTTGATTATGCTTTTAAACAACTTCCATACAACCAAACATGCAAATGTAACTATGCAATAGAAGTGAAATAATTCAAGCATTCATGAAAGCATAACACATAACACCACTATTTTTTTGTGGAAGCCCTTTAAAGAGGGAGAAAACCACTATGGGAATGACACCCATGAATCTCTTCACTGCAATAAAAAGAGTTGTCCTGTTAGAAGCTTACAATACCCTATTAGGGTCTCACTCGGTTAAGAGTGACTAGTACAGGTTGTTATAAGTACAATCAGATATGTCAGGATCTACCTCGCTAGAGGATTTTGAACTCCTTCTCAGAAGTCACCCTGTTAAAGGATTTATACAATGAGACATGTTAAATTCCACCCTATTAAGGGATTTAACCTGCTAACCTATTAGAATTAGCCTTGAGAAATGAACTCAAATAAATGATCTGGAAATGGCACTTATTTCCTGATAGATCCAATACAAACTTTGAATCCTAGCATAACTATCTTTGTTTTTTATCACAGCCACCAATAATATATTTTTCCACACTAAATCACATGATTTAGCTTGTCTTTATACTGATGTTCTTAAGTCGTCCATGGCTTGAAAAATATTTCACAAGTCAGCCCAAAAAAATTATCAAACACATGAAAAATAGTTCCAAACATACCTAACATGTTGGCCCAAAATATAATAAAAATGTTTATTACCAAACACCGACAAATAATCAACTGCCTTATCATATGATCATGAGGTATCAATCAGTAAGTCAACCGGTTCACACTAAACACATCACCAAAATACCAACACACTCAAAACATTGAGTTAACTATTGCGATCATAAAAATGAACTTGAGTGACCAAAATAATGTTGCAGTAACAATCACACCACCCAATGTACTCTTTATCTTGATTGCCACTCAAAATACCTTTTATTATTGTCTCCATGTTAACCAATTAGAAGACTTAGTTTATTTTGTTTTACCTACCCATCTAGTCGATCGGTATCTATAATCTATTCATCAAATCTGATAGAGTTACCATCAATGTAAAACTCATAAGCATTAAATACTGCATCTCAACTTCAAAATCCATCACAATGCCAACAATTTGAAGTTCAACCAGGGTAAAGAGAGATGGGAAAAAGAAAAAGATCAACTAATATTTCTCATGATGTGCAAAGATAGAAAACAAAATTTTGGTGATAAAGAGATAAATGGTCAATATAGAGCACATGATTAGCCTTTCTAATCAACACATATTTATAGACCACCAACTAGATTATATTTACTCTATTTGCAAGAAAAGTTCATTTTTTCTAGATAAGTGAATTGTTAAGTAATTTTCCATTTTCATTAATCACCCCAAGGTCATTTATTATTAATTTTTTCACAAGTTCCCTAGGAGATGTAGGACCATTTGTGTCAATTTTATCTTTTATAACTTAGTTGTGTCATACAATAAAATTTGGATCTCTCTTCTTTATGTTAGTGATTTTAAAATCAAATCTCTAACCTCCTACCTAATAAATAAACAAGAAAGGGGTAATTTTTCGTAGGGCTACTAGGAAAGAGAGAAGATTCACCCTCTATACATTTGGGTTGAAGTAGAAAAGCCAAAGTAGACAATAGATGAATGGGTGGATATGTTGTGTAGGTTAGGAGTTTCCAAAACTATTCACCAATGTAGGATGCAAGATTAGAGTAGGATAAAATAATAAACTACATATGGAAAAGAGATTAAAAATGCTTGTCAGGACATTGGGAAAAGTTAGCCCAGGCATTAAAGAAGAAATAAACCCATTCTATTTATACTTGTATAGCATTGGAATCCAAAGTAGCCATCTATATCAAAGAAATGTTATATATAGAAAGCAATTGGCTCCCACTAAAATTTCATCCACCAATTCTTCTATATCTAGTACCACACTAGTCAGGAAGATATTTGGTTGATTTCAACAAAGAATGTGGAAAATGGGACCAAATTAAGGCCCAAAAATGATTCTATGTGACTAAGGGCATATGAGTCATAGAGTACATAGACTTTAGGTCTGACATGCTTTACTATAGTAGTAAGTCTTAACTGCTTAAGGACAAGCATTTCCTTAAGTTGGGAGGTGTGAAGGGTCTAAAAAATACATGTCTTTTTAATGATCCTGGGCAAGTTTTTATTATGTTTTAACAAAATTTACCAAGACTTTTTATGCTCAAACATATGCTGGTAGACTTAAAAGGTGACTGATATATAATATAATGGTATGATATGGTATTTAATTAAATGCAATGTGATGTTTACTTTCAATTATATGATATTTTGGATGAAAATGGAATGTATATCTATTTTACTTGTTCAATTGACTAACATGTAGCCTTATGGAAGGAGTCATTCATATTCAATTGCAAGATAGTTATTCTATCATAATCATGTGGAAGAAGTCAAGACAATGATTGATGAAAGTAGTTCCATTAAAATCACTTTGTTTTTCTACTCTTATGCATGAAACAAATAAAAAATCTATGAAATTGGTAGTGGTTGTTTACTGAATGATAATTATGTTCATACAAAATAGTGTAATCTATAATGGAGAGTTTGAATCCTATTCAAACTCGATATCAATAGTTAAATTAGTAATTTTTTATTTGTATAAATAAGTCACATCTTCCTAAAATAATGATATGTATAAGTAGAATTTAATAACATTAATAACCCCTAGTTTTGATAATTTCTGTAAAATCTAGGTTTGTCTAGAATTGATGGTTCAAATGTTATTATATTTTCTCTAGATTGAAAATGTAAATATACACCTTTTGTTATTGCAATTTCTAACTACCTTTCAATACAAGTGGATGATCATTATCAATTGAATTAAAATTTTGCATTGTTCAAGGTTACGACCCCTCAAACAAGGGCCACTTGAGGTGAAGTAATCCTCCAGATAAAGTATATTAATTAGTAGATTCATTAACAATCTTGCATCATAATGAGTTATGCTTTGTTAATTGATATCTCATTTAAGCATTACTTGTGTTTATTTGTTGGTAATTACTTAATGATTAATTTTGGTTTTTTATATTTCAATACGTATATCTCATTGACGGATATGTTGTTGTTAGTTCACTAGTTTGATTACATGCAACCACTTTTGTGTGGTTATACCCACAAGCATTACTATATGATCTATATTAGTGCTAAATTTCTTTATGTTTTTTAATTCCCACTTTCAATTAATTATTGTTTTAATGAATTTAGTAGAGGTTAGGAATTCTTTATTGCACATATAGTGTCAGTGCCATCTAAATATATATTTCCCTAGTTGATAATTAACTGAGCCTCCTTTAGGACAAAAGAATACTTAATTTAGGATTAGTTTCCTTGTTAGGAGTGTGCATTGAGTTATATGCACTAACTAATCATTCATAATGGAGATTAGTCAGTAAGAAGAGAAAAGAACAATTTCAAAAGTCATTGGATGTTCAAGGAAAGTCTTGGTATACTCCACAAATTGCTAAGTGATTTGGTTGTTGATCCATTGTATCTAGAAAATATGTGTTTCAAGGTGTTTTCTCTGGTCCGATTGACAAAAGTTATTCTTTTTCTTGCGATGATTCCTTAGGTGTATTTTCCTAGCTTGAAGGTTGTTTTGTATTTTTTGGGGGTCCTACCTTGGTGTGTGAGGATCCACATTAGGAGTATTCATCTAGAAGAAGTGTCTTGGGCCAACTAGTGATGTCTTGATACATGACCTTGTTTCCAACCATGGAACATGTGTTATTGCATTTAAAATATTCTAAGATATTCTTAGGTCTTCTCTATCTCTTGGATTGGATCACCTTTATCATAATTATATTTTTTTGGTCGACTTGATGAGACCTATGTTTGTCCTCAAATCTAACCAGCCTAGTTAATGTTTGGAATAAAGATGAGGGTATATATAGAAGATCAAAATGATGATGAAAATTGTGCAAGACTGTGTGGATCCAATGGATTAATAGAATGTGGCAAAAATAGTGGGCGGTGATGGCATTGTAAACTTGGTCACTTGAAGTAGAGATTCAAGAATAGGCTTCATGTTTGAAAATTTGTTAGAGGTAGTATGTTGAAGGTTTTTCCATCATGATTCATATATTCATGTACCTTTCTTAGAGATAGTGTGTCTTCCTTGCAAGTAATATATCTTAATTTGAGGTAGTGTGTCTCAATTTACAAGTCCTTTTTGTATTAGGATTTCCCACGGGAAGTGTACCTTAGCGTAAAATTAAATAGGGAAAAATGTGCTTCATTAGTAGTGAACCTTAAAAAACCTTGTAATACTTGTTTCATATATTGTGAGATAACTCTCACCATAATTTTTTCACTTCTTGGATTTTCTACTTAAATCTATTGCTATGTCAATGTTCATTGGTTTATCTTATTTATGCCACCACATGCTGTAATACCCCCAAAATGGGTTATAAGTTCATTAACCTCCTACATCGACAATTCGAACGAAATCGACATCAAAGTCCTAACCTAAGGCACATCTAAACATCATCGAATCATAATTGATTATCTTAAATTCTGCATCGGAGAATATTCCTAGTAATATTCCTAATCATCATAATTATCTTTAATTTTATAATTATTTGGCAATAAATCACATTTATCCTACAATTTGATTAATTAAATATTTTGCATATTTAATTAATTAGATTTAATATTTGCCACTTAATTGTTTAATTAAATTTAATTCTATCTATTATTAATTGTATTATTTAATTTTGACAATAAATCAAAATTCCTATCTTTAATTGATTAAATTCTTATTTAATTAATTAAAGCATGTTGTCATTATTTAATAATATAATTTTTAATAAAAGTTTGATAAAATAGTTAATTAACCCATAAATTAATTATTTTATTTCAAAAATCAGTTAAGTTGAGAATAAATCACTTTATTATTAAATTAATTCATAATTAAAACATGCACAATCATAAAAGCAGACAACTATCAATTATCAATTAAAGCTAAACTCTATTTTGAGTTAAAGCTTAGCTTTTGCATGTTTTTGTGACTTAATTATCTGTTATTATCAGATAACTCAAAAATCAACCTGAGTTATTTGAGTGATTTATGGCTTTCTTCCATGCACCTCCAAAGTCCTGGATTTCTATAAAAACAAGGCTCAGCTCTTCATAATTGATCTCTCAAATTTGCATCCAAGCATCTCATAATTTTGCAAGCTTACTTTGCCAAAGTCATCTATGAATTGCACAACTATTTTGAAGAATTGGAATTTGGAGAATCGAAGCTTATTGCGAATCAAGGCTATTGTGAGATCAATTTTTTATTTTTTTTAACATTCATTTAGATTCTTTTTTATATCATTGTTAGATCATTTTAGCATATCAATTTCCATATTAGCATAGATTCATATCAGTTTTTATCATTCATATTGCATAGAAAATCCAAAAAAATAGATCAATTGCATTCAAATCTTTCATTTAGGTGTCGTCTAGGTCACTGATCTCGATTACAATCTGAGAACATCAATCTCGCACCTATTAGAAGACAGTAAATCGCTTGGTTAGATAGCTTTCAATTTTGCACGATTTTGATTTTAGCTAACCTCTAATGTTTTACTAAAGTGTTATGTCTACAGATCAGGTACAATTTTCACACACACACATGCAATACGGATTAATTGGTTGTAAATTTAGATTAAAAGTTGAAAAGTTTGATTTAAGAGTTATTCAACCTCCTTTTAGTCTCAAGGAGTTTCTAACATAAAGAACACAACTACAAACCCTCGATTACTAAGGTTTTTATGGTATTCCAATTGCCTACGATTGGCAACATACTAATTCATCCTTGAGAAAAGTGCCTTTTTTGTTGGCATAACTTTTCAATGTGTCATATTTAATGTACAAAATACATAATGTATACCACCAATAATGATAATAAACAACATTTAATTCTCCTCAATAGTATCATCATTCCATCAAGTGCCAAAACTAGTAGTCCAAAATATTAGAATGTGCTTCTACCTTTAATACTAGGGGTGTTATAAAAAGGGTAATGGAAAAGGTCATTGGTACAGTAAGGATAATTAATAATTGATTAAAAAGAGTGTATATTCTCATCTACACCTTGGGCTCAACTTAGACCTAGGAGGGTATTTCCAGAGATATCCTAAACAAGATTTAAAATGCTCAAATAAGAATAGGAAATCCTTACCATTTCATTACAAAATTGCAGTACTCCATGAATGATATTTAGAGTGATTGTTACCAAACTCTCATCAAGCTTTAGAATGTTGTCACATTTATCAAACTCAATATTACACTTGGGATAGAAAATGTAGCGAAGAAAAAACCTTAGATCTGAATAGAAGACTCTTTTGGAGACACTATTATTCCAAAAGAGTCTTTCAAAAGAGTCTTCTATTATTCCTCATTCATTTCGAAGAAAATACTATAAGTATTTTCTTTGAAATGAATGAGGAATAATGTAGATTGAAAATTTGGATTTCTCAAGAACTTGTGTAGCTCCATTAATAATAAATGACCAACAATAGACCTTAAAAAGAAGATAAAGATGGAAATATCCCTTCCCCTAAGGGTTCTGGAGGAACTAAAATAGGAAACTCAAACTTTGTTTTGCTTCATACTAATAGGTCTAAAAATTCCCCTATTTTAGCCAACAACAACAGGAGCTGGTCTGAAGTCAGTGAGGAAGATAGTCAAAAGGAGAACTTGGCCGAAGACCATCTTCATGAGACTCCCTGTCGCAAGTTATTGATAGAAAGAAGCTCAAAAAGCATTAAAAAAAAAGTGGGGGGAGTCAAAGGATGACAAAGTTAGGTAAGAAATCAGAAAGTACCCCCAGGGAGGAGTTCAAACTAGAAGACAACAGAAAGCTGATGTAGGATCTCCATTAGGGGAGAAAAGAGGTAGACCTACTCACAAAATAACTAGGGAACAAGAAGCAAAAAATAATATAGCAAATGGTAAATAGTCTACTATCCCAGCGATCTTCTCCCCAACTCTTTAAATGAAGATCCTGTCTTGGAATATTAGAGGACTGAATAGTCCCCATAAGCAAGATGTTCTGAGGAATATGGTGAGAGATAGAAAACCTGATATTTTGCTAATTCAAGAAACTAAGATGTCAAGTATTAAAGTGGAAAAAATTCACCCTTATAAGAATGGTAATAGTATAGGAAGTGACTCTGACAGAGCTTCTGGAGGAGTTGTTATTTTTTGGAATAATATCACTGTTAATTGCATAGTTTTTCTTGTGGAAAAAAATATAATTCTTGCCAAAGTTAAACATCTTAAAGATGATTTTTCCTGGATCTTGATGAATATCTATGCCCCCAATACTAAAAATGGCAGATTGAAATTTTGGAAAAGGCTTAAAGAAATCAAAAGAAAGTACCAAGAGGATAGTTGGATGGTTATGGGAGATTTCAACACTCCCCTAAATTCTGATGACAAAATGGGCGGTGTCCCATCTTAAATTGACAGCAGATCACATCTTATGGATTACATCAATGACCAATCTTTTATGGACATGGAGCTGGAAGGAATATCCTACACCTAGACGAATAGAAGAATTGGAGCTGATCTCATATAGGTTAAATTAGATAGAACTCTTTTATCTTTTGATTGGATCTGTAAGTTTTCTTTCTCTTTATCTTCATCTCTGAGGATTGGTTCTGACCATTTTCCCATAGTTTTTAATGCCAACCTTTTAAATGGGAAAAAGAATATTCCATTTCATTTTGAAAAAATGTGGATGGCTCACCCAAGCTTGAAAGAGTGTATTGCAAAATGGTGGAATTATAACTAGGATGGTGGTGCTATGTATAGAATTACTAAAAAGTTGAGCACTATCAAAAGGAAAGTTAGAACCTAGAATAAGGAATTTTTTGGGGATATTTTTATGGCTAAAAATAGTAAACAGAATGAATTAAAGGCCATTCAAGAGAAAATTCAAAGAGGGGGCCTATTTGAGGAGCTTATAAAAAACTGAAAATGTGCTAGTGGCTGATTTTCACAACATCATTTCTAAAGAGGAATCTTTCTAGAGATAGAGATCAAGATCCCTTTGGCTAAAATGTGGGGACAAAAATACAAGATTCTTTCATATGATGGCTATGAAACACAAAGCTATCAATATGATTGTGTGTGTGAATTTTGTACCTAGCTGTAGACACAACACTTCAGTAAAACATTAGAGGTTAGCAAAAATCAAAATATGAAAATAAGAACAATATAGCTAACCAAGCGATTTACTACCTTCTAGTAGGTGTGAGTATGGTATTCTCAAATTAGACCAAGATCAGTGACAATGCAACACCTAAACGAAGGATTTAAATGATGAAAGCAATAAAATATGAATGCAAATTAATCTATTTTTTTTATTTTTTATGCAATAAGATGAGAAAAATTGATAATAAATTAATCTAAATGGATTGAAATGATATGCAAATTGAGCTAACAATGATATGAAATATGAAACTAGAATGAATTGAAAACAAGATTGATTTCACAAAATGTTGATTCACAATAAGCTTGATGATTTCTCTGATGTCAATTTGCTAGAGTAAGTATGCAAATTTTGTGGATGATTTGTAAAGAGCTGAGCCTTGATTTTATAGAAATCCAGGGCTTGAGGGTGCATGGAAAAAGTCATAAATCACTCTTTATGAACTCAGGTTGATTTTTGAGTTAACAAGAAATTAGAAATAGATAACTCATAAAATCAAGCAAAATCATGCAAGAACAACTTTTTAACTCAAATCAGAAGTTTAGATCAACTTTGAACTCAAAATAGATGTTGAGTTTTGAAAAGATAACAACTTGAATTGATTTTCTGATTTAAAGTTTAACTGCTCTTTGAATGTGCACAAATAATCATGAATTAATTAAATAAATAAAGTGATTTATCTTCAACTTAACTAATTTTAAATTTAAAAATAACTCATTTGTGGGTTAATCAATTATTTTAATCAAACTTTTATTCAAAACTATATTATTAAATATTGACAACTTGGATTTAATCAATTAAATAAATATTTAATCAATTATTCATAGGAGATTTGATTTATTGTCAAAATTAAATAATATAATTAGGAATAAATGGAATTAAATCTAATTAAATAATTAAGTGGCAGAATTAAATTAATTAATTAAATATTCATCATATTTAATTAATCAACTTTAGGATAAATATGATTTATCACCAAATAATATTTAAAATAACTGATTTATGGGTTAATCAATTATTTTAATCAAATTTTATTCCAAAACTATATTATTAAATTTGACAATTTAATTTAATCAATTAAATAAGAATTCAACTAATTATTTTTAGCAAATTTGATTTATTGTTAAATAAAATAATATTAATTAGGAATAAATAGAATTAAATCTAATTAAATAATTAAGTGGCAGTATTAATCTAATTAATTAAATATTCAGAATATTCAATTAATCAAACTTTAGGATAAATAGGATTCATTGCCAAATAATAATTAAATTAAAAATAATTAGAATAAATAGGAATATTGCTAGGAATATTCCCCGATGCAAAATTTATGATAAAATCAATTAGAATTTCGATAATTTGCAAATGTGCCTTAGGTTAGGACTTCGATGTCAATTTTGTTCGAATTGAAGATGTAGGAGGTTAATGAACCTATAGCCCATTTTTGGGGTATTACAAGGATTTCTTCCCTTGTTTCTAATGGTAAAACCTTGAAAAAGGAAGATGATATTATAAAGGAAATGCTCCTTTTCTTCTCCTCTCTTTTAACCAAAGAGGAAAATCTTGATATGCTAAATCAAAATGAGATCCTCTCTGCAATCCCTAATCTGATTCACCAGAGGACTAATGTTAAGCTCGAGGCCATCCCCAATGATAAGGAAATAAAAGATGTAGTGTTCTCTTTTGAAGGGGATAAATCTCCGGGTCTAGACGGTTTCCCCCTTTTCTTCTTTCAACAGTTTTGGGACATAACTAAAAAAGATGTTCAGGACACAGTCAAAGAATTCTTTGGTACTAGAGTTCTTCTAAGGGAATTAAATGCTACTTTTTTGGTCTCGATTCCCAAAAACACAGGGGCTAACAAGGTTGAAGCTTTTAGACCGATAAGTCTTTGTAATGCTGTCTATAAGATTATAGCGAAAGTTTTGACTTCAAGGCTACTTGCCATGCTGCCTTCCATAATCTCCCCCCAGTAGAATGGCTTCATTCTGGGAAGGCAAACTCTAGATTCTATTGTGGTGGCCCATGAAAAAATTCATTCCCTTGAAGTAGCAAAGAAGCAAGGATTCCTTATGAAACTTGATTTGTCCAAAGCCTATGATAGGGTGGACTGGCAATTCCTCCAGAAAGTTCTAAGTCTCTTTGGCTTTGATTACGGGGTCTTAAAACTCATTTCTCAATTAGTCTCTACTATTTCATCCTCTATTATTGTTAATGGTGTATCTTCTCATTTTTTTAAACCATCCAAAGCTCTCACGCAAGGAGATCCCATATCTTTGATCTTGTTTTCTATTCTGGTTGAGTGCCTTGGAAGATATATCAATAAACTTATCAATAAGGGAAGCATATCAGGTCTTTAGCCTTCTTCGTTCATATCTGTTTTCTCTCACAAGCAATTTGTTGATGATACTCTTATTATGGGGGAGGCAACTGTAAAAGAAGCAAGAAACCTCAAAAAATCTTTCACTATCTATACCTCTACTTCAGGCCAACTTATAAATTGGAATAAGAGCTTTATGTTCTTCATTAATACTCCTCATGATAGACAAAAAAATATTTCTACTATCCTCAATTGTAGCATCGGGAATCTTCCTTCCTCCTATCTGGGTCTTCCCCTTTTCTCTAAGCCCCCTAAAAGCTTTTGGAATCTTATTGTAGATAGGTTTAATAATAAGCTTGCTAGTTGGAAAGGATCCCTTCTGAGAAACTCTAGTAAACTTCAACTTCTCAAATATTCTTTGCAAAATCTCCATGTTTATGTGCTGAGTCTCTTCAAGATTCCCCATAAATTTGTTGTGGTTATTGAGAATATCCAAAAAAGATTCTTATGGTCTGGAGTAGAAGATAAAAAAAGATTAAGTTTGATGGTTTGGGAGAAGGTTTGCAAACCTAAGAGAAAAGGGGGTCTTAGGCTAAGACCAATTAAACTTGTTAATAAAGCCCTCCTAGATAAGAAAATTTGGAGAATTTATGGGGATAGAAAGCAATGGAATGAAATCATAAGAAACAAGTATCTTTTTTATTCCATAAATTTGGAGGACTACATAAAAAATGAAGACAAAGTTAATGGTTCTTATATCTGGAATAGTATAAATTCTTCAAAAGGTATCATTCTTGAGGGGAGAAGATGGAAGTTGGGTGATGGGGTAAAAATTGATTTTTGGGATGACCCTTGGATCCAAAAAGAGCCTCTAGCCAATAAGCAAGAGTGGAAGGAAGCAATCAATCAAGCCAAAGCTTTCTTTGGATTAAAAGTTTCTGACTACTGGCAAGATAATAAATGGAAGGACATTGGCTTTATAGACAGAAGTTTCTACCCTCTTATGAATGAATTACAATCTTGGTTTATTAGGGACAACTTTCAAGACAAAATTATATGGGCCCATACCTCTAATTGAGAATTCTCGGTTGCCTCAGCTAGCTCTCTATTTTTTTTCAAGGGAAGTCAAACCTTTGTTTGTGACTATATGGTATAAGTTTTTAACCCCTAAAATTAATTTTTTCTTCTGGATCCTTGTTCAGAATAAGCCCCTAACTCTTGATAATTTGTCTAAAAGGGGATTTCTTTTGGTTAACAGATGTTTTCTCTGTATGGAAGATGTTGAATCTTTTTACCATCTTATGTTGCATTGTAACTACACCTATAGGGTGTGGGATCTAATTTTCAAAATTTAGAATTTGTGTTGGCTTTTTCCTAACTCTTGGTAGGAATTTGTTACTCAATGGAGCTGCCCTTTTTCTAATAAGTTGGCTAGAGAGTTCTGGAAACTTATCCCTCCTCATCACCTTTGCTGGTGTATATGGAAGGAAAGAAACAACAGAATATTCAGGGAGAAATTTTCTAAACATGAGATCATTGGGAACAATATATGCAAAGGGTTGGAAGAAAACTTTACCAATGCTATTCTCAACTGTAAGAAGAAGCTCAAGGACAATTTGTCTGAAGATGATATCAGAAATTGGAATTTCCATCTTTCTAATCACCAGCCTAATACTTCAAGAGTCAATTCAGTATGGTATGCCCCTCCCAATGGGTGGATCAAAGCTAACATTGATGGCACTTCTAAAGAAAATCCGGGAATCTTTGGGAGTGGAGGTGTTATCAGAGACTAGAATGGCAATTGCATGGGAGCTATAGCATCTCCCTTGGGGTTGCAATTGAATCACAGAGCCAAGGCAATGGAAGCTCTTAATGTTATCATGCTGGTAGAAGAATTAGGGTGTAAAAATGTTTGGTTGGAAGGAGATTCACTTAACATAGTCAACAACATCAAAGGAATCAACCCCCCCTCCTAGACTATAGAGAACATAATTGCTAAAATTGAAAATATTTCTCAATCCTTTGAGTCATTCCATGTCTCCCATAATTTTTGTGAGACAAATCAGGTTGCTGATGGGCTCGCCAATCTTGGGGCTAGAAGTTGTAGAACTTTAAAATGGTATGGTGTTGCTAAAATTAATGATGAGATAAATTCTCGTATTAATTATGACAAAATAAGGCAAAAAGAAGGGGTGATAAGCATTGTTAATAATGAGTACACAAAATGATGCAATACAGTCTTTGAGCAAGCCAAAGGTGATGTGGAATTTAGAAAAGTACAAATCCATGAATACACTTCAAAAATCACCCCTCATAATGATAGCCCTGAAGGTGATGCGCCAAGTAATTATTGCTTGTCACTTCCTCTTGATTTCACACGCTTTATGGGTTACAAATCACAAGCATCGCCTCCATTCTCTTAAGTGAGTCTTGAGCGATTGCATTTTTTATCTCTACAACTTAAGGAGAACTCCTTTCCTAAGATTGAGGATCTGGCCAAAATTTTTACAATGGGAGGTGAATTAAGGAGGGAGGAACCTGCCGATTGCAAATGGAGGTATGATAAGGATGTCTGGAATGAGCTTAAAAAAGGTAAAGTCCACTAGTTCCTTAAGCATTTACATGGGAATGATAAAGAGGTTTCTAAAGCATTTTTTGTGGGTTGGGATAAGGGTACTATCAATCTAGCTGGGAAGTCCTTCAGTCTTACCTTGGAGCTTCTTGTGGAAATCACAGGCAACCCTCTCGAGGGAATGCAGTACTCCAAAGAGATTAAAGTGGGAAACAAAGCGTACAATGATTTCCCTGTCACTGATGAAGAACGTGCCCTTTTGATCAAAGGTAAGAAAGACTATGTTGAAATGGACAATATTGAGAATCTTTGGGGCTCTGTCATTAGGTTTATTATGGAATACTTCACCTTAGAGGGCCGATTCTCTAGAGTTTATAATTACCACTTTGTTTTGGTAAATTATTTCAAACATGATAATAGGGTTTCTTTCCCTTTCTTTCTGTTGAGCTCGTTGAATCAAAGTATCATTGAGCATAGGATGAGGAATTCTCCCATCCTTCATGTTGGGCTCATTCTTCTAATTGTTGAGTATGCCAGGGACCACGTCCCTGAGCCCATTCCTTCTCAGGTCAGTAGCAAAAAGAGGAAGAATCTTGTTGGTCCTTCCCAGAAGAAGAAATCCTCTTCTAGAAAAAAAGCCCTTTCTTCTTCGATGACTGTCATTGATACTCCTGGGATGAAGGATGGTCAGGAGGTCGAGAAGGATTCCCCTGGTAAAGATAATTCTGGAATAAAAGAGGAAAGTATTGCTATCAGGGAGGATTCTGGGACGAAAGATTGTCAGGAGGTTATGGCTGATGAGATGGACAATTCTGAGACTGTGAATGACAATGATGAGAATAGGGTTATTATAGAGAAGGATTCTATGGTAGTTGTTGACTATGTCAAGGGTCATGTTGATATGACCACTTCCAACATTCAAGCTACTCAGGAGGTGGCTATAGTGAATCCTGAAGATGTCACAAAAAATATTATCGACATGGTGGAAGGGTATTTTGGGTCTGACCAAGAGATAACTAATCTGACTAAGGATGTCACTAACAATACTGATGATAAGAAGGACGACTCTCATACTAGGGAGAAAGACATTCCTGATATCTCGGCTACTGGTGTCGAAAGAAAACATGATGTTGAGGAAGTGGGAAATCAAGAAAAATATTGCAAAATAGGGGATAATTATGATAAGGAGGTTAGCATGGAGGTAGAAAATATTGTTGATGATGACTCCAACAAAGAGGATATCAAGGCTATGGAGGAGGATATCCCTGCTAACTCTAAATCCCCTATCTCTGGGAAGGAAAAATATAATGAAGAATGTGAGAATAGTTCTGAAGGGGTCATCTACATTCACCCCCTTGAGGAAGATCCGAGAGAAAGGGAGTCCCATGTGAAGAGAGCTATTTCCATGGTTGCACTTGCTAAAAATAGGGCTATTTACGGCTACAATCTTGATAAATGCGTTCAAAATGACCTTGTGGAATTGAAAAATAGGTGCATAAGGCTGGAAACTAGGAATGAGATACTGGAGGACACCATTGATAATCTTAGGAAGGATGTTGCTTTGAATAAAAGAAATGAAGAAGTTTTTTATAAGGTTTCGGATGATTCCACAATGCTAGAGGAAAAAATCAACAAAGTTTTGGAGAAACCCTTGATCCCTTTAAATGATAAGATCAGTAGCAACAAAGCCATGTTCAAGAATCTTCTTGCTCTGTCTAATGCTAGAATGAAAGCTACTATGGAATTTTTGAAGACATTATGCAGTGTGCTGGAAGGAAACAATAAAGACACAATGAAAGATAAAAATGAAGGGACTAAATCCAGCCAGCAAATGGGACTGGGCACTTGAACAAGATCAAATACTAGGAAGAAGATCAAGGCGAAGGACCAGGAAATAATTAATCTGAAATACTCTATTAAGACTATGAAGAGTCAGCTGGTCAAGTCAGAGGGCTTCCTGAAGGCTCTGGTTTGATTCTGTTGCTAGAGGCTTTTTTGGCCATGTCTTATTGGGGGTTGCTCACTTTTATCTTTATTGTTTTTTTGAGGTTGTGCTTATTGTAAATTTGGGAAGTGTCCCTACTAGGGATTATCCTTTTTGGGGATAGTCTGTTATCTTTCTATTTCTCGATGCTTTTCTTTTCAAAACTTTGTTAAAGGGTTTCAAGGCCCCTTCAAAACCTGTTGAAACTGTAATAAAAAAACAAGCTTATTATTAAATCCTTGTAAAAGGTAACATTCTAAAGAGTGTTTGAAGTCCTCTAACAAGCCCACTCCTAACAGGGTGAAGATCTTAATAAATCTAAGGTAAATCCCTTGACCGGGTCACACCTAATAGTGTGTATTGTAATCTTTAACTGGATTGTCTCTTAATCATGCATACTTTAGAAGAGTATTTTCTTAGAGGGTGACAATTCCCATGATGGTTTTTTCCAAAGCTGGGTTTCCACGTTAAATATCAGTGTTACATGTGATGAATGGTTTATGTGATTGATTTACTGATTGTTAAAGTTTATTTACTCTTGTGTTTAACCGACTTAATCAGAGAAAAGCTTTTAAGGTACAAAGAATCAAGGATTACTGATTCAGCCCCCCTCTCCGTAATCCAACTATATATATATGTGTGTGTGTGTGTGTGTAAAATATGAAATCCTTACTAGTTTTTTATATTGTTGTCTTCAAAATGAACGAGGAATAATGTAGATTAAAAATTTGGATTTCTCAAGAACTTGTATATCTCCATTAATAATAAATGACCAATAATAGACCTTCAAATGTGTTGTAAAGTGATATTTATGATTTTCAAGTACTTGTAGTCAATTGATCAGAGAGTTGGAAAGGAAAGATGTACCAAATGTGTGAAAATTGAGTAAATTTTCAAACATCATATATATGGGAGGAACAATTTCCCAAAACCTTTAACTAGTGGGGGGGATTACTACAAGAGAATATAGGAGGGAGGAAACTGAACAACCTAGATAATGACAATAGAGGTGCCCAAACTCTAGCTTCTCAAGTTTACAGTGGAATAACACCCCTTTTAGGATAAAAATGGTGAAAATGATTGTTATAGGGTTGAATCAAGAATAATTTTGAAATCTATGATTAATGTGTAATGTGCAAATATATTGACATGATTAGAAATTCTAAATAAATTGTTGTGCTTCATTAGTGGTGTTTCCCTAGCTAACTACTAGAATCATGAAAAAAAAACTTCTACTACTAAAAAGGAGTGGATGATTTATTATTTACATTGTGAATGATTGCATCACTAGCTACTAAGAGGTGTTCCTATCTACGAAGAATCTAAATCACAACTAAGTATAGGGGAAATATCTTAAAGTAGAAAGATTAATTATCTAGAAAATCTATATAAAATTAAAAAAAGTCTAATAAGAATAGGAAATCCTTACCATTCCATTACAAAATTGCATTAGTCCATGAATGATATTCAGAGTGATTGTTACCAAACTCTCATCAAGCCTTAGAATGTTGTCACATTTATCAAACTCAATATTACACTTGTGCTAGCAAATGTAGCGAAGAAAAAACCCTAGATTTGAATAGAAGACTCTTTTGGAAAATTTGGATTTCTCAAGAACTTGTGTAGCTCCATTAATAATAAATGACCAACAATAGACCTTAAAATGTGTTGTAAAGTGATATTTATGATTTTCAAGTACTTGTAGTCAATTGATCAGAGAGTTGGGAAGGAAAGATGTACCAAATGTGTGAAAACTGAGCAAATTTTCAAACATCACATGTATGGGAGGAATAATTTCCCAAAACCTTTAACTGGTAGAGGGGATTACTATAAGAAAATATAGGAGGGAGGAAACCAAACAACCCAGATAATGACAATAGAGGTGCCCAAACTCTAGCTTCTCAAGTTTACATGGAATAACACCCCTTTTAGGACAAAAATGGTGAAAATGGTTGGTATAGGGTTGAATCAAGCATAATTTTGAAATCTAAAAGTGGTTAGAGTACATAAAAAAATTGTCTCAAGGTTTTTTGGTTTGAAACAAGGCTTTAGCAAAAAAAGGGGAGCTATCTAGTGTCTAATGGGATTTCAAGTTTGAGAGGAACATTAGAAGTATAAATATGGAGGATGAAGTCAGTTAAGAATCAAGAGTAGCAAGGGAAATGAAAGAAATAATTTATGAAATGGGTTATATGTCAATGGAAGCATTCAAGGTTTAAGGAAATATGGGATAGTTGGGGGTTGATCCCAAGGATGAACACTTTAACAAGGAAATATGAAGGGGGGGAGGATTGGTCTAAGGAATCAAGAGGATCAAGACTTGGGGTAGACTTTGCACCTAGAACCTAGGTGCCAACATTCTAATTTCATTCACAAGCTCAAGGCTCAATATGGAAGATCATAGAATTGAGGAGCTAGAGAACAAAACACATTGGAATGTTAAACTCGTGAGAGAAAATATTGAAGCAGAATGAGGAATGGGATTAGATAAGAAATTGGAATCAAAAGAGGCAAGGAAGGACATTGTGAGGAATAAAGTTGTGAGGGGACACAATAGGTGGAGGTCATGTTGTGAACAATGCTTAGGATATTCTAACTACACAATGTGATCAAGTAGTTGAGAAAACCCTAGAACTTGGCTCCATGTTTTCATGTGATCCCATAATCTAAGCACAAACTTAGACTCCCAAAAACATAAAACACACTTAAATTTTATAAACTTTAGAGGTATACCAATGGATCCTATAGTACAATTGGACGTGACTGTACCTACAATTCTATCCAAGGGCACTGCCCCACACTCTTATTTAGTGCAGTAAAAGTTGCTAATTATGATAATTAAATTATGGTCAAATTAGCGAAAATACCATTAGGATCTTGAGCCAATGACCCTATTTCATTAAAAAATAGGGAGAGTGAAAAGAATGTATATTCTCTTCTACCAATTTAACATTGATGTATTTCTTATACTTTAAAATATTTATAAAAAACACAATAATGAGAAAGATTCTAAAACATCCACTTGTGTAAAATGAGTTGTAAGAAAAGGTTTAATTCTTTGATAATTATATTAGTACAATAATGACTTATCTCTTCTAAAACAAATACACTAGCACCAAATTTTAAAATATTTTTCTATGAGCTTAAAAAACTTAACTATAAGAAAAATTATTGTAATAAAAAATTACAATGCAACTCAAAAATTATCTATTAGCTATTATAAAAAAATTATCTCTTAAATTTATTTTGATTTTAAATGCAACTCAATATATTAATTTATTTTTTATAATCTCATGCACATCATGTGAATCTAACTTAAATATTTAAAATATTGTTTATAATTAAATTACATAAATATTTGCAATAAAGCTTCTCTTAGCTTCAAGAATATTTATTCAAATATTTTCTACTAACAAGGCCAACCACGTTATAAAAACTCTATTTTGATCAGCCCTGCATGGCTTAGTTCTAAAAAATTTAATACTTTTTATACTCATACTGGGTTTCTTAGCATAGCTCTCTGGACTGCTATTTGCTCTAGTACTGGTAGGTGTTCAGTTGTTTTTTATAGAGGTAAGAAGTTATTGTGTCTGTCTTCTTTTTGTCTTGTCGCTAATGTGTTGGTAATGGCTTTCTGCTATGGTGGCCTTGGGGTTTTGTTATTAATGGAACAACTTAGGGTTTATGTTGTTATTATAAAAAATGAGAAGGTAACAAGGTCTCTCCTATTTGGACCTAAAACGCACAAACATTGCACAACACAACACAACAAAACATAGCACAAACATTGCACAAAACAAAGCTTATTCTAGGGCCTTCTCATCATCAGGGTAGGACTTATAATCAAGGCTTATCATCAGTAATGTATTCTCCTTTGAGCTTTTAATGGGTTACAGTGGCTAGAGGGGCTTATCATCTGGGCTTATCATATGTGGCTTATCATCTGTGCTATAGACAAATATGTGTCTCCATGAAAGCTAAAGGATGCCATTCAAATATTGACCCGCATCATTAGGTTTTTGAATTCTTGAATTATATGATAACTAGAAAAATGCAACTCAATTTAATTTCATTTTTAAAAAAAATCTCATCTTTGCACTCAAATTTTTCTTAATTTTTTATAATCTAGTCATGCACATTATGTGAACTAACTTAAATTTCAAACAATTACAATAAAGCTTCTCTTAGCTTCAAGAACATTTATTTAAACATTCTCTACTAATGATGCCAACCACGTGAAGGTGGAAGCTAACATGGTCTCTCCTAATTTGACCTAAGACAATCATGGTTTCTCCTAATTGGACCTAAGACAACCATGACACAACACAACACAACACAACATTGCACAAAACAACACAACAAAATAATGCACAAAACAACACAACAAAACATAGCACAAAACACCGCATAGAAACACAACACATTCATTTTATTTTATTTCTAAAATACATATTAACATACTTTTAAATACATAACTCAAATTGATGGCTAGAAAAAATATATTAACACACTTTTAAATACATAACTCAAATATTGATGGCTAGAAAAAATATATTAACATACTTTTAAATACATAAACTCAAATATTAATATATCACATGTGATGAAAGTTATTGGTTGTAAGTTGTGATGTGAATTGCAATCTTAATGAGAGTTTACAATTTGTTTTAAATGTTGTTTTATGAGGGTAATTTATGAATTCATTGTGCACAATGAGAGGTCAAAATATTCAATTTTTCATTATGGCAGCAACATGTTTTATGTCATATGATTTATGTGATTTGTCCATTGTGATTTGTCTAAATGTTCTATTCATCAAGGTGATTTATGTGATTTATCCAAATCAGTTTTATGCAATGACTTATCAGTTTTAATTGATAAATTTATTTATAAAATAAATAAACTGTTGAAATAAAAATTAGACTAATTGCAAACCAGTGGAAGCAGGGGGCACTGGCATCAAAAACCAACTATGACAGAATCAAGCACTAGGGGCTAAACTTTATTGGAAAATTCTTAAGGATCAAAACCTTAAATGGGTTAGAATTATCAGGGGTACGTATCTTGGCAATAATATTGTGTAAGAGGTCTCTCGAATTAAGGAGTTTCCTAGAGGATCCAAAATTTAGAATTTCATCATCAATTCAAGAGACATTGTGGATAATAACATCACATGGAATATCAAGGAAAGCAATAAAGCCTGGTTTTGGGAGGATTCCTGGGGCAACCATCCTAGCATTAACCAGTTGTTGGGTCCGAACAGATTTAGTCAGGTGTGTTCTAATTTGTGGGGTCCCTTGGTCAGAGATTACATAATCCCTGCCTCTTTGCACACATCAGATGGTTCTTGGCAATGGAGAGATTTTTTCAAAACTTAGACTAGATTCACTAGAATTACAACAATTGAAGAAGCTTCTCAAAGATAGATTCCTTTTAATTAAACAGGGGCATGATGAAATCATTTGGAATGGGGAAAAATTTAGGGATCTATAATGTTAAGGATGAATATAAGATCTTATCAAGACCCGTCCAAACAAAAATAAATGAGCTCCCAATACAATTATGCTGGAAAAAAGTATGTCTTCCCAAAGTAGGTTTATTTTCATGGGTTGCTTCTCACGATAGGATTCTAACTGTAGATTAGTTTCTAAAGATGGGATATTGTGGTCCCTCAAGATGCTCTTTATGCCACAAAAGTGAAGAGGATACTAACCATCTATTGTTAGCATATCTATTTACCAATGAATACTGGAATTGGCTATGTGCAAAACTAGGTTGGTTCTCAGCCCTCCCATTAGATATCTTATCTCTTTTCATATCTTGGCCCATGCTTTATGGAGAAAGCTTATGTGGAAACTTATGGAGTATCTCCCCGTCTATTCTGATTTGGGAATTATGGAAGGAAAGAAATAGAAGACTCTTTCAAGGTAAATTTATGGAAATTGCCTCTATCCTCAATAAAATTGAAGTAGTCATAGTAGAGGTTATGAATGCTTGTATTCAAGCCCAATCAGCTCAGCATAAGTTTTACACCAGTTGGGATGATAAGATGATAAAAAGTTGGTTTGGTCTTAAAACCCCAATTACTCTAGGTAGAGGTTGGAAAGCTAATACAATTCTCAGAGCTACTTGCGTTTGGTCGACCCCATCTCTGAGCTGATTTAAACTCAATTTTGATGGGGCCTCTAAAGGAAACCCAAGTCCATCAGGGGCAGGTTGTATCATCCACTCTTCTGATGGTAGGGTTTTAGCAAAATTGGCAAAACTTTGTTGTTTGGTTTGTCTCTTGCACATGAACTAGGCTTGGGCAAACTGGAGATTGAAGGAGATTCTATGATTACTTTAAATGATGTAAAATTAGGGTCTACACCAAACTGGCGTCTACAAGCAACATTGGAAGTGAATTTAAATTTGTCAACAAAATTTGAATCCATAACGGTCAACCATATATTTCGTGAAGGAAATACTATGGCAGATGAGTTTGCCAACATAGCAGCCTGTGGAGTATACATGAAGACTATTTAAGGGGAGGTACAACCAAGTCATGCATGACATTTGTTTCCAAAATCCAATTTGACCCCAACGTTCCTCTACCAGCAGTTTTGAGCTTATGTGGCTACGGTCAAATCAAATCATCTCTCTTAGGTTGTCCATCGAAGGTTACCTCCTTTTCTATGGTTTAGTTCTTTTGTTTTCATTGGTAGTTGGCCATTAATGACATCCTTCCTACTTTTAAATTATAATTTGAAAATAGTTGTCTTTGAGCCGTCAGGTGTGCTTTGGGGGTTCTAATGGAGTAAGATACTATCCAAAACTGGTTAAATTTCCTCCTCTTTTTGGGAGTCTACAGAGTAGCCTTTTTCAGCAAATTTGAGCAAGTTGGTTTCTTCACTCTTTCTGACAAGGTGATGGGATGGCTGCTTGGTTTCAGATGCTAGCTGTTCATCATGTCACATCTTCCCAAATCTGGCCTTTTAGCTATCCCTCCAATTCAATCTCTAAATCTTATCCTCGCAGATTTTTGGCATGTTCCTATCTTAGCTAACTAAATTGTCAGAGGCCTCTAACCATCATTTCTTTGTGAGAGAAAGGTGGCATGTTCGGTGTAGTGTGTGATGGTGGGCTAGTGCACTTCATTGCCGATTGTACAAGAGAGTTGGCAGCCTTTCCTTCATTGATGTGTAGTAACTTCTTGGTTATTTGAGCTTTCTTCACTTTTATGAAGTTTTGCTGAAATTTCTCACTCTACAAGTTTTCCTCATTCTTTGCTTAAATGGATTCTCTAATAAAACTGAGCGCTAATGTGGAGAAAATTGTTTTTGATTCTCCCATTGATGCCTCCAAAGTGTAGGAAGTTTGCAAATTTCATTAGCATCTGGTCTTATATGCGATAAGGAAAATCTTGGGTACCAACTTTCTCTTCACCAATCATAGATACAGGGTGAATTCACACATTTGCACTGGATCCTTGGCCAACATTCTAGTTACAAGTGCTCACAAGAATTTGGTAGAAGAGATTTGTGAGCATCTCTTTGTGGATAGTTATATGTTAGGCCTCTATAGAGCCATTGTGGATATTGATGAAGATTTAACCACCTCCTTCTCGTGGGATCTTCCTATAGTGATGATTGCAGGCTCCCCCTTTCTTGGTTTGGGTTCTAGCACCAAATGCAACATCTACGGAGGCCCACCCAAGCGTTTCTTCATTTTATGAGGTTTGGAATGGGAGTTTCAACCTCTCAAGTTATCCATGATGAAGAAAGGGATCAAATTCCTCAATAGATTCCTGGACATTGAAGAAGGAATGCACACTCCATATAGTGATGGATTTGATGAGGACTTGGATTGGGTCTTCCAGTTTAGGTACGATGAGAAACTGGATGGGCTTGGGAGTGAGGGTTCTTTGGATCATGCAGAGGAAGATGAGGACGAGGAGGAAGAGGCAGATAATGAAGATGAGGATTTGGTTGAGGACGAAGAAGTTGATGTTGTTGATGACCAGGAGGATGAGGCTGATCAAAGGACTTCAGAGGAAGAAAATGCAGACTAGGAGAACTCCATTGGGTCACAAAATGAGGAAGGAGACACTCATGGCTCCTCCACTAGCTCGGAGAATGACTCCACCTCCACTTCTAATTAGCAATGTTGTTAAGTTCCTTTAAGATGCCTTTTTGTCTTTATAGTTTTGTTTTTTAATAGCTTAGTTTATGTTTTCTCTCCGGGTGCTCTTGGGGGTTCTGAGAAATTCTACTCAATTTTTTGGATGGCCCTGATACTTTAATTATAGATTCTCTACTTTTAACATATTATCTTTGTAATATTTCATATTTTTAATATAATCCTTTGGCTTCGGCCCCTTATTGATAAAAAAGAATAGACTAATTAGAAAAAAAATGCAAAGGATGCAAGAGACATACCTTAAAGAATGGCCTTGGCCTATTGAAAATTCTTTAAGTTGTCAAAAAAAAAACAAGACCTTAAGGAATGGCCATGCCCAACAACCATTCCTTTCGATCTTTGAAAGGGGTTTTTTTTTTTATCAATAAGGGGCCGAAGCTGAGAAAATCAGAGTTTAGATAATAAAAGCAGAGAAAATATATAGCTTTAGGAATAAAGCCATCCAAAAAATTGAGCAACATTTCTCATAATCCCCAAGTACGCCCAAAGAGAAAATTAAACTGAGTTATTAAAAACTAAACTGAAATAACAAGAAAGAGACAAGCTTCTAGAAACTTAGCATCAGCTACTAATCAGAAGTAGAAGTGGAGTCATTCTCTCAACTGGAAGACGAGGCATGAGTGTCCTCCTCATCATTTTATGACACAGTGGAGTTCTCTTGGTTTGCATTTTCTTCATCTGAATCCCCTTGAGTAGCCTCATAATCATCAACACCAGCTTCTTCCACCTGAGCCAATTCCTCGTCCTCAGGTTCCATATCTCCATCCTCTTCAACTTCTTCATCCTCAGCATCCAATGAATCCTCACTCCCAAGGCCATCCAGTTTCTCATTCTACCTGAACTGGAAGACCTAGTCCAAATCCTCACCCAATCCATCACCATATGGTGTATGCAATCCTTCCTCGATGCCCAAGAATCTAGTGAGGAATTTAATCTCTTTCTTCATCATGGATAACCTGAGAGGTTGATGCTCCCATTACCAACCCCATAAAATGAAGAAACGTCTGGGCGGGCCTCTATAAAAGTTGTGTTTGATGTTAGAGCCCAAACTAGGAAAGGGGGAGCCTGCAGACATGACGATTGGAAGATCCCATGGGAAGGAGGTGGTTAAATCTGAGTCAATATCCATAATGGCTCTATGAAGACCTACAAGATAACTATCCATAAAGAGACAGCCACAAATCTCTTCTATCAAATTCTTGTGGGCTCATGCAACTAAAATGTTGGCCAAGAATCCCGTGCAGACATCTATATCCACTTTATACCTATGATTGGTGAATAGGAAGTTGGTACCCAAGATTTTCCTAATCGCATATAAGACCAGGCGTTGATGGAATTTGCAAACCTCCTCCAATTTGGAGGCATTGATGGGATGATCAAAAGCAATTTGATCCACATTGGCACATAGTTTGATCAGAGAATCCATATGGGCAGAGAATGAGGAATTACATACTAACTTCAAAGAAGAGAAAAGTAACTCATCAACTAGAGTTGGCAACCTTTCCTTCATTGATGTGTAGTAACTTCTTGGTTATTTGAGCTTTCTTCACTTTTATGAAGTTTTGCTAAAATTCCTCTCTGCAAGTTTTCCTCATTCTCTGCTTAGATGGATTTTCCAATAAAACTGAGCGCTAATGTGGAGAAAATTGCTTTTGATTCTCCCATTAATACCTCCAAATTGCAGGAAGTTTGCAGATTTCATCAGTGTCTGATCTTATATGCGGTAAGGAAAATCTTGAGCACCAACTTTCTCTTCACCAATCATAGATACAGGGTGAATTCATACATTTGCGTTGGATTCTTGGCCCGTATTTGAGTTGCAGGTGCTCACAATAATTTGATAGAAGAGATTTGTGAGTGTCTCTTTGTGGATAGTTATATGTTAGGCCTCTATAGAGCCTTTGTGGATATTGATGAAGATTTAACCACCTCCTTCTTATGGGATCTTCCAATAGTGATGACTGGAGGCTCCTCCTTTCCTGGTTTGGGTTCTAGCACCAAACGCAACTTCTACGGAGGCCCACCCAGGCGTTTCTTCATTTTATGGGGTTGGGAATGAGAGTTTCAACCTCTCAGGTTATCCATGATGAAGAAAGGGATCAAATTCCTCACAAGATTCTTGGGCATTGAAGAAGGAATGGACACTCCATACGGTGATGGACTAGATGAGGACTTGGATTGGGTCTTCCAATTTAGGTGCAATGATAAATTGGATGGGCTTGGGAGTGAGGATTCTTCGAATGCTGTAGAGGAAGATGAGGACAAGGAGGAAGAGGCAGATAATGAAGATGAGGATTCGGTTGAGGAGGAAGAAGCTGATGTTGTTGATGATGAGGAGGATGGGGCTGATCAAAGGACTTTAGAGGAAGAAAATGCAGACCAGGAGAACTCCACCAGGTCACAAAATGAGGAAGGAGACACTCATGGCTCCTCCACTAGTTTAGAGAATGACTCCACCTCCACTTTTGATTAGAAATGTTGTTAAGTTTCTTTAAGCTGCCTTTTTGTCTTTATAGTTTTGTTTTTTAATAGCTTAGTTTATGTTTTCTCTCTGAGCGCTCTTGGGGGTTTTGAGAAATTCTGCTCAATTTTTTGGATGGCCCTGATACTTTAATTATAGATTTTTTCTACTTTTAACATGTTATCTTTGTAATATTTTGTATTTTTAATATAATCCTTCAGCTTCGGCCCCTTACTGATAAAAAAATAGACTAATTAGAAAAAATGCAAGGGATGCAAGAGACATACTTTAAAGAATGGCCTTGGCCTATTGACCATTCTTTAAGTTGTCAAAAAAAAAATGAGACCTTAAGGAATGACCATGGCCAACAACCATTCCTTTTGATCTTTGAAAGGGGATTTTTTTTATCAATAAGGGATCAAAGTTGAGAGATTGTATTAAATAAAAGTAAAATAAATACAGAGTTTAGATAATAAAAGCAAAGAAAATCTATAGCTTTAGGAGCAATGCCATCCAAAAAATTGAGCAACATTGCTCAGAATCCCCAAGTACACCTGAAGAGAAAACTAAATAGAGTTATTAAAAACTAAACTGAAATAACAGGAAAGAGACAAGCTTCTAGAAACTTAGCATCAACTGCTAATTAGAAGTAGAAGTGGAGTCATTCTCCGAACTGGTAGACAAGGCATGAGTGTCCTCATCATCATTTTATGACCCAGTAGAGTTCTCTTGGTCTGTGTTTTCTTCATTTGAATCCCCTTGAGAAGCCTCATCATCCCCCTCATCATCATCAACATCAACTTCTTCCTCCTTAGCCAATTCCTCATCCTCATCTTCCATATCTTCATCCTCTTTAACTTCTTCATCCTCAGCATCCGATGAATCCTCGCTCCCAAGGCCATCCAATTTCTCATTGTACCTAAACTCGAAGACCCAGTCCAAATCCTCATCTAATCCATCACCATATGGTGTATCTAATCCTTCCTTGATGCCCAAGAATTTAGTGAGGAATTTAATCTCTTTCTTCATCATGGATAACCTGAGAGGTTGATGCTCCCATTCCCAACCCCATAAAATGAAGAAATGCCTGGGTGGGCCTCCATAAAAGTTGTGTTTGATGTTAGAGCCCAAACCAGGAAAGGGGGATCCTAGAGACATGACAATTAAAAGATCCCATGAGAAGGAGGTGGTTAAATCTGAATCAATATCTACAATGGCTCTGTGAAGACCTACAAGATAACTATCCACAAAGAGACGACCACAAATCTCTTCTGCCAAATTCTTGTGGGCTCATGCAACTAAAATGTTGCCCAAGAATCTTGCGCAGACATTTGTATTCACTCTATACTTGTGATTGGTGAATAGGAAGTTGGTATCCAAGATTTTCCTAATCGCATATAAGACCAAGCGTTGATGAAATTTACAAACCTCCTCCAATTTGGAGGCATCGATGGGATGATCAAAAGCAATTTGATCCACATTGGCACACAGTTTGATTAGAGAATGCATATATATGGGTAGAGAATGAGGAATTACATACTAACTTCAAAGAAGAGAAAAGTAGCTCATAAATCCAAGAATTTTTTAACGACTTTACAGGAAAGGCTACCAACACTCTTGTTCAATCAATAATGTAGTACTCCAACCCGTCGCCACTTACTGAACTAGACTCGTCACCTTTCTATCCAAAAAAATTAATGGTTATAGGCATCCACCATTATACCTATCTAAAATAGAAACCTGCCAAAATTCTGAGAGGATAAGATCTAGAGTTTAGATTGAAGGGGTAGCCAAAAAAGAGGCAGATTCTAAAAGATTTGATAGAACGGACTAGTAGCATCTGAAACCAAACAACCATCATTTCATCTTGTCAGGAAGTGTGTGAAAACAAAACTGCTCAAACCCAAAGGAGAAGCTAAAAAAGGCTACCCCGTAGACTCCCAAAAAGAGGAGAAAACTTAGCCAACTTTGAAATGGGATCTTACTCCACCAGTACCCCCCAAAGTACACTTGACAACTTAAAAAGGCTATTATCAAATTAATAGCCAACCATCATTGTTATCAAAAGAAAGCTAAGTTGTAATGAAGGAGACAACCATTGATGAACATACTGAGGGATTTGATTTTATTAGACCACAACCATCTAAGCTCATAACTGCTGGTAGAGGAACATTGGGGGTCAAATCATTTTTTGAAAACTAATGTAATGTATGACTGAGCTGCACTTTTCTTTGAATTGTCTTCATATATTCGCCATGGGTTGCTTTGTTGGCCAGCTCATCTACCAACATATTTCCTTCCTGAAATATATGATTGACTATTGTGGATTCAAATTCCAAAATCAACTTTAAAATAGCATCCAATACTAGATGGTTTCACACTCTAGATCTTATCCTCTCAGAATTTGGGCAGGTTTCTATTTTAGATAGCTATAATGGGAGATGCCTATAACCGTCACTTTTTCTAGATAGAAAGGTAACGAGTCTAGTTCAGTAAGTGACAGTGGGTTGGAATACTGCATTGTTGATTGTACAGGAGTGTTGGTAGCCTTTACTGTAGAGTCGTTCATAAAATTCTTGGGTTTATGAGCTACTTTTCTCTTCTTCGAAGTTATTATGTAATTCATCATTCTGCAAGTTTTCCTCATTCTCTATCCAGATGGATTCTCTTATCAAATTGTGTACCAATGTGGATCAAATTGCTTTTGATCATCCCATTGACGCCTCCAAATTGCAGGAGGTTTGCAAATTCCATCAATGCTTGGTCTTATATGCGATTAGGAAAATCTTGGGTACCAACTTCCTATTCACCAATCACGTGTATAGAGTGAATATGAATGTCTGTGTAGTATTCTTGGCCAGCATTTTAGTTGCAAGAGCCCACAGCAATTTGGCAGAAGAGATTTGTGGTCGTCTCTTTGTGGATAGTTATCTTGTAGGTCTTCATAGAGCCATTGCAAATATTGAATCAGATTTAACCACCCCTTCCAATAACCTTTTTTTAATTAAACATTATATTTGTACATGTTACAAAGCTATCCTTTGACTAGAACCCATCCTTTGCTACTCTAAATTTACACTGGCAACTTCACTCCTACATTGATCCTTGCTTAGGAACTCATGTTGATAATTCACTCCTACATTAAGGGGGGTTGTGAGCTTACATTTTCTGCTTGAATTGTGTGTAAACCCGTTACCAACATTATCAATTTAGGAATAAATCAGTCACCATAAATTAACACATCAATATTGGATTTGAAAACATTCTGAGAGTTCCTCATGCATCTAGAAAAATAAGTTTAGGATTTGAAAGTGTTAGAGTAAAGTATTAATTATGTTAATAAATCTTTACTCCCTTCTTAAGATGTCAACGCCCTTTTTCTTTAGTTAAAAGCACATGCACTAGTTGTTCTAAACTCATGCATTAGTCATGTAATAGTTAAACTCATTATTACATGCACTAGACTTTGCCTTTCAAGGCTTTCGATCTCCTTTATAAGGATGATCCATTGTACATTCTATTCAATCATTATTTGAGGATATTTTCTTCTTCATATTTTGAGTCAAACCCTTGCCCTCTTCTTGTCTCTACTTCCTTGTAATAGGTTTTCGTATGCAGGTGATCTTCGGGTTTTGTGGATTTGTATTACTCAAATCCTACATGGTATCAGAGCCTAATTTGGTACAGCTTGTTTGCGTTTGAAGGATTCAAATTAGGGATTTTTTTTTTGCTGATTTGAGAGGTTTTGGAACTGTCTATAGGACGTTATTTTGAGAGGTTTTGCTGATTTGAGAGGTTTTGCCACCCACGTGCCGCTGAGCGGCCACCATAGAGCCGCCCAGCCTAGCTCTACGCTCAGCGCCACCGCCACCGGAGCTGTCTCTGCTGCTACCGACCGCCGCCCGCGTTTTGCAACCCGCGCTGCCACCCGCAGTCTTGCTGCCATTGGAGCCACCACCCGCTTCGCCACCGAAGCTGCCGACCATGCTGCAGCCAGAGCCGCCAACCACGCCGCCCGCCGCTCGGCCTGCGCCCGCACCGCCCAGCTCCACCAAGCCATGTGACCAGGGCTGTTTCTTTAAGCCCCAGGCCTATTTAAACTTGTGATGGCCATTTGGCCGTCAAGTTTAAGCATGCCCTTTGCTAACGTCAGCCTACATCAGCATTTTTGGAACCATTTTTTAGTTTTTTAAGGGTACCTGGGTGTTTTTTTGCGATATCTCAGGCATATGGGATCGTAATTGGGCATGCGATATATCATCAGAAAGCTAGTTCCAAGCCCGATCCAAATTTACTGGTATGGTTTTTTGATTTTTCCATTTTGATGCTCTTTTTTTCTGTCAAAGTTAGATGTTCTCTGTGATCGTGGCGTTTCAAACTTCCTGCCTTTCGAGATCCATTTCTCTTGCATCTGGGCTCCATTTTTGGCAAATGAGATATTGTCAGAAAGCTCTTTCTAAGCTTTTATCAGATCTGATGGTTTCATGGGGTTTTGTGTCATTTTTCTAATGTCACCCATCCTCAGATCCTTGTAGACACCTTCTTTGGGCCCTCCAGCACAGCTGTTGGTTTGTTGCTCATATCTTGAGCATACGGTGTTGAAATTTGGCAAACGAGATATCATCAGAAAGATGATTCTGAGCTCTTTCCATATCTAAAGGTTATATTTTTTGGTTTTATTTTTTTGATGGTGTTTTTCTTTGTCAAAGCTAGATCTTCAGTTCTGCACTTTGGGAGCTCTATCTTGCACATTCGGACTCCATTTTTGGAAAATGATATATCGTTGGAAAGCTTGTTTAGAGAGATTTTCAGTGCTATGAGTCATTTTTCCAGATTCTACTCCAAGTTCATTTTATTTAGATTCTTGCTTTTTTGCAGTCTGGTGGATATCTTGGTTGTTTCAGGTCCTGGGATCTCTTCCCTTTGAGTGATGACTCGTCTTAGGTTGTTCTTTCGGTTCAATAGTCTTTGATCTTCTTTGAATAGTGTATACTTCACTTTTGTAGCATTCTTTTATGCACACGCACTGAGATAAAGTGTCATTTTATTTCTTTGATGGGATCTTGCACATGTTCATGCTATTTGTACTCGCACTCCATTATAAAGTGTTGGGGGGGTTTGATGTTTTCCTTTGTTTTCCATCTTTTGTCATGTGAGTGTTCCTCCAATGACATTAGCATCAGGTATCTCTATATGTGTTTGTACTCTCTCTACACATTTGATATTTCAGATTCATCTTCATCATGCAGTTCATATTGGACAATCTTTTCAGTGTACCTATCATTACTCCCTTGTCAGCAGTATGGGGGGGTTTCTACTGTTGGTTCTACTACTTCCTTGGTTTGATTGTGTGAGCTATGTATTCAATATTTGATCCTATGTACTAGGTGGTTGCAGTGGCTGGGTACCTATGCATTCTGGTGAGATGGATCATTTACCATATGGACACTCTTTTCTTTCCTATTTTGGATGCACTCTTCCAGCTTTGATTGATCAGCTCTTTAGGCTTTTGGTGTTTATACCATCTGTATCTTCGATTTTAGGTGTTTTCCTTTGTTTGCCTCCTGATTTGAGTAGTGTTATTTGAGGGCACTCATATAGATTACAGTCTTCTCTACCTGGTCATATTTCTGTGGAGGATCTTCAGTTTCTTCTTGATAGATTTTGTAGTTTCATGCTTCAGTAATGTTGTACATGTTCATCTTTGTTCCTATTTTCTAGAACATTCCTCATTTTGGAGGCTTCTTTAGTCCTTCAGACTAGTCTTTGTCTCTTTTTGGAGTAGAGTTTTTCCCATGTGGTTTTCTCTATTTCTCTACTTTTCAAAGACTCTCTTTTGTACTTGGGTACCTGATCAGGCCTTTGTTGCCAGGACCCATTTGCTTTCTTCTTGCATTATTTGTAGATACATCATTGCTCATCTTAAGGGGGGGTGTTAGAGTAAAGTATTAATTATGTTAATTAATCTTTACTCCCTTCTTAAGATGTCAACTCCCTTTTGCTTTAGTTAAAAGCACATGCACTAGTTGTTCTAAACTTATGCATTAGTCATGTAATAGTTAAACTCATTATTACATGCACTAGGCTTTGCCTTTCAAGGCTTTCGAGCTCCTTTATAAGGATGATCCATTGTACATTCTATTCATTCATTATTTGAGGATATTTTCTTCTTCATATTTTGAGTCAAACCCTTGCCCTCTTCTTGTCTCTACTTCCTTGTAACAGGTTTTCATATGCAGGTGTTCTTCGGGTTTTGTGGATTTGTATTGGTCAAATCCTATAGAAAGATTCTCAAACGTAGAAACAGTTTGATGACAAACCACAAAGAGAAACAATGAGTTGATTTCCACCATTTGTGACACCATTTGTGGGAAGTAAGTGATATATGGACACAATTCTAGTCTTATATTCCATTTAAAAAAAAAATAGACACCAAAATAATCTATTAACTTCTACATCAGACACTTGTACATACTGAGTCTATTTTTTAAATTATTCTTGCCAAAACCTCACCAAGCACATCAAACTTTAATGATTTCAACTACTAAGAATATAAAAATACTTGTCATTACAATACAAAGAATTAAAAAATATAGAAAATTAAAGAAAAAAGGAAGTCACAAACCTAGATTGACCTTCTAGCATATTTTTTAGTCTTTTCTACAAGAACATAAAAATAAAAATGAATCAATATAAAATCAAGCTAAATTTGGCCTCTGAAGGAGGACGAGTCAATGAATATAAAGATAAGACGACTGGTATACATGTAGGAAACAACATCATGAATAGTCAAATGATGTGTAGCATTATCATATAGTGTCTGGGAGGAATAATAATGAACAACATTTTGAAGGAGACAACAACATCATTGTACAACAATTTAGAAATTGGATGGTATTTTTGTATACGATTGGCCTATTTTACCCCTTAGGGCCCGTTTGGTAGCGGGAATTAGACCAGAATTCGTATTTGCAATTTCCAATTCCGTCTAAACCTCAGTTTGGATGTGCAACAAGGAAATATAAGTGGAAGATGTAAATGCCCATTTTGGCTCAAAATGAGCATTTACATCTTCCACTTGAAAAGGTGGAATTGGAATTTAAGGGCCAAATTCCAATTTTTTGAACCCGCATTTTGTAAAACTCGTCAGGTCCACATTGAAAATAATTGTTTTTAGCATCTGGGTTTTTATTTGGGCATTTCATTGGGCACGACATTCTTCACACTTTGTCAAAGTGGATAGTGAAGGCACAGAGAAATCTGTAGACAGTGACATCCTTCACTCTGCAAAGCGGGTTTGGTATTTTCACACAAGGTTTTTAATCTGGTATGCATAAGTATTTCTACTTCATACCTAGTGGTTTGGTTTTCAGTTTTGGTATTAGGGTTTTGGATAAAATTTGAAATCTGTATATTACATATGGTGAGAAAGCTCAATGGAAACACACAGCTCAACATTTTTCTAAATTGGAAATATTTACGGTCTTCGTATATGTTTCTACTTATCTTTCATTTACGAAGAGTGAAAATCATTCGAAGTAATCAGAGGTCGTTTCTTTTTGGGTTACTGGTTAAACACCAAACATACAATGCTTGAGCTTTGATAATGGTTTGGAAGCTAGAAAGAAGCTTTTGTACACCGAATTTTAACAGAGCAAGCAAGACGGTGTGTAGGTGGGCTATTTTAGGAAAGCAATTGTATACTTAATTACATCAAGTAATTATAAAAAAACCCAATTCGGATTTAACTTGCATCAGTTTGTCGGATTAGAGGATTTAACTGCACGTTTTAGACTTTAGAGGCAAGAAAGTAGAACCCATTATGCTCTGACAAATGTTTAGGGTCAAGCTCAGCAATCTAGTTCTCTATTGCTTCTTGTTGTTCTAATTCTACTCCTAAATGAGTTGTAAGAGTGCAACTACTAGTTTTTGCATCCTCACCCTCATTTTCTGTAGTTGATGCTTGATAATCTGCTCTTTTGTAGCTTGTTGTAGCTTTGTCTTTAATCTCTCTTATCTTTGCAAAAACATGGACCTAACAAGTTTTGGAATAGAAGTTGAACTTCTCTTTTGTGATGTTCTAGCATGAATTGGATTTTTTATGCCACTTAGAAGCTGCAACCCTCGTCCTAACAGCTTGATCATTCTATCTTGGGGTGCCTTGTCTTGCTTAATAGCACTTGTGTCATTTTGTCAAGAAGTAATTTCCTCTATTTTCATGGGTTTCCACTTTTCTCTATTTTCCATAGGCTGGTAAGATATTAGTTTTTATACCACTATAAAGAAATCTCTACTAATTGCATAAAATAACAGAGAAAAAAATATCTCCAACAATTATATTTTTTTTATATATTTCTAATACTTTTATGCTAACAAGATATATTCAAAGGGAAGTCTACCAATCTAATACAACTCGTTGAGTACTCCCAATTTACAAACTCTATACTGTCCCCAAGAGCGTAGGTTCATGCTTGCAGGGTTCCATCTCCAAAGCACCTAGCCACAGTAACAATGCCACAAACCCTAAAATGAGAATTGAATGTTTGCTAATTTTCCAAACAATTCCTTTAATCCTGCCATATGCTGTCTTGTAGACCCAACTCAGTGATCCTCAATCATGGAAAGTCAGGTGATACTTAACTGAGAAGTCCTCTCCTCAATTTCAGTGATCATATGAGGTGGCCTTCCCTCGATTTCATCACATAACTAATTAGTTTTCATTCAATGGTAGTGTCTAAGTAGTTGAGTGTCTTAGTCCACTGCAGACCTAACAATATGACCATCCACCCATCTTATTTTTGTCCTAACTATCTAACATAACTACAAGTGCACCCATGTATGGTACTTCTACAATGACATATCACTCTGTCAAAATGGGCACAATACAACCGTAACCATTAAACTAACCGAATTTGTTTGCCTCTACAAGCAAAGACTTGAGAATTTGAATTTTGTGCTACTATTTAAGCAAAATTTATTTAAACTGGGAGGAAAAAATTTGGACAACTAATGTGATTAAACTTGATGCTGAATTTGAAAGAAAATAAAATAAAATGGAATTATTTGATTAAGAGAACCAATTAATGCTCCTTGATTGGGAAGGATGGAGAGGCATGGAAATTATACTGGGTGTCTTCAATTCAAATATTAGAATAGTGCTTCTCAATTAAACATAAGAGACAATTGCATAAGCTGGATCTGAAAAAGTTTACAAAGTAATCTAAATAAATTGGGACAATATTTTGATATCTACACTAGAAGAAGCAACATTCACTTCCAGTTTGAGTCTTACCGAATGAATAAATCAGAGCATGTTGCTCTTCCCAAACTGGACTGTACCAAGGTATTCTTTGTTTGGTAAGAGCAACATGCTTTGTTTTATTCATTCGGTGTTTTAGGCTTTAGCCATTGATTGATAAAGCTCTTGGAGACATATCCCATTGTGAGCTACATTCTCATTTTCCAACGACAAAGCAGACCAAACTAAACCTAATTGCAAAAATACAATATTCAATAGAGTATTCATGTTTTAGAGCTGTCATTTTAGAATGAAATTAACTGACTGACTTGTCAATATTCTCTTCTCAAGTTCTACTTTAATTGACTTGAAATTTATCCTTCATAATTGTAATGGAATTTTGATTTAAACAACTATTTTTCAAGTCAATTAAAATAGAACTTGAGAAGAGAAATTTTGCATCTTTAAATCAATAAATCGGGACTAAAAATCATTATGTTTGAACAAGATGAACAATGTCGTTGCCTTAGCCGCTTTGCCAAAGTGAAGAATGTCGTTATCTTGAACATGATTAATAATATTACATACATATATATCTATATGTGCCTATATAAGAACCATATATATGCACATATACATGTATATAATTAAGTTATTATTAATCATGTTTTACAAAAAACATCTTCTATATTTTTCCCTCATTCAAATTTCATTTCCTAATTCAACAATGCTAACAAATTCAACACCTATAGATAATAACCAGCTAGGAATACATATACAAATAGTTGTTTCAATAAAGTACACACATTTCTTGGTTTGTCCTCTTGTTGTCTATGACTGTCGATTTTGTATCTCAAACCAACTTTGTCATGTACTTTTCAAGGATGGATCTTACCAACAATATAAACATTCAAGGACGCATTTGTAGGAAGACCACAACTGCTCGTATTCACGCACTTATTCTTGTTGTCCTTGGAGTAGCCAAAGCAGTGTCTGTGCTTCAAGGTAGGCAAACAAAGCATAATGAAAGAAGTGATGGAAGTGGTTTTTATAAACGCATTATTCATTCGAATGAGGTGCATTGTCATGACCAAATTTGCATGAGTGGATCAACCTTCTTTCGGCTAGCCAATCTTGTAAGGCAAAAAGGAAGCTTATCAGATACGATGAGCATAATGTTAGAAGAACAATTAGTCATGTTCCTCCACACCCTTGGCCACAATCTGAGGAATCGTAAGAATCGTAAGATTACCCACAACTTTGGTCACTCCAAAGAGATAGTAAGTCGATACTTTCACAAGGCCTTGACGACTGTCTTAGCACTCCATGCAAATTATTTCCTACCACCTGGTCCAAACACTCCTCCTGAAATTAGTGGGAAGGACCATTTCGATCCTTACTTCAAGGTAAACCCCCTAGTTCTACAAATTTCTTTTCCTTAGTGTTAATCTTATTACTGTGTGTTTCTTGACTACAATTTTTCTTTATATAGGATTGTGATGAAGCAATTGATGGAACCCATATACCAGTCATTGTCGATGTTGACTTACAGGGTAAATATCAGGATAGAAAAGGGAACTTGTCACAAAATGTTATGGCTATCTCTTCTTTTGATTATAAGTTTCAATACATTCTTGCTGGTTGGGAAGGGTCTGCAGCAGATAGCCGTGTTCTAGCTTCAGCTCTCACTAGAGCGGATCCACTTGTAGTTCTCCCTAGTATGCCATTTCACACTGTATGTTTATTGAAGAAAATGATAAGTGTTTCACAGTTTAACAATATATGTTATTTTGTAGGAAAATATTATTTAGTCGATGTTGGATATCCAAATGTACCAGGATTTCTCGCTCCTTATTGTTGTACACATTACCACCTAAAAGAGTTTTCAAGAGAAAACCCTATAAACAACCCACAAGAGTTGTTTAACCACCGACACTCCTCTCTTAGAAATGCAATAGAGCATACATTGGGCATTTTGAAGTAGTGTTTTCCTATCCTAAGGCATGCAACGTCTTATCCAATCACGACACAAGCACGTATTATTTTGGCATGCTGCATACTACACAACTTCATTACTATAGAGGATGGTGTTCCATCCGAAGTGGTTATTGAAGAGGACGGCGATCATGATGGGATAAATGTACCAATACTTGAGACATATGGGTTGAGTCAGTGTGACAGGGGGAAGTTTAGAGATGATATAGCAAGTAGGATATGGGAAGACTACAGACGTAGAGAATAGTTGTAGTTTTACAAGACCTTTCTTTGTTCTTTAATGTGCTTTAATGCAGATACAGTGATATGCATGATGGTTTCATTGACCTTTTGTTTGTCTCTTCATTACTAGCTGCTAATTGTCTATGCCTCTTGAATTTGTAAGCCTTTTTGCATTGGGAAATATAAATGGAATACACCAAGGAGTACCACATGATGAAGATCAATCATATTGTTGTAATGTTGATGCTCAAATCGTGTGTTCTCATAGTTTACATATACAAAATTCTTTGAAAGAAATGAAGTCTGTAGTCCATTTTTCTGATGATACTCCTTGGTGTATTCCATTTATATTTCCTATTGCAACAGAGCTATTCTGATGATGTATATCATTGTTGTGTTCTATTTATATTTCCTATTGCAACAGAGCTATTCTGATGATGTATATCATTGTTGGGTTCCATTTATATTTTCATAGATTTTTTTGATGATACTCCTTATGCTATTGGGGGATTCATGTTTACTGTTCTTTAACATTCATGCTTATTGTTCTTTAACATTCCAACTTCAAATGCAAGTGTATGATTTTTCTTTGATTAACATTCATGCTTACTGTTCTTTGATTTTGATCTCTTCGAAATGTGTGTATCTTGTTTGACACTTTGTCTTCTAAATGGGGATTGAGACAACGGGAATTTGGCCCTCAAATTCCAATTCCACCTTTTCATGTGGAAGATGTAAAAATGCTCATTTTGTGTATAGAAGTTGTATGAACATAGTAAACCATATATACATGCATACTTTTAGCTACATGCAAATGAGAATGGATAATAAAGACATATAATATATATTGCTGGATATCATGCATAAATGCAATATTTTGGATTATATGCCACTGTTGTATGACTCTTTCTTTAATATCCATTCGCATTTGCATGTAGCTAATAATTGCATATAAACTATATGAACATAGTAGACCATATATACATGCATACTTAGCTACATGCAAATGAGAATGGATAATAAAGACATATATTACATATTGTTGGATATTATGCATAAATGCAATATTTTGGATTATATGCCACTGTTGTATGACTCTTTCTTTAATATCCATTCTCATTTGCATGTAGCTAATAATTGCATATAACAGGTGGTGTAGGTGGTGTCCTTCACAGAACTCTTGATGACCATGGAGGATGAGGTTCAAGTAAGCCAGTCAACTTCTTCATCCAAGAAGGTTATGTGGACAAGAGAAATGGAATGAAAGTTCCTAAACTTGCTCCACGAGCAAGTTCACTTAGGAAGGAAAGGCAAAGGGGGCTTCAAAAAAGAAGCTTGGACCGCCATTGAGAGGAAGTTCAATGCTGAGATGAACCTCAATCTGTCAAAGGTTAATTTCAAAAACAATCTTAAAGGATGGAAGCAATGTTTTAGAGTTATGAGAGAGTTGAAGAATATGAGTGGGTTTGCATGGAGTGAGGCTACTCAATGTGTGGATGTTGATGACATGGTGTGGGAGGAGCTTCTAAAGGTAACATGCTCTTTTGAATATGTTGGTCTAAGCAATATTTCCTTCTTATTAAGTTAGTGATACAAGACAGGGATCTAATTCATTCATCATGGCAACATGCAGAGAAAAGAATTCAAAAGTGCCAAAGTGTATAAGTGACAACCCTTCCTTCATTGTGGGTAATGACATAGCTGAAGGTACTGCAGCTACTACTACACAAGAGACTGAAGAAGGGCTCAATATGGATGGGCCCGCCTACGTGGATTGTGATGAGGATGTCCCTATGGGTACACCTCTTAACACTACAACTAATTTGGATGATGAATTATATCATTCCAATCAATCCAATGTAAGTGGTAAGCCAAATCCTTCAACACCATCAGCAAGGAGGGGAAAGAGGAAGAAGGCAACCGTGGTTGGTTCGTTGGATGCACTTTGTGAAAAGAATAGAAGAGGACTTTTGTTTGCCTCTTGTTATCAAAGTGGATAATTTTGATTCAGATTATGTCTTAGATTGTGTGTATGAGGCCCTCAAAGGCATCCCTGATTTGAGTCAAGGCACTATGCTAAAGGCATATGACACCTTCATGACTGAAATTGAAAGAGCCAAAGGGTTCTTAAGAATGAATGAAGAGGAGAGAGTACATTGCATTGCAATGAAGTTTGTAGACCTCTAGTTACTTTTGTTTCATTTTAAGTCTTGTTACTTAAACATTGGCAAGGCAGGCCAAGATACTTGTCTTATCAACATCATACAGCTGATATCGGTGTGACATTGTTTTGTTTTGTTGAAACTCAAATCACGTATTTTGATATAGTTGATATCATGTGGTGGTGACATTGTTTTGTTTATCAACTTCTCTACTATATATGCTCTAGTATATATTTCTGCTATTCCAACCATGATATTGTTTTTACTGTTATTTCATGCATTATAGATTGCATTCATGATTTACTTAAAAATAAATATAGTTGTTATTCCTGCTTGTGTTTTTCTTGATTTGGTTAGCCTTGTTGCATTAGAAAATCTAAATGGAATACACCAAGGAGTAACACATGATAAAGATCAATTATAAAGATAAATTATGTTGTTCTATTGCAAAGTATTAGAACTGTACATTTTGAATTCTTGACGTATTCCACAACTGTAAAACTATTATATATTCATTTTGCATTTTTGAACATGCTCATACATATATCTACACTCTTTGCATATTCCACACTCCCATATGTTTTTACTCTACAAAAAAAGAGGTTTAAACACTTTTCAAGATAGCTAATATCCATGGATTGCACTTTAGAATATTGTTGGAACTTGATATTCATTGTGACAACACAGATCTATCTAGCACATGTATCCTTATATGCCACCACTTTTTTGTAATCACATAAAGTCTGTTGTATGTTTTAACATAACCTTTATTCTAAGCCTTTCACAAATACAATTTGAGTGCAAAGCTATGTTTCACTATTCTATCTTATTCTATTTCTATTGTACAAGAGCTTGTGTGTGCTTAGCCTGTGAAAAGATAATGAGTGAAAAGTTGAGGGACTACTTTACGTAGGGGCTATATTTGACTTTGTCAAAGGCTTCTTTTACTCTTTTAGAATGTGTGTTTTGGTTATGACTTCCATTTATAATAACAATTAAACTATTTTATAGTTTTGTAGATATATTCAAGCACAAGTGGCCTGATTACTGCACTATTGATGCATTCCACAACTGTAAAACTATCATATATTCATTTTGCATTTTTGAACATGCTCATACACATATTCGAATCAAATAGTTGACATAGGCTGAGAATAGTTAACATGAGATGGCATACCATACCATGATGAATTACGAGTTATGATGATGGGCCTTGGAATGAGCACACATACACATGTTTCCATGGTGTCCTCATACTGTGAGTCCTCTTTGTGTATATTCACATGTCTCTCTACTTGTTCTTCTGGTCCTTCACGTAAACCATTCACACCATGTAACCAAAAGGATAGGCATATGTCATGATGACTGGGTATGAGGACACCATGGATCAAATAGTTGACATAGGCTGACAATAGTTAACATGAGATGGCATACCATACCATGATGAATTACCAGTTATGATGATGGGCCTTGGAATGAGCACACATACACATGTTTCCATGGTGTCCTCATACTTTGAGTCCCCTTTGTGTATATTCACATGTCTCTCTAGTTGTTCTTCTGGTCCTTCATGTAAACCATTCACACCATGTAACCAAAAGGACAGGCATATGTCATGATGACTAGGTATGAGGACACCATGGAAAAATGTGTGGCCTGACACGATACCCATATACTCTTATCACTATTGTGTTTGAATGGTGATACCAATCTCCCTAATTGTGTGAATCCTAAGTCAGGTAGCCTATCTTTTGGTCTCAAGAAATTTATTATTGCCTCTAGAAGCCTATCTAATACAACACCTAGATACCTTAGAATCTATTCATATGCATAGACAAATTATTATGTTTCCAATTTCATGTTTGAGATATTAAGAGCTAATATTAACACATTTGTGCACATACAAAGGGTTTTGGAAACTTGGTAGTAAAGTTAAATAAATACATTCAAAGACATCATTTCATGATGGCATGCAAGTTTTTTTAAGTAGAATTTATATTTTGTATTAGTAAGGTAATAAATTGGCTTCTTATCCTGCTTTTGCTATGTCAGATGAATAAAAAATAGACAAGTATAACAATTGTCTACTAGTCTTCATTGAAACAATGGTTTATCCTATTGAAATGTTAGTAAATACGAAGAAAAACACACTACACTTAGGAGAGGGGGAAGGGGAGAGGGAGAGGCAGTCTTCTTTTGTTTACGTGAGTAACCTTTCCATGACATATGCATGTCCTTTTGGTTTCATTTCAACTGGTGCAACATTTTAGGTTGCTTAGAAACTCATCATGACATATGCCTGTCCTTTTGGTTACATTTTTCCCAGGGATCTTGCAAGCTTACAGGCTTAAATTATATTCTCTGATATTAGCAATAGCAAAGGAAGGACTGGTGCCATCATACCCAATCTTGCAAGCTTACAAGAGTTTTAATGTTTGTGGAGATTGTGACTTAGAGTATTTTTAATGTTCACACCATTTTCAAAAATTAATGTGTTTTCAGTGTTTTATGTGCTTTGTCAAAATAATGTTTGTTGATGATCAGTTGGGTTCTTTGGTTTAAAACATACTGCTTCCAACAGATATTTCATTATTCATTATTTAAGACTTTTTAAAGATAAGTTAACATTGTTTGAAGCTCTTTTCTTTGTTTGAAGCTAAAATTGGTTTCCATACTCTGTTGTTAGTGGATTTAATGAATGTGCCAAATTGACATTAAAATTATAGTCAGTATCAAGTTTGTACTTGTTATAAGGATCTATGTTTGTTTGTTATCATGGTTTGTTTCTGGTGAGATTAGAATATATGGTTGTCGTTGTAGCAATTCACTAAAACTACAAGTTGGAGTAGTTTTTGAAAATAGTACTCCAACTTGCACAAATTTTGTACATTGCTCCAACACCTACTTTTTTGGTTGACATCTTATATACATGTGGTCATGAAGAATTCAAAATGGACAGTTCTGAGAGTACACATATGTTGTTCATGATTTCAACTCACAATCCATATTTCTGATGACTACACATATTTCTAATGTTACTCCTTGGTGTATTACATTTATTATGGGAACTTTGCATGGAGTGTCTTCACACCACCATTTCATTGTTGGATTTTGTTCTATGTACAAGTATAAATTGTTAGAGTAGATTTGATTATGTGGAGTTTCTAAAATTTTATGAAGTGTCGTCAATGACTTCGGTCAATGTGGTGTTGGGTCATGCATGTTGAAGACGTCATGCACAACAATTAATCCTGGGCATCAATTTTGGGGTTGCCCAAATAGGAAAAAGGTCTGGATATGTAACTATATTTTATGTTTAGGAAATGAGTGCAACTTGTGCAAGGTTCGAGAGGTAGCTAGTGCCACCAAGATTGCTGCAATGCCTTCTTTGTGTAGTTTGTGCACTACTTTGTTGGGACCATATGTGTAAATGTGGTTAACAGAGGGCTATATTTTGATAAACTCATGAACTTTTTTGTTGTTTATGACTTTGTTATGATTTTGAATATAAATTAAACAAAATTAAATATTAACTATTAAAAAAAATTGAAATATATTTATGATTTTCTATATAAAATTAAATAAAATAAAAAAATAAATATTTATGATTTTTTCTATAAAATTAAATAAAATTAAAAAATAAATTATTATATTAAAAAATATTAAAACAATTCAAAAAATAAAATAAAAATCATACTCAAATTCCAATTCCAGTTTCAAAAAGTGGAACCAAACGGAGGAAATACAACTTCTCGCTCATATTCCGGGTCAACCAAACGGTCTAAACTATAATCCAGAAATGAAAAACTGGATTATCAAATCCATGATTTGACCATTTCCAGCATTTGATCAAATGCAGCATTTCCTAATTCCCGCTACCAAATGGGCCCTTAGTGAAAATGGTTATTGACAAAGTGTTTTCTTGTAAATCTGAGTTTAATAGGCTTGGCAGCGATGAGAATGGAGGGAGAGCAATCGAAATTTTGCCCTATTAACAGAGAAATCAAATTATCATCACCAAAACCTTCCATATACTCATTTCTAAAAATGGTAATTTAATATCATCTTCATTAATACCAGGGACACACGATAGAAAATTGCCTAAACTATACACAAAATAGACACTATGGGGATTATTACTTCACAAAAGACACTAACATCTACTAGACAGGTGTAGGAGCAATTGTTATGCAAAAGACAAAAACCTTCCATATACTCGTTTCTAAAAATGGTAATTTAATATTATCTTTATAAATACCAGGGACACACGATAGAAAATTACCTAAACTATACAAAAAATAGACACTATGGGGATTATTACTTCACAAAAGACACTAACATCTACAAGACAGGTGTAGAAGCAATTGTTATGCAAAAGACAAAAACCTTCCATATACTCATTTCTAAAAATGGTAATTTAATATCATCTTCATTAATACCAGGGACACACGATAGAAAATTGCCTAAACTATACACAAAATAGACACTATAGGAATTATTACTTCACAAAAGACACTAACATCTACAAGAAAGGTGTAGGAACAATTGTTATGCAAAAGACACTAACATCTACGTTCTTAAACATGCCACAGTTATACATCCCATCACCCATCATAGACACAAAACTACATACATGTAGGGACTATATATATTTAATTTTCAAAATGTTAGCAAGTTGAGACTGGAGGCTTTTTTCAAGATTATCACTGCTATTCACCAGGTATTTCCTAAAGTTTGTGAACACTGTAAAATTGGCCCAGTTAAAAGTGCATTTTTTTCACCACCTAATCTCAGGATTGTGTGTTATGGTACTAGGCTGCCCTGCTCCATGAGTAAGACAGAGTGAGTATTAGCAATATTCTTTGATTTCCTCATTTTTCACTAAGAGCAAACGGAGTGTTGGTAAAAATAGTTCAAGAATATTGATTAGATTAAGAAGGATAAATGTTTTGAACATGTTTTACCAATGGTATTTCAGTTTCTGGATGGTAAAAAAATCTACACAATTGAATCCAGAAACTGAAATACCATACGTATGAATTGTGGAAATCTAATAGATTTGATGTTTTACGAGTCATTCTATGATTTATGGTTTCTGGCTGACAATTTATGATTTTACTCCTCTTTCATTGCACAGCGTCAAAATCTTTGCACTGCAAGGGTGTTCAGAGTCATTTGGTTGGGGTTATTAAAATGTTGCACTTGTGTACCAAAGCCTAAAATTGGATAAAATTTGACACTGTTGGATAAAATAGTGTTGCAATGAGTTTTCAAAGGTTAAGTCTAGCCAGAAGGAATTTCAAGTCTATCAATTTGGAGTCGTCCACATTTCATCAAAAAGGAATAAGGCACATTGCAGAGCATACAGACAACATTGAAAGACAATAAAGAGGATATATGGCTCCTTGCATTCAAGAGGAGTTTCCTGGAGATTCATGACTTGCTTTTACCCATGTTGCAAGGTTTAAAGGAGGAGCATATATGGCACTTCGCAGAAATATATAGGGCACGTTGCAGAATACAAAAGGAAATTCCCATGTTGTAGAGTAGAAAGGGCTGTCAAAGTGTTGTTGGGTTTATCAAGTTCTGTATATTTAGGAAAGGTTTGTCCACACAACCCTTGTTTGGTTTCTTCATTATATCCACAAGCCTTTGATTTCATTTTGAACAGTGATGAACTAAGTTGTAGCTAAATATCAAAAGCCCAGGAAATTTATGCAATAAGTTCCATCTGACATTGTGTGTAATAATAAAACCATCCCTAGGTTTTCTAAAGTCTATGGAAAGTTGAGATTTCGTGATTTGTAAATCTGTAAGTAAATAGCCTATGAAGATTGTCAAGGAGCATCAGGCTTATGACAGTAAACGACTGGGGCCAAACAGTGACAAGTATGGTTTGGATAGGCCACAGGTGGCAATGCCATTTGTAGGTTGTGTGCCATGAGTAGGGGATGCATTACTTCAGCTGGTCTTCACCTCGTGAGTAGGGCGAGTAGGGGATGATGCCATGAGTAAGGAATGTCAAGTCTTGTTGTTTCTGTCAAAGAAATGCATTAGATTTCTTTCAAATTGTATACAACATTTATAGCCTAAGCATCTGTGTCTTCATAAGGAAACTTGTAGACAATGTTAGAGGTTTTCACAATATATGAAAGGAAGTGTGAGGCTTATAAAGGACTCTGAGGACTAAAATTCCCTGTATACTCTAAATAAACGTAGTTACCTTATGTCTGATGATGTATGGGAGGCAAACAACAAAATGACTGTACTAGGACAGTCACTACAAATCAGTCAAGGTGTCAAGGTAATGAAATAGCCTTTGTTGAGCTCTGCCAGTCCATGCTTGGAGGTTTTCCAACCCATGGAGACTCTAGCAAGAAGGCAGTCATGTGGATTGTGACAAACACGTGTCGATGAACAGAACAAGGATGAAGGATATTCAGAATTCATGTCAGCCTAGGGATCATTAGATGATTCAAGACCTAGAAGAACCTAAAGTATTCATAATGGGTACACAATAGCAATGTTGTGAATATTTGAAGAATCTTAAACCCAGTGATGAAATGGTGGACAGTACCAATTCCTGATAAGATTGTAAGGGAAAGGCTGATAGATAGGTAAGGTGCTGAGCAAGAAGAAATTAATCAAACAGTGTTCAGGATTTTCACAAAAGATAAAAGGAGATCGCACACATGGTTACAAATGAATAAAGTCAAGACATCTAAAAGAATGCAAATGACAGTTTCAGACCAAGAGATGCCACATACAAATGACGTGTATTTTATATGATAGAGGAAGTGTGCCTGGAATTTCTAAGGGCTTCTTAGGGTTAAGTAGAGCCATCTGCACTCAAATTTTCAATACCATGAATGATCATGATTCAAGACCTAGAAGAACCTAAAGTATTCATAATGGGTACACAATAGCAATGTTGTGAATATTTGAAGAATCTTAAACCCGGTGATGAAATGGTGGACAGTACCAATTCCTGATAAGATTGCAAGGGAAAGGCTGATAGATAGGTAAGGTGCTGAGCAAGAAGAAATTAATCAAACAGTGTTCAGGATTTTCACAAAAGATAAAAGGAGATCGCACACATGGTTACAAATGAATAAAGTCAAGACATCTAAAAGAATGCAAATGACAGTTTCAGACCAAGAGATGCCACATACAAATGACGTGTATTTTATATGATAGAGGAAGTGTGCCTGGAATTTCTAAGGGCTTCTTAGGGTTAAGTAGAGCCATCTGCACTCAAATTTTCAATACCATGAATGATCATGATGAAAGAGGCCTAATATTACTTCTGGATGTCCTGCCTTCTGCTGTATTACTGCTTATAATGTTAACAGTCTAACCCACCAAAGCTATTGCGGAGGAGAATGAAGTCAAGTGCTTTTACTGCTTACTGTATTTACTGTATGATGCTTATGATTGTGGTGTAGAACAATGTGAGAATTTCCCACAGTCAGGATACCAAGTTGTTTCTGTTCTAATCATGCTATTTCTTTTGTCAAATCTTGTTGTTGTGGTTAATGCAGAGATGGACAATATGAAGCTGCAAAGCTTTTCTAATGGAGATTCAAGTTCCCCTGCTCCAGATTATATGAAACTCAATGAACAACAGGCTGAGCTTGCAAAAATACCCATGGAAAACCATGAAATACCCAAACATTGGAAATCTTGCCTTGTCAAAACATTCAAGGAGGCCAAGCAAGGCGAAATGACTTCACCATCCTATAGGCATTTGCAAGCATGGATATGGTAATACTATTCTCAGCAGAAAATTATAGGATTCGAGCAATACTAACAGCAATTGACAACATGGGTCAAAATGGGAGGTCATTAGGATACACCACTGTCAACATTAGCATATTTGTTTTACTCATCAGCACCTAGAATTTTCTGAGCCGGGTGGCTTCTAGATTCCTGCTAGAATTCCTCTCGCTGAAATATAAGTTTCCTAGGCCTTTTATACTCACAATTGCACTACTCATAGGCTGTGCTGGGCATATTTATATAGCTTTTTCTCTGCCAGGTTCTCTGTATGTAGGGAGCCCAATGACCTATCCTGCTTGCTAATATCTCTGAGCTCTTTGGTATAAAATACTATGCTACTCTTTATAATTTTGAAGTTGTTGCAAGCCTAGTTGGGTCCTATCTTCTGTCTATGAAGGTGGCTGGATCTCTCTAGGACAAAGAAGCCAGAAAGCAATTACTATTGCAGGCAGCTCATGCACCATATTGACTTACATGGGACATGCGTGCTCTAGGCATGGTTATATCATTTTGACTTTAGTATCCTTATTTGGGGCTATGATTTTAGACATTCTTGTTTTTTTAGGACAAGGTAGTTTAATATAAGTGACTCATAATAATTTTCGAATCGAACCATTGCAGCTGCATAAGCTCTTTCTTACTAGTAAATTATCTAATGAGTTGCTCAGGTTTAGAATGTAGATATACAGAAATCATAGGCAACTCCATGAAGCCATCTGTTACATGCTGGTGGGCAGTTAAGAAGACAGCAGAAGGGACAGTCCATACGGATTTCAAAGACAACAGAGAAAAGATGGGAGGGTAAGAAGATAGTCCCTTGCATGGAGGAGTGGCAAATGATAGAGCAAGCAAGGTTTGAAGGGGAAGGACAATAAATTGAGAAGTAAAGGATAGTATAAGGACAACAAAAGAGCAAGAAGATGACAGTGATTGACATGCACAAATGGCAGTCCTACAGAGAGTAAAATATGCATCTACATGGGAAAAAGGAATGCATTCATAGCCGGCTATGAAAATCTAGAAGCGTAGAGAAAAGGAAATGAACAAAAACAAACCTAATAGTCACTAATACTTTTACATTCCAGCCAAATAATAACCTGTTAATTCATATAATAAATAGTGTCTGCAAGAAAAATTACCTAGAAGAAGAAATTTTCATCGCTTGTCTCTTCATCTGCTCTGCCTCTTCCTCTGCCCTTCATTTGCTCTGCCTCTGCCCTGTCTCTACCTTTTGTCTACCAAAAAATAACAAATCACAGATCATAAAATAAAAAATCTACGTATCTAACCTTTTTTTTATTATATTCATTTCATTTTTATGATTGATTGTATATTCATTTGTATCTTTATGCTATTTTTCTTTTATCAAGTATATTCAAAACATGAATGATGTGTCAGCTTTGTTAATGTTCTTTAGTAGGACTTGTGGTCATTCTAAGGGTCCATCGTTATGCATAAAAAAATGACAACACAAAGTCAATGTAATTAAATTATTATTTTCTTTAATTGATATCTTAGACAACTTATAATTGATTAAAGTGATTTTGATGTTAATTTAAAAGTTATTATGAGTATATATGCATACAATATTATATTGTTATCATTATTCATAAAGAATTTTTAAGTTTGTTCATCCATGATAAGTCCTTCTCGGTCAATGCAAGAAGCATCATTAGTGGTATATGCTAAATTTCTCTTAACTAGTATAGATTATTGATTTACATGTATAACCTATTTTATTTCATGCATTTTATTTTTTGCCAATAATTATATATTAAAATTACTAGCTATTTTACTATTATAGTCTAACTAGAAAGTGAATGATGTGGCACCTCTACCATCATACTTCACGAAGACTCTTGGTCATATGTTATCTCTTGCCTCAATACATATCAATCTTGATTGTCATTATGGTATTTAGATATGTGATTGTTTTAGAATGACATGTGATCATTTTTTCTATCAAATGAATTACTAATTATTTCTCTATGAATACCCCAATTAGTCAAAATTAATAAAAAAAAGTTCTCATTGAATTAATCAAGTACTTCTTTTAGGTCCTCATTTTTTATGTACTCACAATGTCAAAGATATCCACAATAGAACTAACAAGCTATTGAAAATTGAAGGACTTGATTGCATATAACTTAATCATTGATAATGTTGTCTATAGATAGAGATTTCCACATTTTCTTACCAAGAAAAAGTGTGGTTTTTTATAGGAATATCTCAAATATCCAATCATACTGTATGTGTTAATCCGCAAAAATACATTCATATTTTATATTCTAAAGGGTCTCCAAACTTAGATTGATGAGTCCTTATTATTGTAGAGGCAGAATCTCCAAAGTTGGATAAGTCAATCCTTAGATGGTGTATACATCAGGGTTTTAATAATAATTTTGAGAATCATTATTGAATTTCATTTGATAGACCACCCAACCACAATCTTCATGTACCCTTATATTTCCTTTGTAAAGTGTATGTAGAATCTATATCAGGTCACCATGTGAACTATTTTGATTTTAGTTCTTTTCAGAAAGTTGGTTAAGAAATCCTTCAAGACAAACCTATGGTAGTGTGATAAGTGAAATGCCCATTTGTTGGACCCTCCTATTCATAATCTACTTGAAATTTAGCTCCAAGCTATTGTTGCAATTGTAAAACATTAGATCCTCTTTATCATGCATGATTTGTTTTAGCATTTGATTACGCAAACTTATTATCTAGCACCACCACATTATATTGATGAACAAAGTGGATCAATTGAGATTAATGGAGCCTCCTTTTCTACACATTTTTTTTAATGTATCATAGTTGAAATTTGTGCAATGAAATATTCTTAGGTCTCTCATATATCACCTTATTTAGCTAAGCTAGCAAGATCTAGAGCACAAGTTGGGGCATCAAGCATAAGAACACAAGTAGGGGCATTAGGGGCTAGAGTAGGAGAGAAGCAAGGCTAGTCTTCCTGTCAAGGATATTTTTTGTTGTTTCATTATGTATTCTATATGGTTTTAAATCAATAATAAGTAACAACTAAGATAGTGACATGCCAACCTTCAATACAAGAAAGAGATACAAAATACATATTATGGGGACTTTTACAAATTAACCTCGATATTTCATTGATATTATTTACATCATAACACTCACTCAGTGTGTATATGATCTATAGCTTAATTTACACACTTTAATTCATCTCTACTTCTAATTGAATTAATGGATTACACAAATTTTTGCCAATTCCACCAACCAAAAGTTGTTGGAATGATCATAGATCAATAATATATATGTAGTCCAATATTAATTACAATATTATGTCATCCAAAATCATATTTAAAATATTCATACATTAATTAAAAGTATGTTTTCTATCTAAATGTGTAGTCATTCTACTCGTAAAGCCTACACATTACACTAAGAATAGGATTATGATATATGTTACCCAACATGAGCTTAATCGGCCCTAAACTACCTTCACACACTTCTTCCATCTAGTGCAACTTACTAACCAATAGCACATCCAATAAGAACGTTAACATAATCAACAACTTAATATAATAAACACTATGTCTCTTATAATATTTTGTCCATTTTCTTAGAACCTCTAAAACTCTAGAACATGATACTCTATATTCAACTTTATTTCACTTCCAAATTACAAGCCATAAATTGGGCATGTAGAAGAATGTAGTACTAAACACAATTACAATGGGACTATGTATGCACATACTATGTCTAAGAGACTAACCTCAAAAAAATATCATAAATAGGTCTCTATATAAATATGGTAGAAAATTAGGAAAAATATACGCTAGAGGAACATGATAACATTAACATTCTACAAGAGAGTTATCCAACATAACTTGCTCTATCCTTTAAACAACACCAATTCTATATTATGACATGGAAAAATTAATTAAAAATAACTAAAAATCCTTAATACCTTAATGTCAATGATAATACTAACAACATTGTTTACATGCATACTTAATATCATTGACAACATAGTGTTCAACAATGCACCTTTGTCATTATGCTTAACTAAGAATCTTGATCTTCCTAAGAGATAATATTTTTTAGATCGAATGCAAAAATTACAACAAGACTTGATGTAATTGAATATAGTTCTACTTTAATTAATAGTTTGGAGCGATTATAATTTATTGTAGTGATTTAGATGTTAGAATTTAAGTTCTAAATGTTGGATTAATTACCAGTGTCTTCCTTTGTATTTGAGATATGGACTAACTCCCTCACATGGATCCATTTATCTCTAGTGTTTGTATTAGGTTTAATAGATTGATCTTTTGGCATAACAACAAACATGTTCCAATAATTGGCATCAAAGAAAGGTTCCTCTAAGAGGATCTTAACCACCTGAGGGAGGTCTAGTATGGTGCAAGAAAGAGGTTACAAAGTTCCAAAGTTTAATGGCACAAAATCTTCTTTCTATAATATGTAGATAGAGTTTTCTTTGAACTCTTTGTCATTTGGAATATGGGAATCTATTGTGAAAGGTTATATTGCCTCTCTTATTTCCATTTTTTAAATCCAAGAGAGATTAGGTTATATGAGAACAATGGAAAGACAAGAAATGCAAGTATAAGTGGGTTTGAGAAATTTATAACTATTTAAGGTTATGTCCTCCAAGTCCACAAAAGAAGTTTGGGAGAAACTCAATAGTATTTATGAAGGAGATATAAAGATCAATCAAGTCAAGATGAATAAATTGAAGTACATGTTTGAGAACCTAAGGATGTATGAATAAGATAACATTAACAATTACTTTCATCGAATAACTGAGGTAATTAATGTGATTAGAGATATTGGTGGAACTATGGAGGGAAATTGAGTTATGATAAAAGTGATGAGAACACTTCCAAAATCTTATAGACCTGAGCTATATGCTATTTAGGAATCTCATAACATGGATACATGTACTATGTATCAACTCTATAGAGTGATTGTTTCCTTTGAGATGTGGGAATTTGAATTAGATAATGTCAAGAAGGAAACTTCTTTCAAAGCTAGTAAGAAGATTGAAGATGAACATGAAACAAGAAATGATTCAAACGATGCAAAAGTGAGCTTTGTTGGAAGACTGAGGAACGCGTCCAAAAATACAAAGCTAAGTTACCTTTTATATGTTTCAATTGTAGAATAATTGGTTATCATGTAGCTATATGTACTTTCAAAGAAGATAATTCTATAGAAGGACTACTAAAGATAACAAAAGAAAGGATAATTATAGAAAAGATGAAAAAAACAAAACATAAGATAATAGAGATAAGAATAAGAATATTTTTTATTTAAAGGAAAGACACTCATTTGAAGATGAAGATTGTGATGACTCAAATGATAATTAATTATTTTTGGCCATAAAGGAAGATGGTAGTGATAAATTTGTGTTATAACATTTATGACATATTATCTAATTATTATTATTTAGGTCCTTAATTACTTCTTCAATTAAGATAAACTCAGGTACTTATTTCAACTAGAGTTTTCTTTTCTAGCTTTAGTTTAGTTCCTACTTTCCATTTCTTTAGTTCTTCTAAATATAGGATTAGGGAATCTCTTTAACTTTCTATAAAAAAATTCATTCATTTATTGTAATTGTATTCTAATTCATTATTGTGCAACCAATATAGAATTCAAGGGTTTTTATAGAGCATATTATCTTTGCTTGATCTTTTTTGTGTGAGGTATTTTTTTGCAAATGATTCTTGTCTCATGTGGTTATATCATCAACTCCTACATGGTATCAAAGATCCTAATCTATCAAGTTATTGTTCGCATGCTTGAGGGAGCCAATTGTGGGTAATATTTTTTATGCACAATGGGCTCAAAAAAGGGTGATCATTGAACTCAGAGTGGCCAAAAACATAAAAATGTCACATGTCTTTTTGCTAAAATTTGAGAAGTTGAGAGAAAGAATCTTTCGTTAGGGTTTTGATGGATATGAGAAATAAACAATACTAAGATAATGCAGAAATAGAGAAGACAAAAAAATAACAAAAAGATTTAATGTGGTTCACCTAATATGGGTTGCATCCACCATAAACAACCATCCACTTATTTTATTATCCAGCAAAGAGAAAATTACAATATGATTCTTTCACATTACATTGCCACTCATTTATAGGCCTTTTAGGTGGTTTACTAATGTCAAGTAACAAATTAACCCTAAAAAATCTTGATGAGTTAACCTAGGGAAATACTTGATAAGTTAGCTAAAAGTGCTTGAAGAGTTAACCAAAAAAAATTTCAAGGAAATGCCCTAAACCCCATGATACATGGAGAGTATATATGACTTTCCTAATCATTCATCACAAACCAAAAATCTCCCACTTCAAGACTAATTAGGCTCTACACTAAAAAATCTCCCACTTCGAGACTGATCCTGCTGTAATACCATCACCCTTGAAGCTCCCACTAGATTGATGCACCTAGACTTGAATATTATTTATTTCTACTTTGATCAAGATTGAAGACTGATAGAAATTGAGAAGGAAGTCAGTTTCTCTCATGTCACTGCCTTGGTCAACATATCTGGAAGATTCTTGCTAGTATGTATCTTCTCCAAGTTTAATTGTTCATCCTCTAAAACTAAGTGTAAAAAGTGATACTGAATCTAGATGTGTTTGGTCTTAGAATGAAGGGATGATTTTTTTGCATGATCAATTACGCATTGAATGTCATTATATAACCTGTTATGCTCTTGTGTCTTTCCCAATTCCTCCATAAACCTTTGTAACCAAATCATCTCCTTACTATCCTTTGTAGCATAAATATATTTTACTTTTGCAATTGAAAGTTCTAAAACCTTTTACAATCTATAAATATAGTTTGACTGTTGTGCCACCTACAGTAGAAACATACCTTGTAGTGCTCCTCCTGCTATCAATATCTCCTAAATCTGAATCAAAATAGCCTTGTAAAGTGGAATGGGAGCCTCCAAAACATAAAGCATGAGTTGTTGTACCTCTCAAATACTTGAGAATCTACTTTACAATATTCCAATGCTCTATCCCAGGATTTTTCATGTGCATACTCACAATTCCCACTACATGTGCAATATCTGGCCTTGTACACACCATGGCATACACAAGTTGCCAACTATTGAAGAGTATGGAACCTTAGACATGTACTCCATCTCCTTCTATGTCTTGGGGCTCATCACTTTGGACAATTTAAAATGACTAGGAAAATGTGTACTAACTAGTTTTGCATCTTGCATATAAAATCATTTCAACACCTTTTCTATGTAATCATTCCTAGACAATGTCAATGTGTGATTTTTCCTATCCAGCAAAAACTTTAGTGGCGATTATTCACCATTTGGTGAATGTCGCATGTAGTCAACCCGAGATTTGGTGAATATAATGCATATATTGGATTGAACCTATCACCCAAAATTTATTAATATTGGGTCCAATGCCTGAGCCCATTGCCCATCAGTTTATTTAATTTTCTCCATTTCTTTCACATTATCGCCAATGGAATATAATTTTTGGACACGTCAAATTTTAAACATTTTCCTATAATTTCAAAGCGGCCCCAAATCAACAACCTATATTCACCAATAGTTTTATACATATATATTTATAGTTGGCCCCAAATTCACTTGGCATTTTGCGGACACGTGTCTCAAACCAATGCATTTTCGCCAATTTTTTTAATCATACCAAGGTATTGGAGTACCCATAATCACCTCAAAAATAACACAAGACATGTTATAATTACATGGGCTTCACCAAATATTTGTATACCTAATACCTCCCGCCAAATTCACCAAAATAGGATTAGTATAAATACATTCATAGATCAATATTATTGTACATAATTTAGTTTGGTTCAAGGTTGGTTGGTTGGTTTTGATATCTCAATTTGATTAATAGCGAATTTCAGACTGTTGAGTGCATTGGTGAGTTGTGACTGCAATTGAATTTGAGGCAAAGGTAAGTGGTTATTATTCTACGACTATGTAATTTTGAGTTCATTATTATTTAGTGGGGACCGGTTAGTGAATAGTGGTGACCAGGGAGACCTCATACATGATTTTAGGGCCAATGAATCATATGTATATATATTATAGTTCTATTGTCACTTCTTCAACAAGTAAACATTTTTTTTGCACTGGTATCCTTTATTTCGTTGAAGAATCAAGATGTTGAACAAGAACAAGGGTAAGGCTCCTGTATATGGGGAAAGCCAAGAGAGGCCAAAAAAAGAAGAACCTTATCATCGTACTTTGGTCATGGTGTTGGAAATGTTTCTGGCCAAAATTGGGAAGCTACTTCATCACAAGAAGATTTTCAAGATTCACAACCTGCATGACATATTGAAGAAGTCGACGAACCTGATATCTCAGATCGCGATGAACTTGAAGAATTTTTTTAGTTAAATACCTAGAGTAGCCATAATGATATAATCATCTTGGATGAGACTAAGAATTTTAGAGAAGATGATGGTGCAGGGAAGAAAAAATACAATTCAAAGAATGATTGAGAATCAAAAGAAGATTAGAAGTGGGATCTGTCAAGGAATTTTCAAGTAGAATAGGTGCCAAAGTATCCATTCATTGAACTAGTGGTCAATCCAATTGAAGGTGAGCCTCTGGTAGAATGCAAATGTAATATTTGCACCAAGATAAATAAGAAGGAAAAGAAGTTGCAACTAAAAATTGATACCATAGAAGAACATATGAGTAAAGTTTACGAAAAGAAAACCATAGATGGAGTTCAAAAATCAATAATAAGATGGAAAACAAAGGAGGAATCTTAGCATGTTAGGAATGTAGAATTATTTGAATTTTAGTAGAATATAAAGATGAAGCTACCTGGTGAAGTTAAAGTTTCTATTGAAGCTTGTTTTGGAAAAGCATTGGAAGTCAAACTAATGGGAAAAGTTGTTCAGTTAAGTGTTGTCTTTAATATTTTGAGTAGAGGGCATCCTATGACAAACTACCCATCATTAGGTGCTTTATTACACTTTTTGAAAGTTTGTAACTATCCCAAGAGTCACTAGTTAGTAAACAGTGGATGGGAATGGATAAGTCATCTTGCCGAGGTTGAAAAAGAGGATCTAAAGGTAAAAATTAAAGATTCAAATTTTATTGCATTATATTTAGATGAGGTTACAGTAGCAGATAATAATTCATGGGTATGCATGCATGTTTATATTGTACACAATTTTGTCTATCGACCTCATCTACTAACTTTTGCTAAAATGAAGGATAATGCGACAAAGGAAAATTTATTTGAACTAGTAAAGAGTTCTCTAATTGAATATGGAGGTATAAATGACATGACAATTACCAAAAAGTTGGTGTGTGCTAGAGAGAATGGAGCTTCAGTAATGCAAGGCCACAGGGGTGATCTTTACACAAAGATACAATATTCTTGTGAACCCTACGTTACTCCCATTCACTGCATGGCCCACATAATAAATATATCTTTTGGATTTTTCAGAAAGCATGCTCCAGTACAAAAAAATGAAATTTTAATCAAAGAGCTCTACCAATACTTCTATCAAAGTCTGAAATGATTGAGGGAATTTCAACAATTTTTGGAAGGACTAACCGATGGGAACAAGCTTCTTAAGGATATTGATACTAGATGGATCTATTTGGATGGACTAGTGCATCGAGTTTTTTCAGAATATCAATCATTGCTTGGTCTAATTAACTCAAGTTGTGAAGAAGTAGGGCTACCAAAATTTCTTGTGTTGTTGTGAATGTTAAGTAATGTAGAGACACTCTTAACGTTAGCAGGTATTCTCCCCATTCTTGAGGAAATGAGAAATATAATGAAAAAGGCCCAACAAAGAGCTATGTATATTGCAAAATATTTTGTGTGGTGTAAATTGACATGCATGACGCTCGATAATCTCTATTGATCATGTGATGATGTAAAATTTGCCAACTAGCTGAAAATCACAGATTTGGACAATCCTAATAATTTTTTAAAGATCAATGTAAATGGGGAGTTGTGTGCAGAAGATTGCAGAGTTGAGATACCAATGCACTACTTTGCCAGGTTCGAGTCTGAGGAACTAGGAAAGAACCCCAAGAAGCGATTATCAATTGTTAAATAGGAATACTTTACCAAGATCATTGAGTCTGTAACTTATTCTGTGAAACACATTGCCTATGATATTTTCTCACAGATTAGAGAAAGATTCCCTCTAAGCAAAATACTTGAATCCATGGCTATTGTGTTTCCTCGATATTGGAGTATCAACAATTTGAAATATTTTTGAACTACGCTACTAACTTTGATAAATCATTTTTGCAAAACCAAAGAGTTAAATGGAGTAACTCTAAATAGAATTTTAGATGAATCTTGTTTGAGAGAGAAATCAGGTCATTTTTCACAGACAATGAGGGATCAATATAAAATTATGCGGAACCCCACGAAGATGGATCGGTAACAAGGCTTTGGAAAAATCTAGCTAAAAGCGAAATGTTGATTGATTCAATATCAGAATTTTTCAAGCTTGTTGATTTATGTTTGACCATGATATTGGGGTCGGTGGAGGATGAGATATTTTTCAATTCTTTGGGATTCCTAAAATCAAATCTGAGAAACAAACTAGATAAGAATTTGGAAAATTGCTTGAGGCTCTATACATCTAGGTACGAAGTCAATACTTTTCCTTATGAAAGGACACTGAAATTATGGAGGAAGAAATATCAGAGAAGAGGGTTGGGAAACATTTCAAACCAAAGTGGGAGTGCCAGAGACAATGATGTCATTGACTCATGTACTAGTACTGGCACTTCTAGCATTGAACATCAATTAGGCGGAGGTATGTAGAGTGAAGAAAACATATCAAAGAACCAAGGAAGATATGAAGTTAATGGAAATGAATATGAGGATCCCACTAATGATATGATGTGGAAAATTGAACCGTTATAGAAGTAGCAGGCCCTAGGTATTTATTAAACTTTTTTCTATAGTCTAGTATCAGTTTCTGTATCTCGTCATCAATCATGCATAATAGCATATTCCAATGTAAAAAACATGAATGTGGTTGATAATGTCATCAAGATTCAATTACACAATTAATAATGGTTTTCATTTGCATTATTCATCTCGTATGGTACAATTCTTGTAGATTTTCATTATTTTTTTGAAAACATAACAATTCATATGATACAATTCTTAGAAATAGAGATTCTTATTAATTTATTTACAAATATGATACAATGTAACAATTCATTCATTAATAGTAGTAAGAACACAACTCTGTGTGATTCTGTTTGTAAAATTCAATGACTCAATACCCAATTTTAATTTCATTACCCTTCACAAATGACCTTGAATTCCCTTTTATAGAAACAAGGGAGAAACAACAGCTTCAGGTCGATTTTCCTAATGTGAAGTCTCAAAATCAAAATCAGTAAGACAACTACAACATCTCTACAACTATACATTTCTGCATTTGACATGTTAGTTTAGTAAATTAGCAATAACATCTGCTACATTGATCCTGTTCAAAAAACAAAGTTCAAACTTGTTACTTTAAACTCAATTTAATCCATTAGAAAAAAAATATAGAGATGATTGAAACTGAAATTACTTTCACATACTATGATTGATGAGATGATTCTGCCAGTTTGTTTAGTATGATCCATTATGTGTTGGTTGAAAGGTCAATATTTGTCAAGTTATAGTAAATGACTTGCAATATCATCAGTCATCCTTACTTGGAAGAGTGACTTGAAAGCAATGATCTTCCAATAATGCACTCAAATTTGGCAATGGTTTGATGTACTTTGCAATGCCTTCATGAGTTGTGTCCTAAGGAAGCTTGCCTAAATCAAATGTCATTGTGTCCTCCAACTTTTTTTTGTAAGATTCTCTTCTAATGAAATTTTTTGATGAGTTATTAGGACCAGGACTCGATAAACCAAGACCTATCATTTTGGTTTCTTTTTAATTCATCTTGGTGAGCTTTGTCCCAAATAAGGCCAGAGTTTCCTCTCCTTCCATTAGTTTCTGACATTTTTGAAAGATAGAGTTTTCCTCTATTGATGCACGAATGCAGTCATGAATTCCCTTGCTCACCAAATGCCTATCACTGGTTGTGTTGATTTTTTGCAAAATCTATTTTGCAGTATTTTGTCTCTGAAAAAAAATGTTCTTCTCAATGTGCTTGTTGAGCTTCCCAAAAACAGCTCTCAGACTTTCATTCAATTCAAACCAGTCACACAACCTATCACCAGTCACCTTTATTTACCCCCAAAAGTATTTTTTAATTTTCTTGACTGTATTTTTTACTTGGTCATTCAAATTGTTTTTGTAATTTTTAATTGGATTATTTGCCTTGTTTAGCTGTTCTCTCATTTATGACAACTGGTGTTCACTATGTTTTTTTATTTTATATGCTTTCTCTTCCCACTGTTTTTCTTTTACCCTCTCATTATCCAATTCTTTATTTAAGTTATTGTTTGCATGTGTCGTAGTCTCCATGCGTTTGTATAAACTTAAGGAAGAGACTTTTTCATTCTCAATATTTGTATTGCTCTCTTCCAATTTTTCCCTCAGAATTTTCAATTCTGCGTCCATATGTTATTGTTGTCCAATTTCTTCTTTAGAGGATGAATTTTTTATCCTTTTCTCTAATTATTTGCACCTGTTATCAGTTGCTTTCTCCTTTGCCTTTTCATTCTCCAGGTCTTCCTTTAACTTATCTATTGTGCCCTAAAGATTTTCTCTCTCTCTCTCTCTCTCTCTCTCTCTAACTTCATCACTAAACTCTAGACCACTTGGTTGGTCATTTTTTACACATTTATCTTGTCCACATTTTTCATTTTGGATATTTTTATTTGGAGGGTGCCAAATTGAAATTTAGATAGATCTAACTAACTCTCTGGTGGGTTGTTATCTCTTGCCAGGAGCATAACAACCATGAACTCCATCATTTCATTCTTTGGGTTATATGTGGGAAATAACCTCTTCGATGCAAGTTTTGCATCATGATCTGTAGCAACTGCATCCCTCTTCAATGTCTTCCCTCTTCAATGTCTTAGTATTTTTTCTATTCCTATTTTTTTATTGTTTAAAGTTAGTTACAAAATCATTGTAACAAAACTCAGGGTTTTCTGACACAATTGAATGTTTGAAAGGTGAAATAGCACTTGCAGTGATGTACGAGATTCCACATGTGTTGTATGTGGTTCTCCTAATTCCACCATGAGGATTAGCAACACCTTAACCTATTATAAGTGGATTTTTTGGACTATTTTGAGCGTTTTGTCCTGAAGGTGTGGCAATTATTGGACTCACGGTCACCATTGCCATTGTTTTACTTACCATAACCTTTTGCTTCTTTATACTGCCTTGATCTTTGGGATCCACTGATCCCATGTTCACTTGTAATGTCCTTTTCAAACCACTAGTACTACCCATGATATCCACACTAGTGGGAGTGGCACTTGATTCAGATTGAATTTGAGTGCTTGGAATAGGTGGAACTGGATTTGAAGCTGGAACAAATGAAAGTGCATGGGTATGAGACTAAGTAGTATCTTTTTTTGATGAATCTGATGATTCAACTCCAAAGACTAGTTTCTCACCATATTTTGCTGGAACTGGTGGGACAAGTGGAAACCAAGCCCCTTGTCATATGGGACCCAAACCACCCCAACCTAGAAATCCCATTTTTTCTATAATCCCTGCCCTTTGGTATATTTTTCTTTTGTGGACACATCAACTCCACTACGAATTGAATATACATTAGTGAGTGTGGGATTCACAGAATCCTGCTCATACTCATTATCTGGATGATCATCATCATTGTGATATGCTTCAACTAGTTTCTCCTTATTCTAAAAATCACTAAATATATGATCCTCTTCCACTTCATAAAGAACTATGGAGGTATTTGGCTTGCCAAGATTCTTCCTCATTTCCCAAAAATAAAAAATTTTGGTTCGAGTCCAATTACCATTTGTGCATCCATCTACTAGGTCTTTTGGAATAGATTTTCTAGATGGTTGAGCAACTTTATGGTAGAAATTGTATGATGTCATGGGCTGCACTTTTCCTTTCTATTTGTGCAATGCCATAATTTGTGATGACAATTCATGTATTAAAATATTATTTTCAGTGGCGTATTTATCCATCTCTTTTTTTACCTCGTCCTAGGACTCCATGTTTTTAAATTTTTCTATCAATGGCATACTCTCATGTTGACATTTTCTTTCAGAGTTCCCATTCTCTCTAAGATTTGTTCCAATTATGTTGAGTAGATCATACTGCCAGTGACTGTCAACATCAAAGCAAAAAATTGAAAAAAAAGTTTGTGCCACTTTGAATCCTCTTCTCTCAAATGTGAACCCTCCAAATGAGAAAGGCAAGAAAGGAAATATCATTTTCTTTTGTTGACCATTAAAGAGTGCATATGTGCTCTCCATCTATCATACATATTCCAATGAAAATACCCTCTCTGTCACATGTATTGGAAGTTTGTAGGGTTCTACCACTGAACCATAAAACCTTAACACAATGTAGTTGATAACCTACAACTGATTGAATATCTTGATGAAATGAATGGAAAAGTGAAAGAAAGTGATTAGAGATCACCAAGATACTAAAGTAATATGTAAGGGAATTAAATCAATCAATGCCTTATCATTGATGTCAACTAGTTTTGAGTGTACTTATCATGATAGTTACAAACATCTAAAGAAGAAAAGTGGTAAAGGAATGATCTATCTACATGAAGATGAGATGGATATGGAAGATATGGTTAAGGTATACATTGGGTAACTTATTGATGAGTCTATGGCATCATATTGTTGACTTGATTGTATTACATGATTTTGTTATGTATTGAAGATTAGAACTGAACAAGTTTATGTGGTCGGTAATTGAAGATTTATGTATGCACTGAGCTAGTATAGTGTATACCGAGTATGGTATTAACTGAGAAGGTATTCACCAACACATTCTAGTATTGACCGAGTGAAAGAAACAAATAAAGTTTATAACAGCTGACTGAATTAATGAGCTGGATAATTGCTTATGATTCCAAGGTAAAATATAAAGTTTTTTATGATGATATAATGACTGAAAAAATTCAATATTGATTGAATGGAGAAGGATGAACGGTGTTATAGACACATATGTTGAGGAAGCTTGAAGAGGAAAAAGGAACGATGGAGATTAAGAGGCAAAATCTAATGGATGATAAGAAAATGGTTTATGAAGTCTATTTAAATAGACATGAGATTTGTTATTGAGTCTGGAGCTTATTGAGACTGTAGGATAATTCATGTGAAATAACTCTTTTCATGCACCACTAATCAAACTAGTTACAGACAGAACCAAGCTGAACTGCAGGCATTATCAAGTGTTAGGGTATTATTCACCAAGCTGAATAAGTTGGAGGATATGATGGATTGAATTGAATATTGATCAGAGGAGGTATTTTGAGCTTAGCATAGATTTGAAAATTTGCAAATCTTAGTTGTATTTGAATCAGATCATTAATGTATCAGTTTAACCATTGTTACAACAAAATCTCTTAACCGAGTGGACTTAACAGTCTTTTTGTATTTTAATATGACATTCAAGGAATGTTGTTGGTTTTCTTGTTGACCCCATAGTGATTGTTGGTCAAGGGATATCTGTTAGTGATAAATCCTCTAACCAGGTCACACCTCATAGTGTGTTTTGTAACCTTTGACAGGGTTGGCTCCTAACTGAGTTCACTTCAGAAGAGTGAATTATTTTGGGTTACCGGTTCCAGGTGTTTTTTCCCCTAACAGGGTTTCCATGTTAAAAATTTGTGTGTTATGTGTATTTGATGTGATTGGATTGTTATTTTACTTTACACATTTCACAACTAGTTAGATCAGTAAACACAGTATTGAATTGACTGTCAATCAGTAAATGAAGAGAAAGTTATTGTTGATAGCTTACCGAGTTGAAAATTTGTTTGAAAAGTTTAAATATATACATTTGGGAGATTTGGATCTATAGGATAACTAGAACTAACTAATTCATTAATTATCTAACAATGAGTATCAGAGCCCATTGGTTTCTTGGAAGGAAAGTTTAAAGGACTTAAGCTAAAGATCACAAGATGTATAAGAGAGAGGTGCCAAAGCTTAACAAAGAAAAATTCTTAACATGGCAAAGCAAAATGAAGTTGCAGATATCTAGAATTGGAGAATCCGTAGTATTCTACTTGATAAATACTTACATCCAACTGAATGGACCTTTGATTGTTGATCTGTTAAGAGATATACATGAACATAACATGACAATGATAGAGATTGATGTTGCCTAACAGATGCTGAATTTAAAGATAGTAAGACATGTACATCTACCAAAGCAATGTGGAACAAACGTACACTAGTTCATGGAGGAGATGTGAATGTGATGAGAGCACGAGCTGAGAGTCTTATAGGAAATTTTGATGATATGAAGATTAAAGAAGGAGAAAACATTTCATAGTACAGTAACAAAATCAAGGAGATTGTCAATGCTATTCGAGGAGCAGGAGGTGTTATTGATGAAGACACTATTATGAGTAAAATTATTAGAACTTTGATGTTTGTCTATGCTATTAGAATCTCTGCAATTCATGAAATGAGATATGCACCAAGTAACACTCTTACACTTGATAGCCTAATTGGTAAATTGACTACTTTTGAGCTGAATAACTATGATAATAGTATTGTACCAAATGTTGAGTCAGCATTTATGTCATCATTGAAAATTGGTAAATCAAGCAGTAAACACATGATAAGAAATGAGAGTGATGGTGACAGTGATGAGGATGAACTTGAAGCATTAATGGCTCGGAGACTACAAAAAGGTAAAGGAAGATATAAAGGGAAATTACCTTTGGTATGTTTTAATTGTAAAGAGATTGGTCACATTGTAGCTAGGTGTCCTAATTGAAAAGATGATGAAAAAGACAATGAACCATCTAGTGATAGAAAGTATGATGGGAGAGATAAGTGGGATCACAGAGGCAACCAACAGTATGACAGAAGAAGTAACTAAGACTACAAAGATAAAGGCAAGAAAGCATGTTACCTTGTTGAAGATGATGATGACATTGACATCAACAACGATGAAGACATTGAGGTGGTATTCGTAGCTTTGAAAGAATATTTAGAAGAAGAAGAAATGTATGTTGAAACATCACTTATTTCTAAAGTTAGTAAGAATGATCATGGATTATTGATAGTGGATGTACTCATCATATGACTAGTGATGAAGATAAATTTGAATACCTTGAACATTATAATGGAGAATCTGTTAAAATAAAAAATGATACACCTTGTTTAGTAAAAGAAAAAGGATCTATCTTGTTGAACAATAAGATTAGATGTGAAAATGCATATTGAGTGAAGGGACTTAACTATAATTTTTTGAGTGTAGCACAATTGTATAACTCAGGTCATCGATTTACATTTGAAAATAGAAAGGTGAAAATATATGATGAGATTGGAAAGTTGGTTGGTACTGGTAAACAATCAAAAGGTAATATGTTCTATCTTGACAATGCTGAAACTTCTTATTTGATGGCTAGAACTGAAGATGTTTGGTTGTGGCACAAAAGGTTGTGTCATATGAATTTTGACAACATGGTTAAGATCACTAAGAAAAGAAAATTTAGAGGCTTACCGAGCTTACCTAAACCTGACCATGTCATGTGTAAACAATGTCAAATGGTAAAAATATCAAAATCTAGTTTCAAGAGAAAAACCTATTCATCTAAAGCTATTTTGGAGTTGGTTCACACCAACTTATGTGGTCCTATGAGAACTCATAGTTATTATGGTGATAGATATTTTATTTTATTTGTTGATGACTACTCTTGATGTAGTCAAGGAGGGTGGGTCCAATTAAGGACTGACCGACCTTGCAACCAAACACCAACATAGTAGAAAACACAACAAGAAGCCAGATCTGAAAGAAAATAGATGTCTTTATTTCATCAAATAACTGATTACATGCAATGTGTCAGGCTATAAGGCCTTCCCAATTATGGCCAATTATAGTGCAAGAAATAGTTCTACAAGATCACGTAGGATCCAACACCCTTCTCCTCAGCTAGCAAAGGTCTACAACACAACAGGACACTACTAGGCACTCTAAGAAAGATTTGAACCTGTACTCAAACTTCTAAGCAATCTTTCTACTACCTAAGCCCGCAAACTACTAACTCTTCTTTCACAGATCCACCCATTTGCTACTGCTACCCTACTGCCTAAACAACTACCCAAGCATCTACTTAAATACTAATCCAAGCCACAAGTCATTTGGATGAAACAATTAAATCCCAAAAGCCAGTCGGCTCCCAAATATACAAATATTAAATGCCAAACATCAGTCGGCTCACAAATAACCTCACAAATATCTAATTCACCAAGTCAACCTCCAGATCCACATAGGAGAATGCAATACACTAGATCTAGGTCCCCACTCATCTAATGGTTAATCCATAACATGAGGAACACGACCTAGATTAAATGCACCAGTTAGCCAAGCTGAATCTCCAAGAACAACCATCAGTAAACCAAACTATCGAGCATCAGGAAACATACCGAGAAACCATACCAACCAAGCTCCTCGAGCACTACCAAGCACTAAAAATGTTGAGTCTCCTTCAATGATCGAGCTCCCTTCAGCGATCGAGCCACTTCAGCAACCGAGCAACAAGCATAAACACTGAGACCCCATCAATAACCGAGCACTGAGCAACAAAATACCAAGTCATTAAGTGACCATCATCAACCGAGATTACCATCCAAGTAACCGAACTCCACCAGACAGTTACCAAGACTTCCAGAATCTTCAGGCACCGAACAATAAGCCAAGATGCCACTGCATCAGACTCCCGGGGTACAAAGAAAAGTTTGTCCCACACTTTCTCACCAAAGGGAACATCTGAAAATCACCAAATCCACTTCATCTTCACCAAAGGTTTCCATTCCATCACGAGAAAGAGAACCAATCTACAACTCAACCAATCAGCATGTCCAACATCTTGACCAAACCGAGCCATCAATCCATCACCAAGGATCAAGGAAGAATCCCATCTGAGAATCCCATCACCAGAATTATCATTGTCAACCATCAACTCAAGTCTGCAACTAGAAAACAACATCTGCACCACAACACTGAATAAAACCAATTCAGTAACACCAACATCACCGAGGTGTTTAACAACAGGCAACTCTATACCAACCGCAATCTGATCAAGCACAACCAGATGCTCTGCAATTTCCATGTCAGGCATAACCGACTGAACATGAAAACCAATCTCCTTACTAGCTTCAACAAGATCAACAACATCATCGGTAATCACAGGTAACTCAGCAACAAGCACAAGTTTCTTTGCAGGTTTGATGTCAGACTCCACTAACCGAACATCAAAACTAATTTCGCATACCTCTTCAACCTCCAAACTGTCATAAGAATTATTTCCAAGATATCTTCTCTCATGAACCAGTCTACAAACTGGCCAAACAAATTTCCTCTAGATCAACATACTCCAACTCCGGTAAGCTCTACAAAGCTCAACAAGACTTTCTCTCACAAGGTTCTTAACTCAGTTCTCCATGCGGTTCAACAAATCTGCTTCCAATCAAGCAAACCTCTCAGAAATCACATCACCAAGGTCCAATCCTCTCGTAGACATCTCCAAAGATCTTTGAAAACCTTCTGCAAAAACCCTAACACTAACCACCTTATGACAACCTCCAAGCTATATGCAATTCATATCGCAACCTGCCACCTCGCATGAACAACTAGGGCACGATTTCACAAGTTCAATGTCACAGATCTGTAATCCAGATTGCACACAATCTCTGCTTCAACAGGATCAACTTTGCAAGACCAACCTTTCTAGGTTAACCTTCAAGATCAGCTCCAACAGGAACAAACTTCAACTCTTATACCACCTGATGCAGTCAAGGAGGGTGGGTCCAATTAAGGACTAACCAACCTTAAATAGGGGAAAATCATTTGAAGTTGATTTAAATGATTTTGGGAAGGGATTTTTTAATTAAAGATGTTTAATTGAAATAGGAGAAGGGATTAATGACATAAAAAGTAATTAATTAATTAATTAATTAATTAATGATGATGTCAGAAAGGGTTTTCAAAAAATAAAAATACGCTTATTTTCTAAATGATTTTTAGGTGTCTACATTTTGCCCATCTTTGATGCGATGCCGCAAGTGGCATGGTGTCAAAGATAAGAAACTAAGATGCCCCAAGCTAGAATTTAGAGGAATAAGGGGTTGTGCCCCATCAAGAAAATAACGCAAAGAGGAAATGTTGTGGAATTTTCTCAAAAAGAACACAAAAGGGGAAGGACCTAGGAAGAAGGAGGGATAAATAACCAAGATTCCAAAGCAAAGGTGGATGAATGCAAGATGAGATGGAATGCAAGATGCAATGATGCAGCTATAGGAAAGATGCAATAATGCAAAATTAATTTATATGATGCAGAATGAGGGGGATTTGGGGAGCTCCAAGTGTAAATGTGTAGAGCACAACCTAGTTTGATATAGCAACAATAGAGACCTGCCAAGGATACTAGGATGACAAGGCCTTGTCACCAGCGTTGCAGAGGACTGATGCTAAAATGACACACAGGGTTTCTCTAGCATCATGCATGAACCAAAGAGGAAGCATGGTAGAAACGATGCTAGAGGAACCACAAACAAATGACATTTCCCAACTGCACCATGTAACCTAGAAGATCACATGTGAATCGTGCAAGGGTCATGTCCAACTGACTCATAGGCAGAAGCGAAAGATCAAAAGACCTTGCCCCAGATTGCCCTCATTCCTAGCGCACCATGATATAGAGGATCATGGAGACTTTGAGGAGAGAAGCAATGAGAAGCCGTAAAAGATTAACAAGACAAAATTCAAGACCAAATTGATAACTCCAAAAGACATCATTTTCCAAGGAAGGAGATTGATTTGACGGTTTGATTAATGGTGGGAGGATTGGTATGAATGTGTGGAAGGGTACATTGACATGGACCTAGTGTGATTGGTGGAAGAGTAGGCCTGACATGAAGGATACATTTGTGTGGACCCGTGATGAGGCTTAGGCCAGACAATACAAAAGCATACATTTGTGCGGACTTGATGTTGATGGGGAGAATGAGTGTTGTTGTTCACTGGCAAATGATGACTCAAATAATAACTACTGAGATCAAGGATAGTTGAAAATTGATATTGTTGAATAACAAGGCTGGGTGGGACACGATGTCTAATCAAATGTTGTTTCAGGACTAATGAAGGATATGTAGAATGGATGGGGAAATATTTACAATGGATAAGTACAAAACCTCAGGATTGGGGATAGGAAGATCTTGTTATACAAGATATATACATGAAGGAGTGTGCTATATAGGATATGGTACAAGATATGTACAGGAGGGATTACGAATTTTCTTGAGGATTAAATAAAGGAATGTTGGGGGATGATGGTGGGGATGGAGATGGTAGGAAAATGATTGGTTGGATGTGGAGGATGGGACTTTGATAGATAATGACTCAGTCCACTATGTATGGCACATGTTTTCTAGGTTTTCACCAACATACTTGTCCAAGGCGCTTGAGTTGCTAAGTTTTCACCATCAGACTAATAATTTTTTCTTTGCTTTTTTGCTTTTTTACTTTTTTTTCTATTTTTCTATTTTTTTAATTTTTTATGGATTTTCTGAATATGTAGGACTTGGTTCAGGCATAGAACCTCTTCAGATGTATGATGTTGATAGGATCATTCAAGGGCTCACCTTCTGGTGTAGAAAGCTGATAGGCTCCAGAGCCAAAGCATGTTGTGACAACATAAAGCCCTAACCAAGTAGGCTCAAACTTGCCTTTCTTTTCTCAATGCACTTGGACTTTCTGATTTTCCTTAAGGACCATATCACCGACCTGGAATTGACTTGGATGGACCTTATTATTATAACTCCTTTTGAGTCAATTCTGGTATGCAACCAGGTGATCATATGCTTGCTATCTCTTTTCATCTAGTAGGTCTAGCTGTGTGAGACATGTCGCGTGATAGTCTTCATAAATGGTGTAGTTCTTCATGGAGACTCGCAATGATGAGAGCTCGAGCTCGATTGGTAGAATGGCTTTGACACCATATACAAGGGAATATGGAGTGGTTCCTATGGGAGTGCAGAAGGAAGTAGGATAGGCCCAGAGGGTAGGATTTATTTGGAGGTGCCAGTCACAACTAGAATCATTGACAACTTTCTTGAGGATTTTGAGGACTGTTTTGTTGGTTGCCTTAGCTTGGCCATTTCCTTGGGGGAAATATGGATTGGAGAAATGGTGAAGGATGTGGAGTCTGGCACACAGATCATCCACATGCTAGTTTTCAAAAGGTGTGTCGTGGTCTGTGAAGATGGTAGATGGTATGCCGAAGTGGCAAATGATATGGTAAAGGATGAACTTAGATATTTGGATACCAGTAGTAAGGGTAAGCAGAATCGCTTCAACCCACTTTGTAAAATACTTTGTGGCAGTGATTATGTACTTATGTCCATATGAGGAAAGGGGAGTGATCAAGCCAACAAGGTCGAAGCCCCAACATGAAAATGGCCAAGGTGGTGCAATGGGCTGCAAGTTTTGTGCTGGTGCATGAATCAAATTTGCATGCTACTAACATGGTAGACATTTCCTAAAAAATTCACAAGTGTCATGTTCCATGATTGGCCAATAATACCCAACTTGAAGCAACTTCTTTGCTAGAAACATGTCACTTGTGTGGGCACTGCAAATTCCAACGTGGACCTCTTGTAAAGCCAGGATGACCTCGTTTGAGTCTAAACACCTAGAAAGGATATTGTGATATCCTCGACGATAAAGGGTGTTGGCTACAAGAGTGTAGCAGGAAGCTCCAGGAATTATGTTTTGGCATTGGTTGTTGGTGAGATGGGGAGATATGATACCATTTTTTAGATATGCATGGATGTCATGGTACCATGGGGACTGAGGACCAACCAAGACACACACCATTTTTGCATTGGCATTCACATAAGCGGGTGTGTGTAGCTGCTCGACTAAAAATTCATACTGAGTTGAATCACGAGGGATCTCCAATAAGGATCTGATGGTTTCCATTGTGTTGACCACTTTATTCTGAAGCCTTAGTATCTACGTGATCTATAGATTCAAGAAGTGCTCTTTTAGTCTATCCACCAAATCTTTGTAAGGTAGCAGCTTGTCATCCTTTGTCTGATATTCATTGAGGACTTGCTTGATAATTAGCTATGAATCTCCAAACACTTGCAATTAACTTCCATTGAATGGCTGTTTTGAGGCTTGAGATGAGTGCCTCATATTCTACAATGTTATTGGTACATGGGAATCCTAATTTGAATGATTTTGGGATATAGTCACCTTGAGGTGTGACGAAAAGGATTCCTACCCCTAATCCATGTGATGTGTATGAACCATCAAAGTAGAGTTTCCATATGGGTTGTTCTTCGATCATACATAAGTGCTCATCAAGGAATTCCATGATTAGTGGATCCACATCCACCAACTGTGCTTCTGCAAGCTGATCAGCAATTACTTTGCCCTTGATTACTTTCTGATCTACGTACTGAATGTCAAACTTGCTGAGTAGCATGACCCATTTTTCCATCCACCCTATGAGAGTTGTCCTTGATAGCAGATACTTGAGTGGGTCCACCTTTTAGATGAGCTTGATTGTGTGGCTGAGCATGTAGTGTCTAAGCTTTTGAGTGGCAAAGACCACTGCAAGGCATGCTTTCTCCATGGGTGAATAATTCAGCTCATAGCTGACAAGAGTTCGACTAATATAGTAGATGGATCTCTCTCTGTTGTTATCATCATGTTGTGCTAAGAGTGCCCCCAGTACAGTAGTGGTCACCAAGATGTAGAGTATAAGAGGGTGTCCTGAAACTGGTGGTATAAGGATGGGAGAGTTGGCTACATACTCTTTGAGCCTTTCAAAACTTCTTTTACATATGGGATCCCATTTGAAGCTTGTATATTTGCGCAAGAGATGCGTGAAAGGTTGGCACTTGTCTACCAGCTGGGAGATGAACTGATGCACTGATTGGAGATTTCCTTGCAGACTCTTGGGTTACTTAAGTATTCTTGGTGGAGGCATTTCTGTAATGGATTTTACCTTCTTAGGGTCAATCTTTATGCCATGCTATGATACTATAAAGCCTAAAAGCTTTCCAGATGTTACACCAAAGACACATTTCTTTGGATTGAGCTTCAAACCATAATGATGCAGGTGATTGAACACACTGTCAAGAATGTTTTTGATTTTGATCTTCCATGTCAATGTGTTCATAGCATGTTTTTTATTTTGCAAGAATACCTTCCACATAGTCTTCTAGGATTTTTTGGATCATGTCATGGAAGATGGTTTTCATTTCTCTCTGATATGTGGCTCTTGCATTCTTTAGCCTAAATGGCATCATGTTATAGTAGAAGGTACCCCATCGAGTGGTGAATGTTTTGTTATGTTGATCTTCTTCTGCTATATGGATCTGATTGTATCCTAAGAAGCCATCCATGAGTGACAACATCTCATGGCCCATTGTAAGGTCTATGATCATGTCTATATTGGGCAATGGGAAATCTTCCTGAGCACATGCTTTATTTAGGTCCCCGAAATTTTTGAAAATTTTGATGTCACCTGAAGGCTTCGTGACAGGCACCATGATGGAAATCCACTCAGAGTAATCAATGGCTCTGATGATCTTTGCGTCTAGGATTTTTTATAGTTCTACTTTTACCAATAGGGCTACTTTGGGATGCATTTTGTGTAGCTTCTGATTTACTGGCTTGACATTGGGGTCCACAACTAGATGATGGACGATGAGATTAGGATCAAGCCCAGGCATGTATGCGTATGACCATGCAAATTTCCTAGTGGCTTCATGGAGAAGTGCAATGAAAGCAAGCTCTTTACCTTATGTTAGAGATGCTTCAATGTAGGTGATTATGGGACATTCTTCAGTGCCCAAGTTGATTGGCTTGGTTTCCTCAATAATGGTAGGAGACTGCTCAGGTCTATAATCTTGGAAGGGAGGACGAGGCAAGCCTTAATCTTCTAGCACCTCATAGAGGTTTTCACCAGAAGATACAACCTTTATTTTATCTTTTTTGGAATCAAAATGTGCTCCAGAGGGGTTTTCACATAACGACTCATGTTTTTCTTTTTCACTTTTGCGACTAAATCTTACCTCTTCCCCGAAATATCCTTTAGGGTCAAGCTTACAAATGTGAGTTTATTCTAAGTCCTGATCTTCTTGTTGGCCTGATGCCCCCATGAATTCTAGGAGCGCTTCCGTACTTTGAAACTCATTGATATGTGTGATGCTTGGTTGGTCCCAGTCTATGAGTTCAGGGTGGATGAGGGGAAGTTCTATGAGATTAATGGCGAGTTATTGGTGGATAGAACTGTCCAGGAGGGTATCAACATTGAAATGTCATCATAATATTTCTTTTCTTCCTTGTCAAGGATGTCTTCAATCTCTACGAGGTCATCCTGGTTATTCAAGGGAATGTTGGTCATGTTAGTGCCCTAGTTGCGGTATTGGGCTCTTGTATACGCAGGCAAGGAGTATTAAAGCCAAGACCTTGATGTTTTGAATTCTTGGATGCTATGATGGGGTCTTTTCTTCTACCTTCTTTTGGTCCTAGACCACCACCTTGATATTTCCATTTCTCAGTGGCATACTTGTGTGATTGCAGATATTTGTCTTTTAAGTAACCAAGGAATTGAGTGTCAGCTGGTGGGGGATCTCTGTACAACCACTGGTTGATGTCAAGGTCCATCTCTTGACTATTTATGTTGCCATAGGAAACAAAATTCATCGGTCCCATCTCCTTGACTTCATGCTTGGTTTCAGCAGGCTTTCTTTGGTGATTCGGGTGCCCTTGTGTATGTGGATCAAGTGGGAGGGCCCCAACTACAAATGCATTGGTTAGGTTGTATTCACCATAGCCTTGGTTGTTGATCTTGACAAAAGAGAGAGTGGAGGTGAGGATAGTCTCTGGATCACTATGGGATCGTGAAGAACTAGCGATAGAAGTGCCAATATCGGTTCCAGGACAATGAGTGGAATGGGGGAATGATGCTTCCATCACATGACAATATGTGAAGGGTCGGAATCTACATGGATGGTAACCTCAGTGCCTTGATGCATAAATTTGACACACTGATGGTAAGTAGATGGTACACCCTTGATGGAATGGATCCATGGTCGGCTGAGGAGAATGTTAAATGGTAAGTCAAGATCAACAACATGATAAATGGTGTCTTGCATCGCTAGGCCTAGCTAGATAGGACAAAGAATAGTAGCTTCAAAGGTATGCTCCAAGTTATCGTATGCCTTGATGGTGATTACCTCATGTGATATGTTAGCCTCTCTCAACCGTATCTGTTGAATGAATTTGAGAGTACACAAGTTTAGGGCTGATCCATTATCTATCATGACCCTTTTAATGGAAAAATATATGACCATGACGACAATGCAGAGAGGAAGATTGTGGTCAGGCTCAATAGCTGGTATGTCGGATGGTTTGAAGGATAAAGCACAAGATGTAGATAGATGTCCCACAAGGTTTTCAAATTGGACGGTGTTAATTTCTGTGGGTACATGTCCTTCATGGAGGGCTTGGTTGAGGATTTCTTGATGGAGGGTTGAAGTACGGAGAAGGTTGAGGATGGAGATTTGGGCTGGCATATTCCCAAGATGTTTTATAAGGTTTTATTATGCATTGTATGCTAGCCTTGGATGTGCACTGACAACAATTATCCAACCTCTTCGTGTAATGACTGCACACTGACTATCAGCTCCTTTGACATGGATAACATTGACTGTGGGTTTGACTTGGATTATGCATCCAACAAACTTGTCATAGTTGATATGGGTAGTTGTATAGTTTGTGTGATCAACATGATCTCATTGTTTGCCTTTTCCTTGGTTATGATTAGGAGGATTAACATTGACTTGGTTCTTCCTAGCATTGTGTTGTGGGAACATGTTTTGATAGATCTGCAAATTGGCATTAGGCGAGGTTTGGGCTAGTGTGTCCACTTGGATCTCTTTTCTGTCAATGAGATCTTGGATGTTATGCTTGAGTTTCATACACCTTAAGGTAGTGTGTCCTTTGACACGATGATAATAATAGTACTCATGGTCTTTATACCAGTTAGGCTTGGGAGTTGCATCATCAAACTATTTGGTTGGTGGGTACGTGATCAGATTGGCCTTGGCCATTCGATGAAAGATAACATCTAGAGGTTCACCGAGTGGTGTGAAGATTCTCTTCTGATTAGCTTGGGCTTGAGGCCTATTTTGATTGGGAGTAGTAGAGATGGCATTAGCCTAGCTAGTTGGATTGCCTTGATGGGCTTAATGTTCTTATTGCTGATATTTTTGTTGATTATTTTGAGGTTGATATTTCTGCATAGGTTGTTGATGAGTTTGAGGCTGTTGTTGATATGCAGGAATAGGTATAGGACCGGCCACAATGATTTGGACATGCTTGGTGTCCGTAGCTCCATTAGTGACTGCATTTTTGTTACGATTCCAGTAATGGGGTTTATCATTGTTGGGTTTACTTTGGGAATCATTTTTATAATGTCTAATTGTGCCTTTGTCTAGGAGACCTCTTTTGATATCTATCCCCTTGCTTTTGATATCCTGATATGTTTGGATGTAGTTCATCTGCATGAAGTGGAATAGTTTGGGATGCAAGTTATTAATGAAGATCTTGGTCAGATGCTTCTCTGGGGGTTGGTATGATAACCTGGTAGTGAGGTTCTGCCATCATTGAAAGTAGTTTTCTAGGCTTTCTCCTTCTTTCTATTTTGAGTTGCAAAGGTCTAACAAGGTCAACTTATTTTTGACATTGTGGGCATATTGGGAAATGAACTTCTCAGAGAGCTCAGCAAAAGTTGCGATGGTCCCACAGGGTATCTTGTAAAACCACTCAACGGAAATTCCTCCCAAACTTTTGGGGAATAGGCATAAAAGGTAATTATCACTGTAAGCCACTTCTTAGCATGCCATATAGAATTCTTTGATGTGGTTTACATGATCTCCTTTCCCTTGATATTTATCAAACTTGGGTGTCTCAAAGTTCTTAGGGAAAGGAACAACTGTGATTGATCGGTCAAATGGGTAGGGACACACCTCTTCAAACTTAAGATTTTATTCTTTGTGCTAGTTTGGAGCTCCTTAAGAGAATTCTTCATTTCTTCCCACTTGGCATTGATTGGTGTTGGAGGGGGTACTCCCATTTGGAAAGGATCTAGTGGTGCTGGTGAATAAAGGTGATTTTGAGGTAGATATTGTGGACTGGGATGTGGAGATTGCCCCGCAAGATAAGTGGATTGGAATGGGTTTTGAGATGATGATTTCTTGGGTGGATATTAATGCTGAGGTGCAGGAATGTATTGCTATGTAGGATAGGGAATGGATTGTTGTTGTTGGGGGATGACAGGATACTATTGCTGCGATGGGTAGGAGGAAGCTTGTTGCTATTGGGGAATGATAGGGGTTTGTTGTTGTTCAAGGAGTATTGTTATAATGGGGGAGGTTGATGGAATGGTGCCACTTGCTGATGAGATGGTGCTTGATGCACTTGGCTTTGCGCTTGGCTAATGTAGGCTGGGTGCATTTTTGCATTACTGAAGGGTGGAATAGATGTAGGGAAGCTGGAAGCAAAGGGTAGTTGGGCAAGGTAACTTGCAGGATGAGATGAACTCTATTGCTGAGATGGGAAAATTACTTGAGATACAGTAGGTGGTGCGGGTAGGTAACTTGCAAATGGGGGGAAGGATGAAACTGGCAAAGGTTGGGATTATTGTTGTTGTGCTGCTTGAGGGAATGTGGCTTGTTGATTTGTAGACATGAATGTAGGAGAGTGATTTGGTATTCCTAAAGCTTGAATTTCTTCTTGAGTAAGGCCCCAACCAGAACCGGTCCATGGTGGGAATTGTGATGCAAAGGATGTTGGAAATGCAGATGTGATGGGGGTTTGAAAAGTAAATGGTGGATTCTGGAATCCCATGGAGGGCATACCAGTTGTGAAGGTAGCTTGTTGGGTTTGTGCTTGGGTAAATGCTTATTGGGGGGTGGAAGAGGATGCTTTTGTTCCCCACATAAAAGGTGATTTTGATGTGGAAGCTTGCTGAGTATGAAAGGGAAATGATTGCGTTGCCCTAGGAAAAGATGACGTTGATATAAATGCTTGTTGGGAGAAAGAGGGAAACGATTGCATTGACTCTAGAAATGATGGTATGGATGCAGAAGCTTGTTGGGAGAAAGAGGGAAATGATTGCATTGACCTTGAAAATGATGGCGTTGCTTAGCCTATGGAAGGTGGAGGAATTACTTGTGTAAAGGTTTGTGTGGGAGGCGGCATTTAGTTTTGTGAAAAGCTTTGGGTATGACCGATGGCGTGAACTACTATGGAGGATGATGGTGTGCCCATGATAGGAAATGGAGTGGATTGTGTTGCTTGTATTGTAGGGCTTGTGAAACTGCTTTGCAAAAGAGGAGGGATGAGTGAAGCTACTCGTGATGTGTGGAAAAGTGGATCAGTGAGTTGTTGGATTATGGGGGTGTATGCTTCTTCTAGGATTTAGATGTTGTTGATGAGAATACGAGGTTAGAGATATGGTGGAATGGGAGTACCCTCTTGTGTGAAGTTATCCAACATGTTTCATTGATTCTGAGCAGTGAGTGCACTAACTATTTGTGCATTCCATGGATGATTCATGAATGTTTCTATCGCCAAAGAAGCTAAGGGGATATTGGGATCATCCCATGCATCACCAGTTTGTTGGATCTAGGGATCGTAAGCTACCATCATGGTTGTAGAAATGTTGGGATTGGATGAGCTGGTGATTTGATAAGGATCCATGTTCCTTCATTTTCTAGATCTTGTCTCGATAGGCATGGAGTGGAGATCTAAAGATATAGATGTTGGATGGATGGATGCAAGATGTTCCTAAAAGACTCTATAGAATTATGGATGCAAGTCTAAGAAACTTCTAAGGATGGTGGATGCTAGAGGATTGGTGAAATGCTTGGCAACGACGGGGGCTTTAGTGGGATGCTCTGATCTGGATCAAGATTTGGTGGATGATTGGTGGGATGTTGGTGGAAGATTACTAAGTGTCAACAAAATGAGATGTTATTTTCCCGATGGAGGGTCAGTGGTAGGATTTGGTCAACCTAGGATAGACTAATGATCTTTGGTCAACTAGATTCTTATCAATGCAAGCCAATCTCTTGCTCAAGAGGATGAGGTTGTGAAAGGACAAGCTTGATTTCATTTAGACAATGCTCTATCAAAGGGGGTGATTTCTGATTTAGGATAGGGATTAAAAATAACTCAAAGGTTTTTAACACTAAGTGTTTTTGGATTTGGATCACTGGATTTGATGCAAGGATGGTGGGTCTTGACTTGGATAGTGGATGTTGGATTTGGATCAAGGATTTGGGATTCAGATTATGGATTACTGATGGAATGATGGTGAAGGATGATGAAATGATGTTATTTCTAAGAGGATGACCTAGATGCAACTGAAATGGATGACCTATGATGCAACTAGGAAGATGATGAGGAATGCAAAAATGCAACTAAGAATGACTGAAGATGCAATGAAGGCTTGGTGGTGATGCAAGGATGAGACTAGGATGAGCTAAGATTAAGGACTGTCGAGATATGATTTTGGATTCCAAAGGAAGAGTGGATATGTGATGGATCCAGCTAGTCTTCCCTCTCAAGATTGGCATAGCGATGGTTAACTCATAATCGATATGCAAATTGTTTGACTCTTGCATTGTACTCAATGTTTTCCAGTCTCTCTTGATTTTTCTCTTCTGCTTGGATTGCTTTAAGGGAATGTTGATGGTCTTTGAGAATTCTCTCTACAAATTTCTTCTCTTGATAGACTAGGGATCTGGGAAGCCTAAATTTTTATGTTGGGTCAAATTTGACATAACTTGGAGAAATTCTAGTAAGTGTTTCGAAACAAGGCTTTGGGTGTTTAATTTTGAAGGATTCTTCTGCAAGGTTTTCTGAATAACTTGAATCAAGTTGTGGATCAGTTTTGATGTTTCTGATAGCAAAGGATTGAATTCAATAAAGACTTTGAAACAAAAATCTCCACAAGGGACAAGGCAACCTTGTGGGATACAAGAAAGATGACTAACTCTTGAATTTGAAAAAGCTTTGAAAAGTGTATATACCAACAAGTGTTTTTATTGAGCTTTTGACTGTGTAAATCACTTCAAGAAGATCTACCTAAAGGGAGGTGAGTATCAAAATCATTGCCCATAGCTTGATACCCCCTAAAAGGGTATACATATGGTGAGTATCTTAAGGTGATCTAGTAAACCCCTTAGATCAGTCCTTGAACAAGGATTTTGATACCTTTAGATATAGATAGGGTAGCTTCTATTTTATCAAGTTTATAGTTGTTTCGTGGAGTCCTCCCAATCAATTTTTACGCACGTGACTCACTTCAGAGCCTAGTTGACCATGTTGAAATAGTAGGGATTATTCACCTACCCCAGGCTACCATCAACATGCATCATCTGAGCTTGAGGGGATGTAAGCAAGAGTTTTCTCAACACTTTGTTTCTATACCAGTCAGGGAAGGTACCGGTTTGAGGTCGTTCTCCAAAGAGGAAGCACTTTTCTCCCTAGACAAGCCTCTCTAGAAGTAAAACAAGTGAACTTGTCTAAGTTAAAATATTTTATGTCACTTATTTTAACAAGGATTTGCATAAATGGGAAACTCCTAGATGCACATCATGAAGATTCTTTCCCAAATTGATTTTAAGTGATTGAATTGAAATTTTGCAAACACAAGTTTTTAAGGCTTTGATTTGTTCTTTCCCTTTCAAAAATAAGAACTTCGAGCGTTTGCAATTTCTTTTCTTGGACATTCAAGATTGAGTTTACATGCTTTGGGAACTTTGAAATGAACTGAATTTGAAAGATGAGGGAATAGAGATGCTTTTCATTCACCTTTTAAATCACTCAAGAGTGTGTTTTATTTGGACTAAAAAAAAAATGACTCCTTTGGACTTTTGATTTTTCATTCAAGATTTTGTGTGTTTAGTTTGTATGTTTTATACCCAAAATGAGATTTCTAGATTTGGTTTGATGCATGAAACTTTGAAAAGCATTCAAAATTTTGCAACATGAAGTTTTTTTTAAACAAGCAAAAAGCACTAAGGATGATTTAGAAACATTTAGGACTGATTAGCATTGTTTAGGAACCCTTTAGGAAAGATTTGCATATTTGCTCCTAGATTGCATAAAACATTTGAAAGAAATTTGAGATTTTTGCAAAAGAAATTCAATCCAACTTAGAACAAAGCATTGATTTGGATTTAGGACCATTTCCATGCACTTAGGATTGATTTGGAACCATTTAGAAATGAGATGCAGATTTGAGGTTCTTTTTATGCACCAAAAGGACAAGGTGTTTCTACTTTGCATGAATGCATTCTAAAGCCCTAGATTTGAAGTTTCATTTTAGCCAACTGAAAGACTTTAGAAGTGATCTTGATTGGTTTTAGGACCAAATAGGATTACCTTTTTAGGATTGTTTAGTAAATGATTAGGAACAAATTTTAAGTTTATTAGTTTCTTAAGCATGCAAGAGTGATTTAGAATTTATTTTAAGCACAAAAACAAGTTTGTTTGATTTCTAAACATACCAAATGATTGATTTAACTTTAAGGTCTTAAGGTTTGAGTGATTTTTATGCCTCTAGAGTGTACCTACAAAATATAGAGTTTAGAACCTGTAAAAAAAAATCAAAGTTCAAAAACTTAAAAAGCATCAAATTACCTCTTACTAGTATAAATGCGTGGTTAAAGAGAATAAATGCACAGTTTAAAATCTTGCACACATGTGCAGAAACAGAGAATGTATGTGCAACTATACCTTTTCTGCTAAAAAATGCTTTTAAAATGCAAGTTTTTTACTAAAAACAAATGCGCAACTCTGTTTCACATATGTGTAAGTGCGATCGAGAATGAAATGGATACAACCCAGATTTTTGAAAAAAATATTTTAAAAATGGCCAAGGAATGTTGGTTTTGGAGCAGATGATTGTACACTCAAATTGTCCACTTCTCTAAGTCATTACTTCCAAGAGTATCCATGGATTGGAAACCTTGAGAAAGCAACCTAGAGCTCCCTAGGCATGGAGTCATAAGGATGTGTATAGTGCTCTCAGCTAGAGCTATTGAAGCATGCAACCTTGCTAGTAAACCACACAATGGGAGATTCAAAGAGACAAGGGCAAGAATGCCAATATCCTCAAGAATCAACAATGGAAATGCAATTGAACTATGCTAAGAATGAATATGCAAGTAAGCTATGGAAATGAAAGTATTACAAGCCTTGCTAATTAATCTATGTGAGCTAAGCTAGAACTTGAAAGGAAACTAAGCTAGAAAGCATAAACATGAAGCTATGATGCAAGAATGAAAGCCAAATGCATGAAGATCTCCAAAGCTCCAAAGTCTCCAAGAAATCTTGCAGCATAAGATTAGTATTCAAAGTTGGGATCCTAGAATGAGAAAAGAGCTCTCCTTTTAAAGGAATTGAAAAGGAATGGACCATGGAGATTAAGAGGCAAAAGATTTAATCAAGGGTGGAGCATGAAAGAGGAGAAATCCATGTGCACAAATCTCCTCCATTGAGAAAATAAGAGTTGACTTTTGTGTCCATATGAGACAAAAAGGCCTTTTCTTCTTTTCATAAAATAAGAATAATGCTTTATTTGTGCAACTTAGGATAAGAGGAAAAGTGGGGGCTTTTTATTTAATAAAAGGGGAGGGAATTCCTTTTAAATAAATAAAGAATTAGGATTAAATGGTTAGCCCATAGAAAATAATTGAATAAATGATAAAAATAGGATTTGATCAAGGAAATTGATATTGAATTGAAAATATTGATTCAAGGGTTTGATAAATTATTGAATGAGGGCCCAAAGTCTAGGTGACCATTTTAGGGTGCATACATTTGCCCCTCGTTGACTAATGTGAGATCAATTTGGGATCACATGTGGTCAAAGAATGGAATTGAAATGTGAGATCAATTTGGGATCACAAAACAATCCAGACATGTGTTCGACGGATGGGAACACATCAAGACAAAGATAAGCTGATAAAGATAAGCTAAAAGATAAGACCAACATACCTGTAAATAGGAGATTGTCAAGTCTCAAATAAGAGATAAGAATCTCAAGCAAGGTTTGATTGAAAAAGCTGAATCAAGGATTGAAGCTGATAGGTACTTCCCCCTCGGAATCAAAAGTGAAATCAGGTAGAGGAGAAATAGTAAATTGAGAAATCTAATCAAATCACTAGAAATCATAATTGAAGGTGAAGGATGATAGGATAACCATCAAGCAGTGAAGACATGCCCCAGTTTGACTAGGTTTGACTGGGAAAGATATAGGATAAAGATGAAGTCAAACCTCAAAGAGATGAAGTGAATGAAGATGAATGAAAGACTAGAAGGTTGAAAGAGATGGGGATGAAGAAATGAAGATGCCCCAACAAATATCGAAGGATCAGGCCTCAAATGATCAGCCAACTGTGTAGAAGAAGGGGAAATTTTGAAATGTGATTTTGACTATTAAGATGAACTCATATTTTAGTTTCAATACTAAAAATGGATCCAGGATGTCAAAATTAGCCAGGGGTGCAATTTTTGCAAAATTCTGAGATGTTTTGAAAATTAGGTCAAAAAGTCAAAATGTTATATCAAGGGCAAAAAGGGTCATTTTCAAAAGCATTTGTCTTATTGTGATTTGAGAATTTTTAGAGCTCAGAGAGAGATTATGACCCATCAAGCAATGATTCTGGTCCACACACATCAATTTGAGCGTGGTCGATTGCACAACCGACTTCCTCACTATGGTGCCCCAGTAAGTTTTCAAAAAAACTTGCTTTTTGAGTCATTTACAAGCATTTATTGCGTTTAAACACATGTTTTTATGTTTTTGAAATATTTTAAATTTTACAAATGCAAAATGTCATGCAATACTTTTAAAGTATCGCACACCAGTTATACATTGTATTGTGTGATACTTTGTGAGCTAAGAAAATATCACACAACATTTCAAGAAAGCCTCATACGATGCTTGACAAAATGTCATGCAATATTGGGTGAACTATCGCATTGGGAAAAAGTATCGCACCACTATGTAACAAAGTATCACATTATACAATATCAATAAGAAGTATCACACCAGTACAATATGAAGTATTGCATAGTATTAATTTGAACAATATAACATGGTTATAGACAATTTTTGCGTTTGCTATGACTTGTACTGATTTTAATCATCCATCATGATATGTTCTAACATTTGGTTTGGGGGTTATGGCTTGCAGGAGGCTTTCTAGGCACTGATCATTAGAGCACTGAGAGTAGTGGGATTGCACTGCATCTGAGATCTTGATGATCCGAGGCGAGTAGACTTGCGGGATATGGATTTTGGATACTTGTTGCATATGCCCAATATACAGGAAAACCATGGTTTGCTGACAGATTTGGCTGAGAGATGGCATAGTGAGCATATTAGCTTTCACTTGTTGATTGGAGAGGCATCCATTACACTGGAGGACATCCATTAGATCCTTCAAGTACCTAGCTGTGAAGATCCAGTGAGTATAATCATGTTTATAGATGTTCATAGATGTAAAGTTTCCATATGATAGAAACTGACATGATTGTTTGTTGGTGTAGGTATATTATGATCAGACCCCGATAGAGGGATGAAGGGCCATCTAGGACCTATTCTAGGATGTCACTATTATTGACAGGCTTCTTAGCTGGGATTGGTTAGTCGAGGAGTTCAGTAGAGATTTCCTGGTTTCATGCATTATATGTTCTATAGTAGCACAGGCCCTCATTACTGATAGGAGCCAGAGATGATTTCCACTTGGTTGGGGTAGATTAGTAGTAGATCTAGTAGCACATCTAAGGTAGATGGCATGGGGCTCGACTATCTTAGAAGACATATACCACGAGCTGCATGAGATAGTGTACAAGGAGAGCAGGACTTGGGCATGTGGGGCCGTTCTCACTCAGATATGGGTGTGGGAGCACATTGTTGTAGTGTGACCATGAGTGCAGCCAAGGGAATGGAGATGCCCCTATATCTACAGATATACAGGTTTCATTTCACAGCCCCATAGCAATGATGTGACATACTATAGGAGGTTGCTGGATGAGCTCACAACCTTCGAGTGGAGACCATACATGGTTTGTGAGCTATGGAGTGATCGAGATTAGGAGCTGGGGTATATGCTATATAGTCAGCCAGTAGTCGGTCAGCATGTAGAGATTATTGAGTGGTTCGTGATCTCTCAGGTGTGGAGGTAGTTTGGTCACCAATAGCAGATATCCATGGAGACCACCACATATGCTAGGTGTAGGGAGGATGAGGGATTAGGGTGGTTGTCAATGTTGGACTACCAGCAAGAAGTACAGGAGATGGTAACTCTACGCAGGGAGCCCTGGGATTATCTAGCAGATGTGGGGGATGTCGGGGTTGATGCAGCCTACAAGATAGAGTGGAAGAGGTAGCCATTCCCTAGATTCATGGTGCCAGATGTAGACCCATAGGTATAGGGCAGAGATGGGGATGATGATGATGGGGGAGACAAAGGAAGGGGAGGAGGGAGGAGAGCGGAAAGAGGATAGGGATCCAGGTTAGGTGGCTGGACACAATCATGGAGATAGGTTTTTGATGATGAGGTAGAGGATGCGGTGAGACCAGTTCATCGATGGGTGGACACGGGACAAGACTAGCCTACAGGGGGAGGGGAGGATCTTAGAGAAAGGATCCAAGTTTTAGAGACTAAGATGTAGCAACTTAGGATTACCATTGTCATGTGAGATTAGCAGATGATGGATCTGTGAGCTAAGATAGATCGGCAGGAGAGGGTAGCACAGGCTGACACTATAGAGATCAGGAGAGAGGCAACACGAGTTGCATATTATCATGGTCTCTACATATAGGTTGTACCCGCAACACAACAAGCACCACTATACTCTGAGAGGGCTAGGAGATCTAACATGGTACCAGACAGAGTAGCAGTAGCACCTCCACCACCACCACATGATGGAGGGAGTCAGACTTGGGTCTAGGGTGTTTAGATGTATAGAGACATATCTTGGGACATTATCCAGATTTTGGACCCCACATTGTATTTTGTATCATGAAATTCATATTTATATGAGATTTACTAGATTTATGATATATCTTGTGTATGTGTCCCACTTGTGATGGATGTTTTAGTTTTATATTATCTTGTTATATTTCTCAAATGTATGATGTATGCTTATATATGCTCATGTATAATCTCTCTCATAGATGTATGTTTAGTTCTCATGTTATGATGTAGACTCATGTTTCTAAAAATGATCTCTTTGGGATATAGATATGATGATAAGATTAACCCCTTGTGATGACAGAAAAAAGAGGTGATGTGAAAGACAAGGAGTGAAAGACATGATTGAGAAAAAGTGAAAGGTGAGTGCAGTTGACTAACAAGTCCATGAAAGATGAAAGGTGAAAGGAGAGCTCTCACCATATGTAAGATGCAAAACTAAACTAACATGAACCTAAAAATGCAAGCTACTATGAAAAGTGGTTTACTTGCAAGGTTACAAAGCTATTAGACTCTAATATTCATCATCAAGCATTATTGGTAGCATCGTAAGATCATATAATACACACTAGTATGACTATGTGAATCTGAATATGATCTATATCAGATAAAATGTGGGAGTCCCACCTAGGCACCAAAGACATGTAGGTCAAGATGACTAGTGCAGTGAGGTTTCCTAAGTTTAGTATGGAAAGATTATACTCGCATCGAGACACAAGGAAAGTCAAGATGACTATAAGCATGCACTTGCAAAAATAGTCAAGGATAATACCTTGTAGATCCTAGTGTCAAGTGGAACAAACATAAATGCTAATGACATTTAGGACCAACAAAATATACCCACAAGAAGAAAAAGCAATAAAACATGTCCTCATGCCCCCAGTCTTCTAGCTCAACATCATTGAAAACCATTAGGGAGAGAACACTCATCAAAGAAATCATCATAGACAGTACACAAAGAAATAAATTCAAACAAGTCTCAGCGAGTCAAGTGTTTAAGTGTGTGTGTCTAGGTCATAGAGTCAAACTTTGAGTATCGCATCTACCAGTGGAAAATGTCATATCATGCTAGACTGCGGGTAAGATATCTGATAAGTGTTGAGAAACACTTAATGCTAGGGTACTATTGAAAAACACAGTTGGGGTGGTGTTGAAAAACACCATTTGCAAGATGTCCTAAAGACCAACGCATCCAAAGAGACCAAAGCTAACATAGTTATGCCCCTTAGACAAAGACAAAGACCAATTCCAAACCAAGGCAACAAGGACAAGGCATGATGGAGAAAGGCTAAGTGTCAAGGATGCATGCTAAGAAACAAGGGTGTAAAGGCCTCAAGTAGCCCTTGTTTCCAGGTTTTCACCAAGGCACTTTTTCTATTTTTTTGAGTTTTTTACAATTTTTTTTTTTTTTTTTTTGTATTTTTTCAGGACTTTATATGCTTTTTAGGATTTTTTCAGTATCATATATGAATTTTTTTGGAATTTTTTCAGGATCAATAAATATGTACAAAGGATGCCCCCAGATAGAACATGCATCATGGATAGAACTTCTTCAGGTGCAAGACATTGATAGGATCAGGGAGTTGTTCTCCATCTTCAGTAGATAACAAGTAAGCACCTATTCCAAAAGTAGTAGTAATGATGTATGGTCCAAGCCAATTAGGTTTGAATTTGCCCTTTTTCTCTCTATGTTGTTGGTTCTTAGGGTTTTCTCGTAAGACAACATCTCCCACTTGAAATTCTCTAGGGGGAACCTTTTTGTTGAATGCTTTGGACATACACTTTTGGTAAACCCTCATGTGATCAAATGATGCTTTATGCTTTTCATCTAGCAGCTCTAATTCTTGGAGTCTCATGGCGTAGTAGTCTTCATCTGTAACTAGACCTTTGAGGGAAACTCTAAGTGAAGGAATCTCCACCTCTAAAGGTAACACTTCTTCAACACCATAGGTAAGGGCAAAAGGAGTAGCCCCAGTTGGAGTATAAATTCTCATTCTATAGGCCCACTTGTGAACTATTCTATGGAGAATCTTAAGAATGGTTTTATTAAAAGCCTATGCTTGTCCATTTCCTTGCAGGAAGTAAATGGAGGACCAATGTTGTTTTATCTTGAACTTCTTGCAGAGTTGTTTTAGGTCCTTGTTTTTGAACTAACCTCCATTGTCAATGATTATTTCAGAAGGCACTCCATACCGACAGATGATATGGTTTAAAATAAATAGAGAAACTATCTTGCCCGAGGTAATAGAAAGTGGAACAACTTCTACCCATTTGGTAAAGTAGTCAGTAGTAGTGATGATAAATTTGTGTCCACCTGATGAGTTGGGATGAATCTACCCAACAAGGTCAAAGGCCTGGTGCTGAAATGGCCAATGAGATATAGATGGAATAAGCTCCCTTCCTGGAGCATGTATCAGGTTACCATGTTTTTGACACTTTTCGCATGATTTAGCAAAAGCTACTGCATCTGTCTGCATGGTAGGCCAATAGTACCTAGTCCTAATTAGCAACCTTCGAGCCATGGCAAGACCATTGGAATGTCCTCCACAAATGCCCTTTGAATGTCAGCTAATGCTTGATCAGACTCATCCTTTTCCAAGCACCTAAGAAGTGTCCCATCTAAACCCCTCCTATATAGATCACAAGAGATAAGGGTGTGGTGAGAGGTGTTTTGGGTTAAGTTTCTTTGTTCAGAGAAGTTGAAGGTTTCAGGAATAATGCCATCATGGAGATATGAGTAAATGGCACCATAGCGGGATGACTCATGGCCAACAAGGGTACAAACAACTTGGCTTTCTTGGGAGTCATAGATAGGATATCGTAGCTCTTCCACCAGGAATTCAAATCTGGACTCATGTTGTTCTAGCTGAAGAAGTGAAGCTAATGTAGCCATAGCATCAGCTGCTTTATTCTCTACTCTAGGGATTTGCTGAAATGTAACAAAGGTGAAATATCATCTCAATGAATCAACCATTTTCTTGTAGGGTACCATTTTTTCATCCTTTATTTGGTATTCTTCATTAACTTGGTTGATAATCGATTGTGAATCCCCATAGATATGTAGCTCTGTGATTTTCCATTATATTGCCATTTTTAGTCCATTTGTCAAAGCCTCATACTTAGAAATGTTATTTGTACATGGGAACAATAGTTTGTAGGACTTAGGGATTGTGTACCCATGAGGAGAAACAAATAATACTCCAGCTCCTGAACCATTTTGCATGAAAGAGCCATCAAAGAACATCTTCCATGTTCTTGCAGTCATGTAAATTATGTGATTATCTGGAAATTCAACTTGAATAGGAATGTTGTCTTGAATTGGGAAATCAGCCAATTGATCTACAATGGCTTGTCCTTTTATAGCTTTATGCTCAACATACTCTATGTCAAATTATGATAAGATCATCATCCACTTAGAAAATCTACTTGTGAGAGTAGCATTACCAAGCAAATATTTGAGAGGATCAATCTTTTCTATGAGGTTTATTGTATGTGCAAGCATGTAATGTCACAACTTTTGGGAAGCAAACACCACCGCAAGGCAAGATTTTTCAATACTAGTGTAATTAACCTCATATGACACAAGAGTACGACTGATGTAGTATATAGCTCTTTCTTTGCCAGTGTCATCAAGTTAAGCTAATAATGCCCCCAGGGAAGATTTTTTTGTTGAAACATACAATATGAGTGGTTTTCTTGGGATAGGAGGCATTAAGATTGGAGGATTAGCTAGGTACTGCTTGATTTGGTCCATGATTTTTTGACAATCCTCATTCTAGACACATCTAACCCCCTTATGCAAATTCTTTTTAAAGGGTTGAGCTCTATCTGCCAATTGTGAGATGAACCTCCTTATAGATTGAAGATGTCCTTGAAGACTCCTCATTTGGCTGATGTTTTTGGGAGGCAGCATATCCAAGATTGCTTGAACTTTCTCTGGGTCCACCTCTATTCCTTTGGCTGAAATGATAAACCCTAGAATTTTTTCAAAGGTGACTCCAAATGCATAATTTTTAGGATTTAATCTTAATTGAAACTGTTCCATACGATCTAGAATGACTTCCAAATCACCTAAGTGTGTATCCCTTTTTTTAGATTTTGCCAAGGTGTCATCCACATAATCTTCCATATTCTTATGCATCATGTCATGAAAGATAGTTGTCATAGCTCTTTGATAAGTAGCTCCTACATCTTTAATCCAAATGGCATAACGTTCCAACAATAGGTTCCTCATGTGCAAGTGAATGCAGTCTTTTCCTAGTCTTCAGGAGCTATGTTGATTTGATTATACCCAGAAAAACCATCCATCAAGGAATAGATCTCATAACCTACGGCCATGTCCACTATCATGTCTATGTTTGGGAGTGGAAAATCATCCTTTGGGCATGCTTTATTAAGATCCCTAAAATCTATGCAGACATGAATGGACTTGTCATGTTTTGAAACTAGTACAATATTGGATATCCATTCGGCATAATCAATGGCTCTTATGAATCCTGCACTGAGGAGTTTTTCTAGTTCTGCTTTGATGAAAAGAGCTATGTGAGGATGCATTTTCCTCAATTTTTGTTTAACTGGTTTTATACCTGGAGCTATGGACAAGTGATGCATAATGAGATTAGTGTCCAATCCTGGCATGTCTAAGTAAGTCCAAGCAAAATTAATCTTCTTGCTCTATAGGAACTTGGTATATGCTTCTTTTTCTTGTGTTGATAGAGACTGAGCCAAATGCACTATTTGTGGAGCCTCTTTTGTACCCAAATTGACTGGCTATGTAGGCTCAACAAGCACTGAAGATCTGTCCTGAAAGTAACTTGGGAGATGATCAAGTACCTCATCCTTAGGCACCTCAAAGAGGTTTTCACCCTTGGATACATCCTTTATTTTTACTTTTTTAGGTTGTGACACTGCCACACAGTGGTTTTTTCCATCAGAAATCTTTTTCTTTTTTTCTTTTCTTTTCATTTTGCAACTAAGGTACTTGATATCTGGCTCTGTCATGCTTGTATTTGGCTCGCTGGTGGAAGAGACTATGGGCTCAAGGGCATTTAGGTAACATGCTATCTCATAGTCATCTTGGAAAGTTAAAAGATAAGGCTCTTGATAGCATTGAGACCAATCAATTAGATGGTGATTGGCAAGGGGTAGGTCAATGATGGGTTCAATATTGTGGATACGAATGGTATCATCTCTGGTGATTGCAGAGTTAGGGTCTGTCAAGTATCCCTCTAAGGTATCCAAATTAGGATTCATCCTACCAAGCGAAGCATCATCCACTAAAGCGACTTGTGGATTCAAATCCACTAATCCTACACTAGACTTGTTAGCCACCTCAGGTTGGGAACCATATGTATGGACAACATCAACATCTATGAAAATTGTAGAAGAATCAGAGAGAGATTCCCATTCATACTCATGTGAGTCAACAGGGTTCTTCACCAAGGACAGGAATAGGGTTCTTGTTTTGATTTTCAAAACTTAGGCCAACTATTTTTTTAGACCTACAGCCAAAAAGAGCATGATTAAGAGGTTCAGCTCTAGCATCTAACCTGTGACTAAGGGGACCATGACCTAGATAGCCCATACTTTTGACAAGAGTGTACCCTCTTCCATATGTCTTAGGAGAGGGAAAGAAGTTCTCGTTATGCATGTATTTGTCTTCTCTATAGATCTAGTCCTTAACAACTACCTCTTCTTTTTCATCCTGGATAGGCACTGAGGATTCCACAAATGTGCCAAACAAAGTCATGGCTGAAGATGAAGGATGCATCTCTTGTGAAGGTTTTCCATAAGACCTAGGTGAGACTGGCAGTTTTGTAAAGGAGTCAAGTTGATACCCCCCCATACCAAGGTCTATGGGCTTGAACTTATTCTTGCACTGTGCTAGGGTTGCATCAAAATCCTCTACTTCCCCATTGAGAGGAACATGAGTCCCTGCTAAAATTGCATTTACAAATAATGTGTTATCCCCGGGTATAAAGACTTCTACTCTATTATAGGGGAACTTAACACATTGGTGGTAGGTGGATGGCACTGCTTGCATGTCATGGATCCACGGTCTACCAAGTAGGATATTATATGCTAGAGGACTAGAATCAACAATTTGGAACAAAATGTCCTTTTCAATAGGACTAATCCTAATAGGAAGGATGGCCAACCCTTTAGAACTTCTCTCTACCTCATCATAGGCTTTAATGGTAATTTTCTTTCGGGTATCAATAACTTGCTCAGAATAACCCAATATCTTCAACAGACTCAAGGAACAAATGTTGAGCCCAACACCCCCATCAATCAACACATGCCTGACACAGGTCTTGTGAATCATGACTTTGATATGAAGGGAAAGATTATGCAGATGGTTCAAAGCTTTGTCATCTTCTTCTAAGAATGTTAGGTAATGAGGGTTGGCAAGGTGGTTAACCATGTTCTGGAATTGGTCAACATCTATGTTGTTAGGAACATTTGCTGCGCACAAAGCATCCTCAAGGATACGCTTATGTCTTGGAGACAATTCCAAGAGTTCAAATATTAAGATTTGAGATGGCATTCTTTGTAACTGGTCAACAAGATTACAGCTCATTTCAGGGTTGATTGCGGATTTGGTGGTGACATTCTTAGATACCACTTGCTTGGGTTTGCTGGACTGGTTGGAACTAGGACCTCTAATAACCACGGGACCTTGGCTTTGGCTTCTTGTAACATTATTAAGAGCTTGGGATGACCTTTGAGAGTGAGGACCCCTAAGCACCACCACAGGTTCTTCATCAAATACAGGAGGAGAGCCTACATCATAACCATAAGGATCTTTGTCTCTCATCATGTTGACACTTTCCTCCACAACCTCAGGCATATTGACCACATTTTCTATAGCTATGTAGGTATAGTTGATTTTGGCCTTTCCATTCTTGGGTTTAGAGGTTTCCCCCTTTTCATATTTAGGCAAAGGCTCCTTAAATGCCTTATGGTTTGCATTGGTGTTCAACCCATCAATATGAAGTTTTCCACTCTCAATAAGATCCTGGATAATGTGCTTTAGTTTCCAGCAATGTTTGATGTCATGTCCAATGCCATTGTGGAATTTGCAGAAAGCTTTTTCATTCCACCAATGTGGCTTAATGTCAAGTATGTGGAAATTTGTTGGATCTTGTAGTTGTGCAAGGTTATTGGCAGTAAGCGTCTTGAAAACATCCTCATACGAGTCACCTAGTTTTGAAAATTGTCGCCTCTCCTTCTTAGGCTTATCCTGATACTTTGGTTTATGCTCTTGTGGGTTGGAGGATGTGTTGAGCTTCATAGCTTGAACTGCACTAGACAAATGAAGGACACCTTGATCCTTGGGTTGAGAAGAGTCCACAACTCCGTCATTGACTACTTGTTTGTTCTTGTTCCAGTGTGAGTCCTTGCCTTTGTCCTTATTAGCATTTTGGTTGTTTTGACCATTATTGTTATTGTTATGTTTGGTCAAAATGCCTTTCTCTTTCAAGACATCCTCAATTTGACATGTGGTTTTGACTATGTGTTGAAGGAATCAAAGACCATCTTCCGAACCTCATACTGCATTTCAGGCACCAAGTTACTAACAATAATATCAATCCTTTCATGCTCAGGGATAGTCCTAGAATAGCAAGAGCACAATCGTCTCTGCCTTTGTAAGAAGGTAACAAAGGATTCCCCTTGGTTCTGCTTCAGATTGCACAAGTCTAACATAGTGACTGATCTTGACAAGTTGTATGCAAAATGTTGAATAAATCTATGGACAAGTTCTTTAAAAGTTTTGATAGGAGGGGTTATGTTGGTAAACTACTCCATGGCTTGGCCCTTGAGGCTCCTTGAAAATAATCTCATAAGATAGGAGTCATCTTGGTAAAATTCAAAACTCATGATGTAGAACTGACGCACATGATCATGTGGGTCGCCATTTCTATCATACTTGTCATACTAGGGGATTTCAACTTTTCTAGGAAAATCATTCATATCCACACTCCTGTCAAAAGGAATGGGACAAATTGAGTCAAGTGAAAAGGAACTTTTAGGTACCAACACCTTTTCCATCATACGCTTGAGTTTCTTGATCTTCTCTTCTTGGGATGGACCTTGTTTCTTGATTTTCCTATCCACATCAAAGTTGTAAGGGACTCTGGCACTCTTGTTAATCAAGCTCTCTAGGAACCTATCCTTGTTTTGATCTAGATACTTCTCCACATATTTTTGGAATAGTGGTTATTGTTGCATCCTCATAAAATATTGATCATCAAAACTTGCACTACTTCCTCCATGTTGAGAGCCATGATGAGCTCGTTGGGAGGGTTGCCTCAAGTTCCTAGGAGGTGTTTGTCTCCTATGTTGTGAAATCCTTCTTCCTCTAGGACTAGGAGATCATGAAGGGGTTCTTGACTGCCTTCTACTTCGTGGGGTTCTTGAGGGAGTAGATGGTGGAGAGTTGTTTCCACTATTGGTACCCCTATTATTGAATTGGTCATTGAGTTGCTGGGCTAGAAGCCTATCTTGTTCTTCTTGGAATGCTTTTCTTTTCAATTCTAACAAGGCTTGTTGCTCCACCTCTAGGAGTCTAAACCTTTCTTCTTTAGCATCTTGTTCATCCAAAAAGGCTTTCTTTTTGCGTTCAATTCTTTTAAGCCTTTCATTTGCATACCTTGAGGTTGTTTTGAGTGGAGAGTTGGGCCTTGAATGTTTGAACAAGTCGTTAGTAAATGCTACATTCACATGAGCATCACCAGATTCATTATTTTGGTCTTCATGTTGTGACCATGCATCTTGGTGAGCTCATCCATAATGTTTGTCACCTCTTTGATGGGTGTCTAAATATCTTGAGTTGATAGGGGGTGATTCGGGTTGATTGTCATCACCAAATAGCATGTTATCCCTATGTCTTTGGAAAATTTCATCAAGATTTTGATCCATCGCTTCTCTCTCCTTTCTATTCATGGTGTAACTCATGTCCATATCTGATTAAGAAGGTGCTAAGGAGGTACTCAACTTGCTAGGATTCCTCTTTGGGTCAAACCAAGTTTCAGACTCACTCCTAGGTGATTGATCAAAGACGGGCTCTTTTCCCTTTCACTTTTGATGAGTTTGGACTAAGGGTAATTAATCAAAGACAACTTGAGGTCATTTTCCTTGACTAACTTGGTACCTTGTCGTAATCGACATGAAAGAAAAAGACCCTTGGTGATAAGATGACCCTACGAAATGTCAATACCATAATAGGATAGTAAAAGTGTTCAATTGTCCAAAAAGAGATGGTGAGATAGAAAGCTGACAAGAGGTATAAACCAACACTACCACAGAGCTATATAATAAAAGGATAAGTATCCTAACACATATGGATCAGGAGGATGGATTTAACCCAAATTATATTTTTGATTGAAATTGAATTTTTATGGCAGTGAATTTGGACAAGAGACTACTAGGACTCTCCAAGTGTGTTACCAAAGAATCTAAAGGTTTACTTTTTCAACAAGGATGATTCCTAACTTATCAATGACAAGAAAGATTACTTTGTAAAATCAAAGAATACTAATTCAAGGGGTCTAAATACAGGAACCCGAGGTACAAACAGGTTTCCAACTGCAAGGTAAGAGACCTACTAAAATTTGGATCGACCAAAGAAAGATTGAAAATGGCATAAATCAAATAGACAGCAAAAAGGCTCTGTGCAACAGTTTCCAGGCTAACAAAATGATACAATCTTCCAAAATGATATTTTGCACTAAGCAGTGTGACAATTTCCAGGCAGCCTGTGTGATAAAATCCAGGCAAGCTATGTGATAGTTGTGCAGCAATGAACTATCCCATGATAAATCTTAGAACAATGTGTGAGGGTATTTCAGGATCGTATGACTCTTGACCAGTGAGTGTCTAAATTTTAGTTTTAAAGGCAATTCGGTCAAATTTTCAGTTTGATGGTTGGATTTTTTGATTTCAAACATAGTACTAGCAGTAATCAGACAAGTTTGCAAATAGTAGGTGATCAAACATGTCATAAAACACTTTCACAAGGGAAAAATCAACCTTGCCAAGACAAGCAATTGTGATATCAAAGTAAGAAAATCCTATGAATGCTACCATGATGTTTGATGTTTAAGAATGTTTACATGGGTAGATCATAGCGAGAACACTTCAAGAACTTACTAGCCTAAAAAGACAATGGCTCAATACTTAATAACTTGGCCCACACTTGATGTCCCATTGCCTCACACAAAGTGGTTGCCCATAATAGATATTGGCTTTGTCATGGAAGTACCAATGACACAACCAAAGGAACACAAATGGTGAGTAATCTTGGGGTGATCCAGGTTAGTCCTCTAGGATCAATCCTTGCACCAAGAAGCTAAGAGGAAAAATAGGGTGGCTTCTATCTATGGTTCTTAGTAAGGGCTTCCATTCATAATACCCCTCTTCCTCCCCAAAGGGACTCCTTACCTTGTGGCAAGTAACATACCTCACGGCCACAAGAGTACCTTAAGTATTCTTGCTCAACATTTTCCTCATGGTCACAATCCCACAAGTACTCACATCAAGCAAAGACAAGTACTACATCTACCAAGGCTTTGTGTCCTTGATAGCCTTGAGTTTATAGTGGGTCAGAATAGCCGGCGAAAATCTTGTGCCCACTTGGGTCATTCCTCTTGATTGCTCAAGAGAAGGCCCGCTAAAGGATTATAAAACTAAACAAAGAGTGGATCAACCTTTGAGTTTCAAGATTTTTGGTTCACCTCAAGGGTGAAGAGCATATTCTCCTAGCTCAAAAATTTCTCCCAAACACACCAAGCAAAGGTTCAATTACCCTCTTGCCTTCAAAATCCAAAGATGGGTCAAGATTTCTATTTCACCACAAGGGTGAAGAGCATACTCTCCTACCACCAAAAGATTCCTACAACAAGATATTAAGTGCCTATGAAAAGAAACAACTATTATATGCCACACTTAAAATGAAAGCAATTAAACAAGCACTTGATTGGTTTTTATGCGTCGGGCAGCCTTGCAAAAACAATTAGTAGCCCTTGTGCATTTGGAGCTTTGACATGTGTTCTTTTAAGAAAATATTTCAAGCAATGAAGGCACCTACAAGCACAACTTATTATCCCTATAAATGTTAGCACATCAAAACCAAATAAAATCTGCAAATAAACCTCTGTTCTACCATAGCAAATTAGAAACCCGGAGCAAATAAAGCAAATCTTGCAAAGAAATGTCCAAAATTACTCACTGCCAAACCTATGCGATAGTTCTGTCAGAGAAAGAATCGTACAATACTTCCCAGTATATTGGTGTGATACTTTCTCTCTATACAATACTTCAAGCTACCTGCATGTGACAGAGTATAAAACACTGATGCGACAGAGTCCTGTATAACTGAGTGATACTTTTACTGGAAAATTATCACACAGGTATGTAATGAAATATCGCATGATAATGGAAAACTATTACATGATAATCTGTCATAAAAATAGAGAGCCGAAACAGCAAGAAAAAATGATGATGAAAAATTGACGAAAATGCATAAAAAGAAGGACAAAACAAGAGTGTTATGCCTCACGGTGGGGGCCAAAAATGTACACTCAAATTATGCACTTCTCTAAGTCATTACTTCCAAGAGTATCCATGGATTGGAATCCTTGAGAAAGCGACCTAGAGCTCCCTAGGCATGGAGTCACAAGGATGTGTATAGTGCTCTCAGTTAGAGCTATTGAAGCATGCAACCTTGCTACTAAACCAAACAATGGGAGATTCAAAGAGACAAGGGAAAGAATGCCAATATCCTCAAGAATCAATAATGGAAATGCAATGCAACTATGCTAAGAATGAAGATGCAAGTAAGCTATGGAAATGAAAGTATTTCAAGCCTTGCTAATTAATCTATGTGAGCTAAGCTAGAACTTGAAAGGAAACTAAGCTAGAAAGCATAAACATGAAGCTATGATGCAAGAATGAAAGCCAAATGCATGAAGATCTCAAAAGCTCCAAAGTCTCCAAGAAATCCTACAGCATAAGATTAGTATTCAAAGTTGGGATCCTAGAATGAGAAAAGAGCTCTCCTTTTAAAGGAATTGAAAAGGAATGGACCATGGAGATTAAGAGGCAAAAGATTTAATCAAGGGTGGAGCATGAAAGAGGAGAAATCCATGTGCACAAATATCCTCCAATGAGAAAATAAGAGTTGACTTTTGTGTCCATATGAGACAAAAAGGCTTTTTCTTCTTTTTATAAAATAAGAATAATGCTTTATTTGTGCAACTTAGGATAAGAGGAAAAGTGGGGGCTTTTTATTTAATAAAAGGGGAGGGAATTCCTTTTAAATAAATAAAGACTTAGGATAAACTAGTTAGCCCATAGAAAATAATCGAATAAATGATAAAAATAGAATTTGATCAAGGAAATTGATATTGAATTGAAAATATTGATTCAGGGGTTTGATAAATTATTGAATGGGGGCCCAAAGTCTAGGCGACCATTTTAGGGTGCATACAATGATCAAGATAGGGGTCCCCCCGAGCGTGCCAAAATGTAGACTAGGTCATTTGTATCTATTTTTAAAGGCTTAAACAAGCAAACGTTAGGTTTTAATCTAGCATCATATCAATTCAAAATATGAACATCTAAGCTAAGACAACTCAGATTGAGCCTAAACAGGTGCACCCAAGCACTGTTTGATTTGCTCGGATAAGAGGGATATGGATGTGCTCTCTAAACACTTGGAGCGATTCCCTAATGCCTTTTAGGAAGGATTGAGATCCATGAAAACCCCATAAATGGCACAATATTGGGTACAGAACACCCAAATTGCCCCTAAGGCTTCAAGGACCTAAATGATGCAAAAGATGAAGATTTAAGCTCTATGATGCTTATGCTAAGATTGATTTTATCCAAAAGAGATGTGATATGATGCAAGAAGCTATGGAAAACAATGAAATAAACCAAGATTCATCCATTATTCTAAGCTAAGATGTGTTAGAAAGCTTGAAAATAATGAAATCTAACAATTATATGATTTAGCTATGAGCTAGAATGAAAATGGCATTATAAGTTTACCATGAAATGAAAAGGAAATTTCTTATTTTCTCTTGAGAGATGAGGGTATTTATAGGATTTGGGAAGGGCTTGGGTTAGGAGGAAGGTTAGAGTTTGGGGTTTGGTTAGGGATTGAGTCAAATGGATGAGGATTGACTTTTTAAGTGGGTTTAGAGTGAGATTAGGAAATTCTAGAAGAGGTTAGGGATTTCTAGGATATTTCCAAGGTTTTAGGATTTAAATAAATACTTTATTTATTTAAAGAGTTTTTGGTTAATTTATCAATTAATATCAATAAATAGGGGAAAATCATTTGAAGTTGATTTAAATGATTTTGGGAAGGGATTTTTTAATTAAAGATGTTTAATTAAAATAGAAGGGATTAATGACATAAAAAGTAATTAATTAATTAATTAATCAATTAATGATGATGTCATCAAGGGTTTTTGGAAAATAAAAATACTTTTATTTTCTAAAAGATTTTTAGGTGTCTACACCTACTTATACACCACCTCTCATGACAACTTCTACACAATGTTCCACTCCTTTAAGTATTGGTCTTCCTAATCCTTCACTTCCTTTGAGTGTTCCTCCTACCTCCATACCTTCTTCATTACCCTCATAAAATGTAGTCCCTTTCACATACTCCAATCCTCTTTGCATTCCTTTTAATCCTCAACCAACATCTTTGCATTTTCCTTTGGCTTCCTACAACTTTCCTAGTACATCCAATATGTCTATACCTACTATTGGGTCTTCTAATACTACCATTAATAGCTTAGTTTAAACTATCACTTCTTTACAAAAAACAAGTAGCTCAATTCACTCAATCCAAGGACAACATTCCTACATGTGATATTGCCAATCCCCTTTCCTTAAATATCCTTCATGTTGTGATCCCACAACATATGGAGATACCTCATCTTGAAACTTATAATAGTAAGGGTGATCCTATGACTCATGTTAGCACTTTCCAAACTATAGATAGTGATTTTTCTCATGACTTTAGGATCATGGCTAAGGTGTTCACACGTACTTTTAGGGATAAAGATTTGTGATGGTATTTCTCTTTACCTCCTTACTTTATTAATTCCTTTCAAATGCTCACTAATGCCTTCATTTAACAATTTTAAAATAATATTAGTCCTCAAATTTCTTTGATTGATTTAATGCATTGTATGAAAAATGTTAAAGAAAAAATTAGTGACTTTATTGGTAGATTTAAATATTTGTATGCTCAAATTTCTTATCATATGCCTAATCATGATATTCAACATATTTTTATTTCTAATTTTCAAAAGGACATTAGAGATAAGATTCTCCTTACTAAGTATACTTTATTTTCATATCTTTGCGCAATGTTTCACCACTATCAGTTACATGTGAGCTACCTTGAGAGCTCTACTCCAATGGATCCTTTTACTGTGGATAAGAGTGATGTTGTTGTTAATCAAAATAAGTTCTCTAAGACTAAAAACTACATAAATATTCACAAGTCAAAAAAAATAGTTGATGATGAAGTGGTTGCTACATCCAAAGGTACGACTACTTTTTCCTATATGTATCATCCTAATTGTAAGTATATTGCTTTACCTAAACCTTTTCCTGTAGTGATGAAAATTTTAATTAATACTAACATTCTTAAACTTCCTCCTATCTTTCCTATTGAAACTAGAAAACCAATACCTAAGTCATTTGATCAAAATGTTTTTTGTCAATACCATCATCAACCTCTACATGATACTCAAAGGTGTTATGCTTTGAAGAATGCTACTCAAGACCTTATTGATTCCAATGCTATATCTATTGATACTTGTGTGTGTGAAAATTGTACCTGATCTGTAGACACAACACTTCAGTAAAACATTAAAGGTTAGCAAAAATCAAAATCGTGCAAAATTGAAATCTAATTTAACCAAGCGATTTACTGCCTTCTAGTAGGTGCGAGATTGATGTTCTCAGATTGTTATCGAGATCAGTGACCTAGACGACACCTAAATGAAGGATTTGAATGCCAAACTGATATGAAATATGAATGCAATTAATCTATTTTTTTGGTATTTGCTATGCAATGATATGAAAAACTGATATGAATCTATGCTAATATGAAAATTGATATGCAATGCTAATCTAGAAATGATATGATATGAGAATGAAAATTCTAACAATAATATGAAAGCTATGAATTTGAAATTGATCTCACAAAGCTTCGAATCCTCAAATTTATCTTTCAAGCTCCAATTGTGCAAATTCTCCAAATCTGATATGCTATGATTCCTGTAGAGTAAGTTTGCAATTTGCGAGATATGAGAGATGAATTATGAAGAGCTGAGCCTTGGTTTTATAGAAATCCAGGGCTTTGGAGGTGCATGAGAAAAAGCCATAAATCACTCAAATAACTCAGCTTGATTTTTGAGTTATTTTTAAATAAAGAATAATTAAGTCACAAAATTCATGGAAAAGCACAGTTCAACTCGAATTAGAAGTTTAGATCAACTTTAAAACTCAAAAAGATGTTGAGTTTCAAAAAGATAACAACTTGCATTGATTTTCCAATTTTGAGTTTAACTGGTCCTTGAATGTACACATGGATAATTATGATTTAATAAATAAATAAAGTGATTTATGCTCAACTTAACTGATTTTTGAAATAAAATAATTAATTTATGGGTTAATTAACTATTTTATCAAACTTTTATTAAAAACTATATTATTAAATAATGACAACTTGCTTTAATTAATTAAATAAGAATTTAATCAATTATTCATAGGATATTGGATTTATTGTCAAAATTAAATAATACAATTAATAATAGATAGAATTAAATTTAATTACACAATTAAGTGGCAAGATATTAAATCTAATTAATTAAATATGAAAATATTCAATTAATCAAACTTTAGGATAAATGTGATTTATAGCCAAATAATCATTAAATTAAAGATAATTATGATGATTAGGAATATTACTAGGAATATTCCCCGATGCAAAATTTAAGATAATCAATTATGATTCGATGATGTTTAGATGTGCCTCAGGTTAGGACTTTGATGTCGATTTCATTTGAATTGTTGATATAGAAGGTTATGAACATATAGCCCATTTTTTGGGTATTACAATACTGAGGTTAATAGTATGAATAAGTCCATAGCACCTCCTAAATAGAATTTGAAAATTTACACCAATCCTTTCCCTTCACATTCAACAAATGTCATTAATCAACCTTCTTCTACGGTTACCAACATTAGCTATGATGATAAGGTAGAAGAAGTTAATCATGTTGAGCCTCAAACTCAACCTTTTCCTAAACCTTCATCTCCTAAGCCTTTGATGACTCTGATATGTTTCAATCACCTAATGGTCCTCTTTACATTACTTTTAGGGTTTCCCATATCCTTTCCCGTGGCATTTTGATTGATCCCTCTTCCATCGTGAATTTTATCACTCAAGAACATCTTTTTAGTAAAGGATTTCATAAGGATACCTATGCTACATCTAGTCTTTTGATTAAAACTTGTAATGGTTTTCCTTATTGCCCTCAAGGTTCTATTAATCTTCCTGTGACTATTGTTGGTAAGATTTTTTACACTACCTTTGTTGCCATTCCTACTTCAGATCAACTTCAAGTTAAGCTTGGCATTTCATGGCTTTCCTCCATGCAAGCTATAGCCTCTCCTATTCATAAGTGCATAAATTTTCCCCACAAAGGAGAAGTTATCACCTTAATCATTCCCTTTACAAATGTTCACATCCTCGAGATTGTGCTGATATAGATTTATTTTGGCCATCTCTTCCTCAAAAACTGCCTAACTGTCCTAATCATGTCTTTTGATCCTATCAACATTACAAGGTAGAAAAGATTCTTGAGATTATCCTTCCTAAGGATGCTACTCCTTTAGTTTTGTTACCTACCGCACCTATTCCTCCACCTATTATTCCTCAATCCATAGACATTCCCTCCCCAAAATCTATGATTGTGGAACCTAATCCTTCAATTTTATCTCGTAAAACCATTTTTAACCAACATGCTCGTCAACATCACAAAAATTGTCAAACTAAGGCCAAGGCTCGTGCGCTTTCTTCTCACACTACATCTTCCTCTCAAACTTTTCCTTCCTTTGATCAACCCATGCTTGAGCCTTTAAAGGAAGTTAATCAAAATAACAATATGAAAAAGGATAAACAGGATGATTATGTTCATATTTTAGATTCTATTAATCTTGATATGGAAGATACTCTTGATGATGATTCTAATGCACATGAGAATATTGATATGGATTATGATTTTCCTAACATGCTTTCTATGCAGATTACAATAATTCCTAGTGAAGAGCGCACTGACTCCCACTAGAGTCCTTACTTGGATCTAGCAGCGGTTCCTACTGTGTTGGATGTTGTTCCTCTTGAAAGTTTCTCACCCTCCCCTAACACTTCACACCAAGATGGGGGGGGATGTGGCATGCTTGATGTGGACTTATTTAACATGGTAGTCTTTGTGTTTTCATGTTGTGCCTTTTTGTTATATTTTTTGTCTAGATTACTTTATACAATTCTTGACTACTCTATTGGCACAAGATGATAAAGTAGTCAAACATGTTGTGTGATTATTCTATTTGTATCTCTGTCCTTCTATTTTTTCATTACATGGTGTGTTTTATATGTTCTATTATTCGTAAATGTACCATTGTGTAGTCTACTTGGATGATTGTGGCGTAGTAGCTCTAATTCTTTTTGGTCTTTGTGTTACTGGCCCAAAAAGACTCTTCTTCATATATCTTATGTGATTTTCTTCCATTGTGTTGTAGTTATACTTCCTTTGAGGAATGATGATATTTAATACTTGATATAATATTACATATTATCATATGATCATACTGACCCCAAAGTCAGTGGATCCCTTCATGTTCTCTCTTTTGTTATGTGTTCATTTCCCTTGGAATATTCACTCCTGGGGGCATTTCACAGTGGAAACGTTCTTCATGGATGCATGTATGCTTCAATTAAATCCATTTCTCCTATTGAGTCATTTTCAATCTCCTTAACATGGGGGCATACACTCCACTCACTTTTTTCACACACGTACATTGGTGGTTTTGTCTCCTCTATTGAACTATTGATAGTTCATGGGGACTCTTTTCTCTTTTGGATCTCTCTTTAGATTACTAACAATTCAGGAGGCCCAATCCTTGTTTTTGATCCTTCTTGGGACTATTGACAATCTTGGAAGCCTGATCGCCTTTTGATCCCTTAAGGACACATACATCATTATGCCTGGGTCATCTTTCAATTCTTCTATTTGGGACATGGAGTTCCCTTGAATTTGAATCATTTAATTATTTGACTATCATGCCACACACACTTTCTAGACCATTCAATGCCATCTTTTTTGGTACCCCCTTTTTTATTTTTCTTTTGTTTCATGTATTTCACAATAAGGAAGACAACCCTTATTGGGCAAGTTGGCTACACTTTCTTGTTAGTGACATCTCTCTTATTTTTTGGCTTTGGATGCGATGAAGATTCAAGTCTCTTGGGGGCTTGATGATTTATTTGTCTCCTTAGCCATCATAAGACCAAATCTTTATTTTTATCTACTTTACCATGAGTTTGAGGCAACTCATACTCCCACTAAAGTAGGGGCTAAATGTACCAACTTAAAATGGACACACTCCTCATTTAAGAACTTTTTGCTCCCTTCCTTTATCAATTTTATGGATCATGGATGGATTTGTGCTCAATTCCCCTTTTCTCCTATTCAGCACTATTTTTCCCAATTTCATCTGTGCAGTCTCCGAGACCTTGAGGCTCACTCCCTGTGTGCCAATCCTAGAACAAGTCAAATAGGTTAACCTATTCTAGAATAGGTCAACCAGCTTGACCTATTCCCTAGGGGTTGTGAACTTTGGGCCCAATGTTGTCTTAGGGATTCAATTTGCAAAATTTTGTGACCCCATCAGCTTACTTTGTTTTTCTACCTAGAAACTAGTATAAAAGGAAGCCTAGGCACCTCATTTTTCAAGAAAATGAGGAAAAATTCATGATAGTGATCTCACATTCAAGAGTTCAAGCATTAAAGCATTAAAGCATTCAAACATTCAAGTCTTCAAAGATTCAAAAATCCTTTGTGGGCATCTTTCCTCTTCAAGATCTAGCATATTGCTGGCCATCAAGGGATGAGATCTACATTGAGGCATTCATCATGTTCTTAATTTGATGCACACTTACATCTATGGCTCCATGAAGTGCTTTTGGTAGATCCATAGCATTTGTGGAGATTTCCTACATTGCAAGTTCAAGGTCAACATACAAATACAACAAAATCCTTATTGACAAGGGTTTCTTCAAGCAATGTGAATATTTACATTTGTCTTGTTTCATTTACACATTTACATTTCAATTCAAGGTTTATTCCTCAATCTAGGGCTTGACCAAGGAAAGCCCTTATCCCCCCCAACCCCAAAACCTAGTTTTTTGTATGCAGGAGCAAGATCTTGGAATTGCGATTACATTTCTGGAAATTGCTACCATAAAAATATGGGTCAAATTTAGTAACATGCCTCGAGAACATGGTGACTTAGTCAACCTATTCCTGACAGCTTGATATTTTTAGCATTTTCTGGGTTTTTAGTTGTGATCACAAATCCGTAGTCAAAAACTTAGCTACAGGTCTAGAACAACAATTTTTAGAGTAGAAAATCATATTCCTCTTCATACTTCAAGGTGAGTACCTCATTATCTATTTCATATCTTAGCTTAGATCTATTTTCACATCTTAATTGGGTTGATTTCTTACATTTATCACCTAGATCTCTATTGCTTATCTTGCTAAATCAATTAGTTCAATTTTACAAGTGCATTTATACAACCTTAATCAAATCTTACATTGCATGAAAGATGACTTTCTTGTGTACTTACTTAGTGTGGGTTTAGCATTATCATCCCCTCATCTTCTTGGGTTTTTCTAATCTAACTTAGGTTATATTGATATTTACACCTGGAAGCCCCTCTTTCTCTTGTATTTCTAATGTTAGTGTGGATTAAATGGTTAATTAATGAACACATCTCATATAGTTTACATTACCAAATTCATTAGCACCCATTTTCCACCTAAACATTAAGTATCTTTATTTGGTCATTATCTCATGTCTTTATGTCTTGGATCTTCCCTATATTGTGCTAATTACTTAAATCCTCCATGTCATAGCTAAAATCCAATTCCAGATAATGATGGGCCATGTTCATTAATATTCAATCTTGTAAATAAGTTATATGTTTGTCGAGATAATAGATATTTTAAGGAACTAGATCTGTTGATCCAAATTATGGGTTTTTTTATTGTTCCCAATGTCTTTAAACTTTGTTGATGATCCATCACATTCATCTAATGGTTCAACATAGTGCATGTGGTTAATGAGGCCTTATTAAATCTACTGGAATAGTCAACCTTGTTTATTTATGGGTCCCCTGTATGTGACAAGATTTTCTAGCTAGCCCTGTAATATAATGATAGGCATGCTAGTCATGGAATCTCTCTCTCTCTCAACTATAAATCTATGTTGAGCTTTTAAGACCTAAAGAATGGAAGGAAATTTATGAGTAGACCCCTAGTATTTTGTATATTTTTAAAAGTGTGAAGGTAAATGTGTCATTGAACTTTTCTAATGGTTCAACACGAGTGCATATGGTGAATGATGCCTTATTAATGTCAAACTCTACCAATAGTCAACCTTGTCCATTTGTACATCCCCTTTATGTGGCAAGCTTTTCTAACAAGTCATTTAATATGAGGGAAGACACAAGTCTCTCTCTCTCTCTAAACTATAAATGTAATGATCTTTTATGAGAAAGGGAATGAAAATAAATTTATGGGAAAAGCCCTACCATTTTGTATATTTGAGTGTAAGGGTAAATCTCTATGTGCACCAAGATTGGCACCAAAAAGGGGTCTTAAAGTTCCACTTATTTTTTTCTAAAATCAGCGAACTCTAAACTTCAATGAGAAAATCAAGATAGTTACATTCAAAATTTTCAAATGCAACAAGAACAAGAATTGAAGATTTTTTAATCTACTTTCTAGACTACCAATTTTTTTTGAAAATGGTGTCTAGATTAAGGGTTTCAAAAAGGGGGAGCACTCAAAGTGGTCTTATTGTTTAAAAAAAAAACATAACAAAGCGTCTAGTGTGCTCCACCTAAAATGCTAACTTTTCTTCATAATTTTTAAAGTCACTCCATTGAGAAATTAGCTATCACCATGTAGATTACCTTAATTTTTTGGCTGAACTTTTCATGAATTTATGTGTGTTTTACTAATTTTTGAAGTGGACACATCTTGAAAAATAGAAATTTGAGTGTGCTCCCTTCTAATTGTTTTTAAAACTAACCAAAAATTAATTTTTTTCTAGGTGTGTAGAATGGAGTGTAGTTTCTAAAAATGTAATTTGTTTTAAAACTCAATTAATGAGAAAAAATCTATACCTAAAATACCACATGTTGGTTTTTGAAAAAAATGTAAACACTAACAAAAGAAATTTATTAAATATAGCCATGCAATGAATAATTTATTAAATGCCATAAATTTTATAATAAAAAATAACATAATATTAAACTTGAACTAAAACATAAAAGAAAATAAAAATATTACATATATGAACAAGCTACAACATGCTAGAATTAAAATATTGATGTAACATTGTGATAAATAAATGTAATTTACAATAAAAAAACTTAATGAAATATATATATATAGATGTCAAAGCTTAGAGTATATATCCAACTTAACCAAAAATGTCAAAGCTTAGAGTATATATCTAACTTAATCAAAGTTGTCTTAAGAGTTGCTAACTCTTTCAAATACACCATGATACCTAAGATCCTTAAACAACACATTCAAAATACTATATAAATCTATAATGAGCCAAGATTTCTAACAACATCTAGTACATTATAAACATGTTTAATTATGCCATTTTTTGCAAATACTTTAGTGTCCATCATGTGAAGGTTCTCTGTTTCTCTTTCAGGTGAATGGATCCATCTATTTTGTCTTCATAAACAAGGGGAACATTACTTGTGACCTTTAAAATGTTTATGTTTACATCTCCCATTCCTTTCAAATTGACTCCATGAGCAATATATAAGGAATGAATCCACCCAATTCCCACAACATCACCATCATATGGATCCAGTACCCTAACTTTATCCCCTTCTTTGAGCTTATTATCAATATATTTCCGCAAAAAAGAAAAAAAATGCATTATATTATATAGGTAATTATGAAAGCCATAAATATAATCACTACATTACCATGCATGCATATCAAACATATAAGGTTATGAAAACATTGTTACATATTTGATTATTAAAATAAGGATGATATCCCTCAAGCAATACATATAACGAACAATACTAGCAATACATATAACAAAAACAATAATACATATAATAGCAAAAACAATACTTATTTTGAACATCAACAACAATACATATTACTAACAAAAATACCAATACATATAACAACCTCTATGACCAATGTCAGAGTATAAATCTTCAAACCAAATAAGGAAATCCATGGAAACACATACATATAACCAGCAATAAAAATCATTGGCTTAGAAAGAATAGAGACAGGTGGAGCTAGAATATAAGATATCAATCCATAAAATGAACTAACTCCAACAGATAAGAATATTTAGAAAAAGAGGATTCAATTCAAACTAGAGAGTTAAACAATTCATTGAAGGATTGAATCTTATCAATTTAGAAATCATCAACAATTAACAATGAGAAGTTTAAAAAGTTACTTTAAATTTTTATTGGAACTTACGGAAGTTGAAAAATCATTATCTAAATGAGACTCATTTTAAACCTATTACAACTGCTTCTATTACAGTTTGTTAACACAAAATTATCTCTTTTCCAAAGAACCCCAAATAGTACCATAACCCTATATGTGATCAGTAAATTTGACAAGAAGAAGGCCTAGGATGTGGATAGTCCTAGGTGTGGTAGAGAATAGGATACCCTTGGTTTCACAAGACTTGAAAACCCTTTTTAACTCAACGTGGAATGATAGAATGCCAAGACTATGATAACAAGATTAAAAAAAGATAGATATTAATAAAAGTTATTCACTATCATGAGATAGAAAGGACATAACATATTTTGATTAAAGAAGTAATAGGTAGCAGGTATAGTGATGCAGAGCATCCTAACATCTACACACACCTCTCAACTTCCATAGCCATAACCAACCTATACTTCCCACCATCAACATCACTCTTCATAATTGACTTCATGACATCATCACACCCTCAACCTATAGGTTCAAACTATAAGAACCTTTGATTGATCTCATTCTTCATCAACAAACTTCAATCCATAAACCTTCATCTTTGTCCCAAGTACCTAAAGAATAGGCCTAGATACATTATGCTTCCTCTTCAATCTCAACTAATAGACTCCTTACTCCTCTTGAACATCCTTCCCCTGATCAAAAATTCCCAATCGCTCCCACTATTTATGCCAAAACTCTAATCCAAGTACATCACACACATTAGTGACTTATTACATCTTCACTTGTAACAGTCATACTTGGTCATATTTGGTATGTATTAGGGTCATTGATGATGTAGAGAATCATGGGCCCTTCCAAAATCACACTAAAAATCTGATGTTGCATGAGGTTGTAAGGAACCCATACAATCATTCAAAGACCACCTGACATAAACTAGTATGAGTTTTGATGTTGTCCACAAATGTGCATTAGAAGTTGTCTATGGAAGGAACAGTCACAATTGTTAGATAAAAAATAGACCTTTACTTTCTTATTGAAAGGTCCATTTAAATAGGCCTTAGGGAGTGACTTGAAACCTTTACAAACTACTGTGTAAGGTATTAAAAGAGTTTATCCTCTTATCACCTTCTACCTATGACTAATTATATTCCTTGCACCTTTTCCTATTGATGAACTACAACTGATTGAATATCTTGAAGGAAATCTTGACAAATGGAACTAATAATTGAAAGACAATGATTGATGATCAACAAGCTACTAAAGTGAATGTAAGACAATTAAATTAGTTAATGTATTGTCATTGATGTCAACTAGCTTTGATTATCATGATTGTTACATGATTTTATTATGTATTGAAGATTAAAATTGAACAACTTTATGTGGTCGGTAAATGAAGATTTATGTATACACCAAGCAAGTGTAGTGTATACCGAGTATAGTATTAACCGAGCTAGTTATCACCGACACATTTTGGTATTGACCGAGTGAAAGAAATAAATGGAATTTGTAACAACCGACTAAAGATGATGAGCTGGACAATTGTTTATGATTCTGAGTTAAAAGATAATTTTTGTTATGATGATCAAATGACTAACAAAATTTAAGGATGATCCGATGAAGGAGAATGAAATGTGTTATTAACACAACTATCGAGGAAGGTTAAAGTGGTAACATTAATGGTGAAGATTAAGAGGAAAAATCTATGAATGGAAATAAAATGGTTTATGATGTCTATATAAGGAGACATGAGATTAATTATTGAGTCTGGATGCTACAAGAAAAATTGCATGAAAAAGGGATTGTTTTCATGCAACACTGATCAAACTGGTTGAAGATAGAACTAAGCAAAAATGCAAACAACACCGAGCGTCAGAGAAATTAATTACCAAGAAAAATAGAGTTGGAGGAAACAAAGATATTGAATTGATTATTGATCAGAGGTATTTTTGAGCTTAGCATAGATCTAAAAATCTACAAATCAAGTTGTATTTGAATCAAATCATTATTGTATCAGTTTAACGATTATTATAGACAAATCTCTTAATCAAGTGGGACTTAACAGTCTTTATATTTCAATATGACATTCAATGAATCTTGATTTTTTTCTTGTTGACCCCATAGTGAATGTTTGGTCAAGGGAGAACTATTAGTGATAAATCCTCTAACTAGGTCACACCTCACAGTGTGTTTTGTAACCTTTAATAGGGTTGGCTCCTAACTGAGCTCACTTTAGAAGAGTGAATTATTTTGGGTTACCGGTCCCAAATGTTTTTTCCCCTAACATGGTTTCCACATTAATAATCTATGTGTTATATGTGTATGGATGTGTTGAATTGTTATTTTATGGTACACATTTTTATAACTAGATAGATCGGTAAACACAATATTGAATTTACTGGTGATCGATGTATGAAGGGAAAGGGATAGTTGATACTTTACCAAGTTAATTATTTGATTTGAAAGTTTTTTTATATACATCTAGGATATTTGGGACTATAGGATAATTGGACTTAACTAATTCACCCTTACCCCTCTCAGTTATATAACAATTGATATCAGAGCATAGAGTGCTTGGAAGGAAAAGTTTGAAGGACTTAAGCTAAAGATCACAAGATGTATAAGAGAGAGGTGCCAAAGTTGAACAAAGACAACTTCTCAACATGGCAACACAGAATGAGATTGCATCTATCAAGGATTGGAGAGTCTTCAATATACTACTTAGATAATAAATTCATCTTGCCTATTGCACCCTTGGTCATTGATCATATGAGAGATAGACATGAACACAATACCTCAATGATAGAGCTTGTTGCTTCCTTATCAGATGTCAAGACATATACTTCTACTAAATAGATGTGGGACAAGCTTGCACTATTTCACAGAGGAGATGTGAATGTGCTAAGGGCTAAAGCTGAAAGTATTAGAGAAAATTTTGATGACATGAAAATGAAACGAGAGAACATATCACAGTACATCAACCGAGTTAAGGAGATTGTCAATGCTATCTAAGGAGAAAGAGGTATTATTGAAGAAGACACTTTTGTAAGTAAAATTCTTAGAACCTTGCTTCCTACTTAAGCTATTAGAGTCTCTATAATTCATGAGATGAGATCAGCTCTGGGTAATCATCTTACACTTGATAGTCTAATCGGTAGATTGACTACTTTTGAGTTGAATAAATTTGATAATAGTGTTGTTCCTACTATTGAGTCTGCATTTATGTCATCTCTAAAAAATTGGTAAATCAAACAGTAAACACATGATAAGAAATGAGAGTGATACTGATACTGATGAGGATGAACTTGATGAGCTTGAAGCATTAATGGCTAGAAGACTACATAAAGGTAAAGGAAGATATAGAGGAAAACTACCTTTGGTATGCTTTAATTGTAAAGAGATTGGCCACATTGCAACTAGATGTCCTAACATGAAAGAAGATGAGAAAGATAATGAAAGATCTAGTGAAAGGAAGTCTGATAGAAGAGATAATCGAGAACACAGAGGCAACAGATAGTATGAGATAAGAAGTAACCGAGATTAAAAAGATAGAGGCAAGAAGGCATGTTATCTTGTTGAAGATAATGACGATGACACCGACACCAACACTGATGAATACATTGAAGTGGTATTCATATCTTTGAAAGAAGATTCATAAGAAGAAGAAAGGTATGTTGAAACATAACTGATTTCTAAAGTTAGCAAGAATGATACTTGGATCATTGATAGTGGTTGTACACATCATATGACTAGTAATGAAGACAAATTTGAGTACCTTGAACATTATAATGGTGGATCTCTTAAAATGGGAAATGATATACCTTGTCTAGTAAACGAAAAAGGGTCTATATTGTTGAAGAATAAGTTAGATGTGAGAATGCATATTGAGTGAAGGGACTTAATTATAATCTATTGAGTGTAGCACATTTGAATAACACAGTTCACCAAGTTGTATTTGAGGACAAGAAAGTGAAAATCTATGATGAGACTAGAAATTTGGTCGGTAATGGTGAAAAATATAAATTGAAGTGGTTTACAAACTATAGCCCTAACTGATATAAAAAAGGGCAGCCATCAGTTGATCTAGCAAAAGAAGAGATAGGTGCAGTTTCACCAGCAGTTGACCATAATTGAATTGATCACGATGAAAGCATTTCTCAGTGCCCTTTATAATAGTAGGGACCGAGTGGAATCAACCCTTTCAATAGTAGGGGGATCATGTTTACCTGACACAATCATAGGCATAGGTGATAGAAGTAGAGGTTATAGGGGTAGGTGCAAATACAAAGGTAGCAGAGCCCGTTGATCCACTTGCTTATTCAGTTGCTCCTGTTCTGACAGGAAAAAGTTAAAGGTAATCTATTTTATCTTGATAATGATGAAACTTCTTGTTTATTGGCTAGAACTGAAGATGTGTGGTTATGGCACAAAAGGTTATGTAATGTGAATTTTGACAACATGGTTAAGATCAGTAAGAAAAGGAGAGTTAGAGGCTTACCGAGCATATCTAAACCTGACCATGTCATGTGCAAACAATGTCAAATGGGAAAAATGTCAAAATCTAGTTTTAAGAGAAAAACTATTCATCTAATTCTATCTTGGAATTGGTTCATACCAAATTGTGTGGTCCTATGAGAAATTAGAGTTATTATGGAGACAAATATTTTATCTTGTTTGTTCATGACTATTCTAGGATGATGGTTGTCATGTTCTTGAAAGAAAAATCTAAAACTTTTAAGATGTTCAAATGGTTTAAAGCTAAAGTGGACAAAGAAAGTGGCAAAGAGTTGAAATTCTTGAGATCAGATAGAGGTGATGAGTTTACTTCTAATGAGTTCACTAACTTTTGTAATGAGCATGGAATTAAGAGATAGGTTTTTGCATTGAGGACACCACAAAAAAATGGGATTGTTGAAAGAAGAAATAGATCTGTTGTTGATTGTGCTAGGACACTCATGATTGAAAAAGATGTTGCACAAATATACTGGAGAGAAGTTGTTAGTAATGTTGTATACACATTGAACCGAGTTCAATTGAAGAAAGATTCAAACAAGACACCCTATGAATTATGGTATGGTTACACATTGAATGTAAGCTATTTCAAAATATTTGGAAGTAGATGTTACATTCTGAAAGATGATAGAAATGGGAAATTTGATTCAAAAGGTGATGAAGGAATATTCTTAGGATATTTTACTAAGAGTAAAGCTTACAAATATTTGAATACGACTACTACAAGATTATTGAAAGTGCAAATGTCAGAGTTGATTAATTTACTGAGAAAAATGATGAAAGAAAAAAGGAACCAAAAGATTATGATAGATTTACTTACATTGAGAAACCTAACACTACCTGAGAAACAACCTAGCATTACTGAGTAACAGGGTAATGCAACTGAGTATCAGGCTATAAAAATTGAGAATCAGGAAAGAGTTAATGATGAAGATCACAATCCTACACCGAGTGAAGAACACAATGAAGAACAAAGAATTGAACCTATACTTGCAAAATATGTGAGGAGACATCATCTACATAATCATATCATTAGAGACAAGAAAGTTGGCATGATGACAGGAAGTAATTTGAGAGACAAAACATGCTTAGATTGTAAATTTGAACCTAAAACTATTAGAGATGCACTTGAAAATGATGAATGGATTAAAGCCATGAATGAAGAAATTGAGTAGATATTGAAAAACAAAACATGGACCTTGGTACCAAGACCGAGTGATAAAAATGTAATTGGAACCAAATGAATATTCAGAAAAAAATTGAATGAAAATGGAGAAGTCACTAGGAATAAGGCAAGACTTGTATGCAAAGGGTATGCACAAGAAGAAGGGATTGACTATGGTGAGACTTTTTCACCAGTTGCTAGACTTGAAGGAGTTAGAATATTGCTTGTTTATGCTACTTACAAAGAATTTAAAGTCTATCAGATGGATGCCAAATCTGCATTTCTGAATGGAATACTTGAGGAAGAGGTATACATGGAACAACCAGAAGGTTTTGTTGAACCTAATTAGAAAAACATGGTATGTAAATTGCACAAAGTATTATATGGATTAAAAGAAGCACCAAGAGAATGGTATGAAAGACTACATTCCTATCTTATCATTATTGGATTTCATGTTAGAACAAGTGTCAATAACAATTTATACTTAAAAGGTGAAACTGATGATAACACTCTTATTGCTAAATTTTTTGTTGATGATATCATATTTGGAGAACATGATAATCTATGCAAATCATTTGCTGATGAAATGAGGAAAGAATTTGAAATGTCAATGTTTGGAGAGATCAAATTCTTTCTTGGCTTGCAAATTTTACAACAAAGTGAGGGAATATACTTTACTCAATCAAAATACATAAAAGAAGTATTGAAGACCTTTGGTATGGAGGATTCAAAACCGGTCGGTACACCTATGGTCACTAGATGCAAATTGATAAAGGATGACCAGTCAATTGAGGTAAATTAGACACTATACAGATCAATGACTGGTAAGTTGATGTATGTTGTGCACAGTAGACCAGATATTGCACATGCAGTTAGAATTGTAGCAATATTTTCTGCTAATCCTAAAGAATCACATATCACTATTGTAAAAATAATTTTGAGATACTTGAAGAACATTGAAAACTATGGTCTGTGGTATAAGAAAGAGGGAAATTTAGAACTGAAAGTTTACGCAGATGCGGATTGGGCTGGAAACATTGATGATAGAAAGAGCACTACTGGTGGAGCATTCTTTTTGGGAGAAAGACTAGTTACTTGGATAAGTAATAAACAAGGATGCATTTCTCAATCCACTATAGAAGAAGAATATGTTGTTGTTGTTGCTAATTGTTCAAGCATTGCATGGATAAAATAACTTTTGGTAGGTATGAATGAAGAGATCACTGACCCAATGATAATATATTGTGATAACACTAGTGTTATAAACATTTCTAAGAATCCAGTAATGCATGCAAAGAAAAAGCATATATCTATAAAGTATCACTACTTGAGTGAACAAGTACAAGAAAAGAAAGTGAAACTAGAGTTTTTGAAATCAAAAGAGAAACTTGCAAATATATTTACTAAACCCTTACCTAAGGATACATTTGAGTACTTGAGGATTAGACTAGGGGTCCATCCCTTGTCTATCGGTCACTAAAGTGATCAGGAGGTTGCATCAACCTATACTATATCAGAATATCAAATGATGTTGATGTATATTGTTCACACTTTAGGTTTCCTAAGGTTGTGAAAGCTAGAAGATGAAGAACAAACTGACACTTCCTATCAGTACTTGACATGTACTTGATCTGAACCGAACACCAGAGATAATATTTTGGCTATTAAAGAGTTGTTTATTCTTTTTGGCATTGTTGTCAAAGGGAGAGAAGAATCAATGAAATATTATAAATGAGAGAAGAATACTTATCTGGAGAAGATGATAGGAGAAGAAGATACATACACAGGAAAAAAAGATCAAATCTATAGGGAGAGATTGCATGGAGTATTAATGTTGTGTAGTGATTAAACATATTAAATGTACAAGCTAGGAAGAGCTATTAGCGAGTTACAACATTTGTTTATAGAGTTTTAGAATAGATGTTTGGTATTCTATGGCATATTTCATATTGTGTTGCCATCAATGCCAAAGGGAGAGATTGATGAACTACAACTGATTGAATATCTTGAAGGAAAGTTTGACAAATGGAGTGGATAATTGAAAGACAATGATTGATGATCACTGAGCTGCTAAAGTGAATGTAAGACAATTAAATTAGTTAATGTATTGTCATTGATGTCAACTAGCTTTGATTATCATGATTGTTACATGGTTCTAAATTATGTATTGAAGATTAAAATTGAACAAGTTTATGTGGTCGATAATTGAAGATTTTTGTATACACTGAGCAAGTGTAGTGTATACAGAGTATAGTATTAACCGAGCTAGTTATCACCAACGTATTTTGAAATTGACCGAGTGAAAGAAATAAATGGAATTTGTAACGACCAACTAAAGATGGTGAGCTGAACAATTATTTATGATTATGAGGTAAAAGATAATGTTTTTTATGATGATCAAATGACTGACAAAATTTAAGGGATGATCAGATGAAGGAGAATGAAATGTGTTATTAACACAACTATCGAGGAAGGTTAAAGTGAAAAAATCAATGGTGAAGATTAAGAGGCAAAATGTATGGATAGAAATAAAATCGTTTATGATGTCTATATAAGGAGACATGAGATTCATTATTGAGTCTAGATGCTACAGGAGAGAAAAAAGGAATGTTTTCATGCAACGCTGATCAAACTGGTTGAAAACAAAACTGAGAAAAACTTCAGACAACACCAAGCATCAGAGAAAGTAATTACCAAGAAAAATAGAGTTGAAGGAAACAAAGATGTTGAATTAATTATTGCTCAGAGGTATTTTAATTAGCATAGATCTAAAAATCTACAAATCAAGTTCTATTTGAATCAGATCATTACTGTATCAGTTTAACCAGTGTTACAAATAAATATCTTAACCAAGTGGGAATTAACAGTATTTATATTTCAATATGACATCAATGAATTTTGATTATTTTCTTGTTGACCCCATAGTGAATATTTGGTCAAGGGAGAACTATTAGTCATAAATCCTCTAACCAGGTCACACCTCACAGTGTGTAGTGTAACCCTTAATAGGGTTGGCTCCTAACTGAGCTCACTTCAGAAGAGTGAATTATTTTGGATTACTGGTCCTAGATGATTTTTCCCCTAACATGGTTTCCACGTTAAAAATCCATGTTATATGTGTATGGATGTGTTGAATTGTTATTTTACTTTACACATTTCTATAACTGGATAGATCGGTAAACACAATATTTAATTTACTAGTAATCGGTATGTGAAGGGAAAGGCATAGTTGATACTTTACTGAGTTAATTATTTGATTTGAAAGTTTTGATATATACATCTGGGAGATTTGGGACTGTAGGATAACTGAAATTAACTGATTCACCCCCTCCGTCCTTGTCTCAGTTATCTAACACCTATGACATTCCCTATACATCTTTAACTCCTTTCCATGACAACTAGGATATCCCTTACTCAATGGTTCATTACCAACCCTGACTATGATTATTCTATACTCTCTTGAATAGTCCTTCATGCCTGATCTTTAATCTTATTTTGGTTCCCCATATCATTCACACTAAAGGGACTCTCTCCTACACCTTCCCTACTACACCAAATCATTTACAAAACATAACAATTTGAACCCCCCAAAAATGCAATGAATAGATATGTCAAAGTAAAGAAAAAGGACACAAATCAACTAGTACAATCATTGAATATAACTCACCTCAAGTTTAGAATAGATACTACTATGAATATTATGCACATACTCTTCATATTCAACATAATCACTACCAAAAATGTCTTCTCCTTTTCATTTTTCTTTTATATGATTGCTCAACATGTGGTTTAAAAATCATGTAAAGTTAGTATAAGTCAGAATGTAAAAGACATAATTTTTTTTTCCATAAAAACTATCATATTACCTGAACTTCAACATAACTATTATTGGGTTGGACATTCTTGTCCACTAGTTCATCATGATTAGCATCAATATCAACAGCTCTATTGGCATTGAGATGTTTTTTTTAAATTTTGTGTTGCTTTCATAAAATTATTCTACACGTAGTTTAAACATCAAGAAAAATAAATCAAATTGGAGCCAACAACAAAAATCTATGGATGTTAACAACACTTTTCTATTGTAGAGAGGAAAGAACATAAATCAATATTGTGAAAGAGAAATATCAACAATATTATGAATATGAGAATCAATGCTTAAGGTGTTTTGTAAATAAAAATTTATAAAGATGATATTAAAATGATGCTTTCAATAATGAAAAGATACACTAGTATGAACCAAACTTAGCTCATCAATAGAACCTCTTACTTGATCTGAATCCATGGAATTATGCTCATTCCATGCAGAAACTATTGGCTGAACCGAGGCAGTCAATTGGGAAACTTTCTCAGTGAGACTATGTAATAAATTCATTATATGTTGGTACCCTTCACTTGAGTTGGCATGATTTGGAGAGTCTCTCACTAGGCATTCAACAAATGGTTGTGAAATCTTTGTTGATGATTTCTAGATTTCCACTTGATACTACTCTTAGATTTAGCAGTATCTAGTGTTGTCATATAATTCACAATATCTTCAACACTTCTCTATTACTATTCTCCACCTAAAATACAATGTCAATGTTAATAAATAGTCAATTCATAAAAAATTGAAATAAATAGCATAATGTAAATTTAACCAAAAATTCATACACTTACTCCAACTTTTTCCATTTTGGCCTGCAACCTGCCTCTACCAAATGTATATTCAGCCCTTACACTGTCTCTTTCTCTCTTGCCTCTTTTACTGTTAGTCAAATATTCTTCAAAACACATACTTTCTTTCAATGCCTCCCACTTTTTGGGAGATAGAATGGATTCTGACTTCTCTTTTCTCTCTATGATTATTTTTCTACAATGGTACCTAACATTATTCATTAGAAGTCTCATCTTTTTCTTGTAATGTATTCTAGAGATTTGTCCATTAATAGTGTCAAAGGAATTTTCCATTTTTTGTATAACATAGTCCACATTTCATGGATCTTTCTCTACAAAATTTGATTTGAAAATATCCAAATGGACCCTACATCTTACACCCAACTCAGAGACCCACTTTGCACCATTATGCCCAATAGGTTCACCATCTCTTGATACCTCAACCAAGAATGGCTTCTTCCCTTCTAATATTATTTCTCTTTCTTTCTTATTTGTAGATCTATATAAAGTTTGACTCAATCTTTGTCTTTTAACAATTTTTGGATCAACTAATAGATGTTAACATTTCTTGAATGGCTAACTCTCTTGTGGGGAGATTCCTGGGATCTCATCCTAATATCGAGGTGGTTAGGGCTTTTGTTAAAAGAAAATGGGCTTTGAAAGGCCAAGTGGAGGTGGTTTTTGTTCCTAAAGGATGCCTGGCTTTTTCTTTCTCATGTGAGGAAGACTTAAGGAATATCCTGTGTAACAGACCGTGGATGATAGGAAAGTATTCCATGATCCTTCATAAGTGGTGCCCCAACCTGAACATGCAAGAAGATCTAAATCTATAGGTGTCGGTCTAGGTGACTCTTCTGGGTCTGCCTCTAGAGTTCTGGATGGAAGATATCTTTAAGGGTATAGCTAATGTCTTTGGGGAACTCTTGTCAATGGATCATGTCATGGTTTCAAGAAGGTGCCTAACGTATGCTAGGATCTGTGTTGGTGTGTAGCAGGGAGTGGATATGTCAGAATCTATCACTCTCCAATCCAAACTTGGATCATGGGTCCAGAAGCTAGAGTATGAAATGACTCCCTTTGCTTGTTTTCATTATAATAAAATAGGACATTGGGAAAAGCAATGCCCAAAGAAATTACCTTAAAAAAAATGAAAAAGATATGGGTAAGGAAGTCAGTAACTAGAACAAACTCTAATAGGGTTAGTGACAATGGGAAGAAAGAAGGAAAGATGGAAGGGAAGGACACGTCTACTGAAGGTAGTGACATGTCTCTCTTAGATACAAAGCAGAAAATGGGGGATAGCATAGAATTATTAAAGGAATCTAAACCAAAAAGATCTAACGACTCCTTTGCAGAAGAAATCCATAGCAGGCCTTTGGGTGCTATGGAGGGTAATGAGAACTTTGATGTGTATTTTTTTGAAAGAGAAATGTCAGGAGGTAATGGCTTCTCTTTACCTACCCAAAATAAGGAAATTTGGCAAGATGCCCAAGTCTGTCCGATTTTGGGATGCTTGGAGGATTTGGCTCAGAAGACTTTTGCTACACCGATGGGATCTGATAAGCAATCACCCTTCCCATCAAAGTCTACAAAGTGGGGTGATGAGGCAGATTTCGAGGCTTCCCTATTGGGGTCTGAAGAATCAACTGAAGAGGGTTGGTCAAAAGTGGAGAATAAAAAGATAGTTAAAAATGTTAAGAAAAATAATAATAAAGAAGGTGTGCAGAAGAAGAATTCCTCCTCAATTCTCAAAAGCACCAGGAGTAGTAAGAATGGAGATATGGGAGCTCCCCATGTTTCCCTAGGAAGGCTCTCAAATAAAAAAAGGAGAGCTCTTGAGACCAGTAAGAGCTTAGCAGATGGTAGTCAAAAAACCATCCTAGAGTCTGGTCCATTCCATAAACAATGAAGTTTATTTCTTGGAATGTAAGAGGATTAAATAATCCTCGCAAGCAAAGCATGGTTAAAAACATGATCAGAGATAATAAACCTAATATTATTCTTCTTTAGGAGACTAAGATGTCTAAGGATAAAGTTGAGAAACTCTAGTTTTTTAGTAATGGTCTTTCCCTTGGAACTGATGTGGAGGGGGCTTTAGGGGGTATAGTGACAAGTTGGAACTGCAATTTCATTAAGGGGGAAGTGATATCCCAAGGAAATAATGTCACTAATATTAGATTCTGGCATATTAAAGATGGCACTTCATGGGTGTTGACTAATATCTATGCTCCAAATACTAGGTCGCAGAGGAAATCTTTTTGGAGGGATGTTTCTAGATATAGGAGAGATTTTTCTAATGAAGGATGGATCATTATGGGGGACTTTAACACTCCTTTAAAGGAAAATGAGAAACTTGGGGGTAGCCAGCCCAATCTGGATAGTAGAATAGATCTTATGGACTTTATTGATATCCAAGAGTTACATGACATTGACTTGCAGGGGATAAATTATACTTGGACCAATAGCAGAGTGGGAAGAGAGCTAATTCAGGTTAGACTAGACAGAGCACTTGCAAGTAGCAAATGGTTCAATAATTAGTCTTGCTCTTTATCTACCTATATTAGAGCTAGTTCCGATCACTACCCAATCACCATCAGTGCTGATTTCAATGGGTTGAAAAGGAACTTCCCTTTTCACTTTGAGAAAATGTGGACCATTAGTGAAAATGAGGAGGATTTTAGAGGTGAAGCAAATAATTTTTTGGGGGAACTCTTAAAGAAATCTGAGGACCTAGATAAGGAATGCCAAGAAGAGCTGTTGGATGGTATCCCCTACATTTTGAATGATGATCACAATAGAGCTATCACTCCTATCCCTTCTATGGATGAGATTCATAAGGTTGTTTTCTCCATTGAAGGAGATAAAGCCCCTGGACTGGATGGTTATCCTCTTTTTTTATTTCAAAAATACTGGAGGATTTTGAAAGAAGATGTAATGAATGCAGTTAAAGAATTTTTTGGGGCTAGAAGGATTCTCTTGGAACTTAATGGTACCTTTATTTCCTTGATTCCTAAGAAAATAGGGGCTGATAGTATGGATCAGTTTAGACCTATTATTTTATGCAACTCAATGTACAAGATTATATCAAAAGTCCTTACCTCTAGAATTCTTCTCTTTCTTCCTTCTCTTATCTCTGGACAGCAGAATGGCTTTGTCCTTGGTAGGCAAATTCTAGATTCAATCATTTTTGTCCATGAAAATATTCACTCCTTGACTATGTCAAAGAATGAAGGTTTTTTGTTGAAACTTGACTTGTCTAAAGCCTATGACAGGGTTGATTGGGATTTTTTAAAGGCTACTCTTGAGGCTTTTGGTTTCAATAAGAGGAGTAGAGATCTCATTCACTATTTGGTCTCCTCTACTACTTTCTCTATGCTTGTGAATGACTCTCCTACTCCTTTTTTCAAGTCTTCGAGAGGTCTTAGACTGGGGGATCCCTTATCTCCAATTTTGTTTGTTATTTTTGCGGAATGTTTGGGTAGACACATTGGCAGATTGGTTAATAGAGGTGATTTTATAGGTCTGAAACCTTCTTCTAGGGTAAAAGCACAATCAGGTGTCACCTTTTAGGCTAACTTATCAGCACATTTGAATTTTAGTATTTCTAAAAAAAAATTAATTTTGGTCAAACATATGGTCTAGCTAGATTCATTCTAGCTAAGTTGGATATCTTCTTTAACTTTTCCAATTGGAATTATCTATTAAATGCATGTTTTATACCACTTTGGGTCCAATTACCATAAAAATAAAACTATTTCAGAAAAGTGGCCTTTCAATAACTCCTAATCTTTTTAATGATATTTAAAAAAAAAATTAAAAATACCCTTTTGTAGAGCTCAGAGTCAAGAATATCCTCATATAGATTTTATAGTGTTTTAATTAGACATAGTTTATTGTAATTAAAAAATATTGCAAGTAGGTATTTTAACAGTCAAGGAGATGTTGATTCGGAGAAATAAAAAAATAGTAAATCATATTAAATAAATTTGAAAAACATATGGTGCACTAGAGGAGAGAGTCCTCTTCAAGAATATATTTCATTTTTTGATAGGGATAGATTTATTATGAAAAATATGTTGCAAGATGAAAACTATCGATTTCAATCAGTTGGAATTTGAATTGTTATAAAAGAGAAAATATAGGTCACAAACCAATTTTTATTTCTTCATGCACTAGATATATATGTCATCTATGACATATTTTTAAATTAGGGGAAAAAATATTTATTTACATATAATTTTTTGGTGGGAACTAGACCCCTAATTTTCAGCTTTTTTCACCAACTGAAAAATCATCTTTAAAATTAAACAAATATATCAATTCTTATTCAAAAATAATAATTAAAAATATTAATCATAAACTTCATCCATTTTATCACATTTGCTTAGTTTACATCATCTTCAAATTCCAATCAAAAATATCATTTGTATACTATTGAAGTTGAATAGCTTTGATTTTGTTAGCCTTTTCCTTTGTAAAAGGGTGACAGCTTATTGTTCTTTCACACCAATAGTTTGTGGATGACTCCATAATAATGGGAGAAGCCACTATTAAGAATGGAAAAACTATCAAAAAATCCCTTGACAACTATGTTGCTGTTACAGGTCAGAGTATTAATTGGAATAAGAGCTCTATTTTTTTCATTAATGTTCCTGAAAAAGGACAAGAAAGGTTAAAAAGAGTTTTGGGTTGTGAGGTTGACTGTCTCCCAGGTTCTTATTTAGGCTTACCTCTATGCCTTTTTCCTTTGGACTCTTTTTGGAGAGATATGATTGATAAATTTCACAAGAGTTTAGTTGGTTGGAAGGGTGCTCTTCTTAGCCAGGTGGGTAAGATTGTGGTGCTTAAAGCTACCCTCCAAAGTATTCCTCTTTATGCTTTGATTCTCTTCAAAATACCTAGGAAGTTTGCTAAAAGTATAGAGAAAATCCAAAAGAACTTCCTTTGGTCTGGAGTGGAAAAAAAAAAGAATGGCTCTCATAGCTTGTGAGAAGGTTTGTAAACCTGCTAGGAAAGGGGGTCTTGGTCTCCGCACTATAAGAAGTATGAATGACTTTATTATGGCCAAACTACTTTGGAGATTTTTCAAGAACTCAAGGGAATGGAGCACCATATGGGACAACAAATATAATAGGGACAGTATTGATTTCAATAATTTTTTAAACCATGAAACTGTCCAAGGAGGATCTTGCATTTGGAACAATGCCTTGAGAAGAAAGGATTTGATCAAGAAGGGTATCAAATGGAAGGTTGGTAATGGAAAGAATATTCTTTTTTGAGAAGATACCTAGATTCTTGATAAGTCTCTCAATGAGTTTCCAATCTGGAATGAAAAGATGATTCAATGCAAATAGTTTTTGGGAATTCATGTGGCTGACTACTGGGAGGGGGATAAATGGACTGATTTGGCTAGGGTGGATCCTTCTCTTAGAATCCTAAATAAACTTTTGAATGTTGTATTTCTTGTTGATGAAGAGGATACTCTAATTTGGTAATATAATGCAAATGGCTCTTTCTCAATTTCCTCTCTGTACATGTAGAACTTTGAAGATAGCCCTGAACCTTGTTGGGCTAAGGCTTGGTACAAGGGTTTAACACCTAAAATTAATGTTTTTTTCTGGATCTTATTGCAGGATAAAGTTATAACAATTGACCATCTTAGGAAAAGAGGCCTTGTTCTAACCAATAGATGTTGTCTTTGCAAAAAAGATGAGGAGAATATCAACCATATGACTATCCATTGTTCTTTTGCTAGGAAAATTTGGGGAAAATTCCTTGATTTGATGAATATGGAGTGGGTGTTTCCTCAGGACATTCAGGAGCTGTTCACTTGTTGGAAGCCACCTACTAATAACAAATTCTTACTCTCTTTTTGGAACTTCTTCCTTCCTTACATGTGTTGGGGGGTTTGGAAAGAAAGGAATTATAGAATTGTTAGAAATAAGGAGTCTAGCTGGGTTGTTATCTTCCACAAGATTAAGAGATCTCTTTTGGAAAATTTGGGGTTGATAAAAAATTATCAGGAGTCGAAGGATGATTGGGAGGTTAAATTCTATAATAATTGGAATCTTGAAGGAAGGAAGGTTTAGGATACCAAAAGAAGTCTGGGAAATGAGGCTAGGTGGGATTTTCCCCCTAATGGCTGGATTAAAGTCAATTTTGATGGCGCCTCTAAGGGCAACCTGAGAATTGTTGGTTGTGGCATAGTGATATGTGATGATTATGGGAATTGCAAAGGGGCCATGGCCATTCCTATAGGATTCAATACCAACCATGTTGTGGAGGCTAACGCTGCTCTTTATGGTTTGATATTAGCTAAGAGGAAAAATTATACTAAGGTTTGGATTGAAGGGGACTCCCTAAATATTATTAAATGTTTGAAGAACACTATGACCCCATCATGGACTATAGCCAATGTTATTAGCAAGGCTAAAAAAATTATCAAATCCTTTGATGAGTGTTTGATAACTCATAATTTTAGGGGGGCCAACTCGGTGGCTGACTGGGCTACGAATGTGGTTTGTAAAACCCAGGTGGATATTGAGTGGGATGATGGTTTTGCACTCCCTTTTGAAGGGACATCATTTATTAATAAGGAGTGGGTGATTAATAAGAAAAATGTTCTAAATGAAGAGCATATTAATGAGTATTGATTGCATAAATTTGTGTGATGTTCATGAAGGATAGTGGGGTGATTCTGAGATAATAATTGGGGCTTTTTGGCATGATTTCTAGGTTTTTCACGATATCAGAGGGTTTTATGACAACTCGAAGTCTAATTTGCAGAGTGTTGGGATTAACTTTGAGAAGGGATTTCTAGACTTTTACAGAGCTATGGGAGGTAGGAAGAGAAGATGTGAGCTAGGGATCTGTAGTGAATGGAGCCAGAACCAGGAGGTATGGAAAATAGTTAAAGATGGGGGTCTGGTGGTTTACATGGAGAAACTACATGGAGGGAAAGTTGTTGTGACTAGGAACTTCATCAAATCCTAGAACAAGGGGAGTGTTATGGTAGGTACACAAAGTATGGAGGTGAATGTAGAGATAATAGTAGAAGCAAAAAGTCTAAAGATTGATGGTATTAACTTCTATAGGGATAGGAAGATCTCGGACAAAGCCTTGGAGGCTTTTGCGCCTACGAAGTAGGAAAGGAAATGTATGGTAAAGGTGGACAACTCTTACTTTAATCCAAGACTATTTCCAGGCCTTGGCATCTTGTTTTGTTTGTGATTATTGGCTACATTACCCTTGATGGTCGTTATACTAGAATTTACAACCATCATTTAATTCTTCTGAATCATTTTAGGCATGGGGTTAAAATCAATTTCCCTTTTTACCTCTTGATTTCTTTGAATGCCTCTATCCTCAACTAGAAAAGGAATCCAAAGGGTGATCATGCCTGCCATGAAGGGCTTATGGTCCTCATTTATGAGGTTCTAAAATTGAAGAAGGTGGAAAGGCCGTGATTTAACAAGAAAGCCCTCGAAGACTATGAAACTGATGGGAAAGAGTCTGAGGAGCCCTTTATGGAGGAAACATAAGAAGATGAGAGTGACTCTGAGGAGTATCAGGACTCCAGTCCCAAAAGGAAAAAAAAAAGAAAATTAAGGTGAAGGACTCGATCACAAAGATGGATTTGGAGGAAGAGGAGAGTAGGGAGGAAAGCTCTAAGAAGCAGGGCAAAAATAGAATGGATCCCATTGGAAAGCACACCAAAGCAAAAAAGGAGAAGAAGAAAATTGCTAAAAGGGTTTTCATTTCCTCTAATGAGGGATCTTCTTCTCAAGAAAATAACCATAATAATCAGGATGACCGTGTGGAAAATGACCCCGTTGTGGAAGAGAGTGTGGGGCTTGAAAAAAATGTGTTGGTCGAGGATAATATTCTGCATGATGTCGCAAAGTCTATGACTAATATTGAGAAAGATGGGCAGGGGAAGGACACGGTCAACACAGGGAAGGATAAAGTAGAGAGTTCCATCGAGAAGACGGAGGGAGGGAATAAGGATTTTGAGAATCTGGGTTGTTTGGCTTTTTTTATCATCCTTAGCAATATGAAAACTGACATTACAGCTATGCAATCTCATATTCATCAGTTCCAAAAAGAGATGGGGGTCCTTAAAAAGATGAACATGGGGGAGAAAACCATGGGCCAAACTATTGATGAGCTCATTGAGACTGTCAAAAGGGCTGAGGGGCTCACTGTCTTCAATGACAAAATTATTGCTATGGAGAAAAAAATTGATAATAGTGAAGGAATGACCAAAAGAATTGAGATAATGGAAAATAGAATCGACAAGCTGGAGAAAATAATTGGGAATATTGTAGAGTAGAGCTATGGTATTCTTAAGGCATCGAATGAGCATGTGAAGATTCTGGTGGACAAGCTGGACCATGGGAAAAGGGAGCAGGTGATCATTGAGGCCAAATATGATCAAGTTCCCAACAGGCGTACTAGATCCAGGTTTAGGAAGATGGAGGATGATAAGAATAATGACATTGAAGATTTGAAAATATCCATAGCTAACATGCAGATGCTCGTTGATCAGGTAGCAAAAATTATGAAATGTGTTTAGACAGTAGCTTGTTGTCTTGCTGTCTTTTGTCTTTTTTCTATTCTTTTTGTTTAAGGACTCATTTGTGTAGCTTTTTTTGGTGTTGTTGCACTTGTCTTATTTGAGCTTAATTACCTATTTTGTAATCTTGATGTAAAAGGTTTTGGGTCCTTTCAAAACCTACTTTTACGTAATCAAAACAATAGTAGGAACATCTTTTTTTGTACAATTACCAATATTTGTGGCTGATCCACCAATTCCATTAAAATTTATAGATGCAAAGGGTGCACTCTAAGGTAGCTCATTAGATGCAAGTGGACTCTCTTTGTGACTAATTTCATCAGGCTACACATCACAATGTTCTATATCAAACTGCACATTAGTATGTGCTATATTAGGCTACACATCATCATGTGCTATATTAGTCTACACAACAACATTTTCTATATCACCAAAGCATTGGCTTCTATGAGCTAGCAACATTGTATGTTTACATTCATTTTTTGTTTTCTCAGCATTTTCTCTACACTCTTTTTCTCTCCTGTAAAACACAAAATATATATCACATCATGTCTCATTTGATCTACATATAAAGAATAGTAAACTATGACATAAAAGAGATCAAAGGAAAGATTCATGGATGAGTGGACAATAAACATGTTTTTTCAATAGCATGTTGGATCCATGCTATTGGAGTTCATTTCATTGAAGAGGTCAGTTTCTTGTAAGAGAGAGTAACATACTTAAATAAGAAAGCTTACTCATCTCCATTGAGACAAAGATAAGGATAGATGTATGACTATTGTATGTTAGCAAATAAATATAAGGATATACATCTCTAGTTTGAAAATGTACTTGTGAAGGAAAATTTGTTTGGTTAAAGGATACTTAAATAGAAGGTTGTGAAATAATGAAATAGTGATGTCACTATTTCGTGGGATACTTAAATAGAAGGTTGTGAAACAATGAAAGCATACAATGTGATGGGAAAGTGTTATCTCTATTTCACAAAACAAGGACAAGAGGAAATGCAAAATGGCGACATGTCTCTATTTCTTCAAGTGATAAATAACAAGGTTGCAAAACAATGATAATGTAAAAGCTTGTCACTATTTCTCCAAAAGCCATAAAGGTGATACACTAAATAGAAAAAAAGATTTTTTTAGGCAGAAGTAATGGTACTATGTCATTAATACATTCAAAGAAGTGGCGGCTAACTTAATGAGGTTGCACTTCACACACTTCGAGTGAAATCTCTACTTAATGGCATGTTTTCTTGTAATGATACACGAAGTGTTTGGTGGGAAGCGTTTTCATTTACAAAGTGGAAAAGTAGAGTTGTAACAAATTGGAATTGAAGAGTAGATATTTGAGCCAGGGAGCTTCAAAGATCCTACGAAAATGTCTGAGGGAGATGAGCCTGTTGCTGACTAAACAACCTATATTTTGGATAAGTTTAATCTTGTGTTTGTTAAACTCACTAGTTGTGATTAATCTCACTTGAGTTATTAGCATAGGATTTTAGTTTAGAACAGATACATATAAATAGTTTGAATCTTGTCAGATCCCTTCATTTTGTATAAGAAGGGATACCAAGACCTGTGTTTCTTGTCTACATTTGAAGTTTGGAAATTATTTACAATTTAGCTAGTCTTATATGATTATTGACATTTTAAAACCATTTTGAAATTAATTTAATCAACATTATCAGTTTGAGTATTCTTATATAAAATAAAGCAAGTAATCAGCAGTGAAGTAAGTACAATAAGATTTATCTCATAATTGTGTTACCAATAATTTACAATTTTAAAAATCTATATGAAGACACTCATTATTAAAAATATAGGTATGCTACTATACTACATAGTGGATTTACAACTTGCATGTTTGTCAAACCAAGACATGATAAATACTCATTATTATTTTCCACGCATTCTTCACGAAAGCACTCTTAATCTATCACTTGAATTTCAGGATTCTGATCACTATCATCTAATTTGGACCTTAAACTATTTTTCCTCATTTTAAAATGTCAAAAAAAATAATAATGTATAAATTAGCAACTTGATATAAAGATAATTAACCATAACAAAAATTGCATAAATACAAGTGTATGAGGTCTCATTCTTAATGAAATTAAATTTGTTGATAGAAGATAGCCATCATGATAGAAATGAATAAAGTGTCATGAAAATTAGTTATAGAAAAATATTTCATGAATAATAGATTTAACGAATAGTTATATAGAATCTTCTTACTTATATGCAAATAGAAAGGTCAATTATATGATTGATCAATAACTTTCTATTGAGCAATAAAAATTAACATTTGTAAGAAGTGAACGTCTTGAGGAGAGCAATAATAGATATAATAGAGTTCAAGAAAAAGTTTTGGACAGTGCCAAAACAATGATCATGTATCATGTGTCTCAAATCTTAGAAGAACAAACAAATATAGGTCATTTTAACATTTATTGACACATATAATAGGTAGACTCAAACATAATATTTTAAATTTTTCATTATTGAAAAGCAATAGCAGTCATCACATATAACAGGTAGACTCAAACATAATATTTTTTAGTTCTTCATTATTTTTAACTTCCACAATAGTTTAAGATGAAAATCAACGTGAAACCTTTTGAGCCATAACATGTGCAACATCTGATTATTTGTATAATGCATTTTGTCCATTTAATAGAGTCATGTGCAACATTAATGTCATGTATCTATTTATAAAACAAAGAAAGTTTGAAGGTCCATGTCCTCAAAACATAAAATAGACATAAAAAAACATAAAAGTCTTAAATAAAATGTCATAAAATGGGGCTTGTCAATAATCATCAGCATTTTCAGCAAGATCAAAATCTTGATCACTCATGTCTGCATATGCTTGATTTTATTTCTCATCCTCATCTTTGACATGCAATACATTCTCTCTCCCAATTTCTTCATTGGTAATCAAAATCTATTCTTCAAACAGACTATCATTGTCTTCATCCACTTCTTCAAATGTTTCTTGTAAATTAACATATTCTCCATCAGGCAATACATTGACAACTTCCATGAATTTTCTTTTTGAACGAGACTCTATTTGAATGACATATGACCAACCTAGGCTTCTTACATCATCAATAAAATATGATTGGTTAATTTCAAGAGGAAAAACATATGGCTCATCTGTCTCTGATAAAAATTAACGTGTATTTGCACATACAAATCCATACTCATCAAATTGTGTTTTAGATAGTCGGATCCACTTACATTTTAATAATATAGGACTATTTTCACCAAAATCCACTTGACTGATTTCTTGGATGAATCCAACATAAAATTTCTTCTCAGTTTCATGAAGAAATTCAACACTAACAACACAATCACAATTTATCTTTCCTTTGTCTTTTTCTTCCACTCTTAAATGACTACCATAGGCCCACATTCCACCAACATGCGTAGCCCATTTATGTGGAGATTGTGAGAGCTCACTTTCCTCTATTGTTATATCTTGAGCTTCTCCTTTTGCATCATTTATTGCATTAGCAATCCATTCTTCAAATTTTGGAAAAGAATCACCTCTAATCAAACTATGACATCTACGCTTTCGAGGTCGATGTTGCATCCAAATTTGACTCTCTTCTACATACTTTCTACATAGAATAATGACATAAAAATAGTAAATATTAGTAATATAAATATGCAAATACAATCAAGCAAATAATTTTTTGTTACTTACGCCACTTATCGAACGAAGATGTATTTTGAAGAACAAAGACATGTATTGCACTTATTTCTTGATATGATAGCTTGAAGCGACATCCATTGCCTTCTTATACTTCACCTGCAACTCTCTCATCTTCATCATCATCATATACATGTCGATTGACATTTTTAAAATTATTCTTACATTATGTGCAAAACCCCATGGCCTCTTGCATTGAATATCCCTCAGATATGCCACCTTTTGGATTTTCCCTAGTACGGACATTTTTTTTCAAAAGCTTCATATATTGTCCTATAGGATGTTGGAATTAGGAGAGATAGGTACTGAGAGGGGAGGGGTGAATCAGTGCCTTCAAAAACTTCACTTGTAAACCTTTCAGATCTATAACTGTAAACAGTGATAACCGACCAAAATAACTTGAATCTAATTGCATGAATCAATCATCCATTTAACTTATGTAAGTAAACAACATGAAATCAATATCACAATCACATAACACAAGTATTTTGGTAATGCAAAAGCCCTTGTTAGAAGGTAAAAACTGCGGTGGGGATGACACCCACAAATTCTTCACTACTGGAGATAGAAAAGGTTTGCCTGTTAGGGCTACAAATTTTGATCACTTTTGGTGATCTCACCCTGTTAGGAGTGACATGTTAGATCGGCTAGATCTACCTAGTTATAGGATTTTAACAACACTAATGAAGTGTGCACTCGGTTAAGAGATTTACATAAGATTGTTAAGTCTACTCTGTTAAGAGATTTTATCCAAAACTCTATTACAATTGTCAGAAATCAATAGGCAATTATCTTCTATTTGACAACTCAATTATCTGATACAGATCTATAAGTTCTGATAAAATATCACCTTACTTGTGATGAATCTCTGCTCTGAACTGCTCGGTAGCCTATGCTAATTCTACTCGATCTGAATTCCTCTGTACTCGTTTCTGCTATGTTAACTGATAGACTTGAAGTTAGGAAATTGCTTCAAGTGCTCCATGATTCATATATCAGCTCACTCCAAAAATGATGCGAACACACAAATATATAGTGTTCTATTTTTGCTGCTTTAACAAAATTAGGTTACACAATATAGTTATAACCCTAAGATCTACGGTGTACAATAATAACCTAGATCAACTATTATAAAAGATATACATTGCATTTAATGAATATCATCACATTAAATGTTCCTCGATCTTGGTAAAATGTTTTATGAACCATTGTAATTGTTTACATAGAAGTATGTGCCATTTCAGATTACTGTGCCATTTCCTGTGATCCTTGATAAACATTGTATAAACTGATCGGTGTATACTGCGATGCTTAGTGTTTACTATCTGTCAGTGTTGGTGTCTTCTGGTGCTCAGTAAACTATCTGCTACTCGATATATAAGCTTTACCGACTAGTCTGTTCTGCTTTATGTTACCGATTAGCTCAATGTAAGTGACTGATCGATATCTTTACAAACCTTTGGTACTAATGACAACCTTAAATGCTCAATAGAGATAACAATCTCCCCCTTTGGCATTAGTATCAAAACTTCGAATGTATATAGACAAATTTTTCTATATAACTTATATCTCCGCCATATACATATACACATCAAAAAATTTCTAAGTACTAAGTACTCCCCCTCAGTGCATGCTCCTGGTAATATGTAGTATACGTAGCATCTATGTACATATTTGGCATAATAGCTTATACATTTTTTTCCCCCTTTTTGATAGTAATGCCAAATACAAAAATTAAGTAGTATACTCACAGCTTGTCAAAAATATGCTGATGGGTTTTCTTCACTGACTCCAATAGGTTATCCCATTCCTCTTTCAAGTTGGTGACAGTGATGTGCTCAAGATCAACTTGTGCATTCATGTCAAAGATGTTATCTAACACCAAAAATTTTGGTGTTGCAATGAGTTGTTCAGCTTTGACAATGTGTGCCTCAAATAATTTCAGGTATAGAATGAGTTCGGTTTGCAACTCAGTAACCTGATCTGTTATGTGCTCTTCTTGTTTCTTCAAATCTACTATTAACCACTTGAGTTCCTAAACTCGGTGAATGTGCTTTAAGAAAGCATGAGGCTCAGTTATAGCTGCATTTGTACTCAACTGTATTTCTGCTTCCAATCCTTTGATCTTTTCACTGACTTCAACAGTGAAGGTGTCTGTAGTACAAAGCTTCAATAAATATTGACAAATTAACTGGGTAAAGGTTTTTATCTCGATGATTACTTCAGATAATTTGACCTTCTTCAATGCCACTTCTAGGCTTATTTTCTCAACTAATTTGTTCTGAACCCTTGATTCTACCCTTTCTTCAATCTGTTTATCTGTATTAATATCTGGGTCATTGATCTTCTCGGCAAGTGTAGCAAGTTGATCTATGATAGGTGTATCCTCATCAATATTCACCTCAGGTACTACCTATTGGAGGATATCCCACACATCTATTAATATTTCTTTTCTTTTGTGTTCTTGCTTCAACTTCTCTTGTGCTACCTTTCTTGTACATAGTTCCCCATATTTACTCAAGTCTTTGGGGCTTAGGGTCCTCAGGTCACACTCAAGGATAATGATCACTTCATCTAGGGTGACTGGCCCTTTTCCTTTCTTCTTCTTCTTCTTCTCCGGTGCTATAGGTGATTTCTTCTTAATAATAGCAATGGTTTTATCTCCAGATTTCAAAGTATCCTTCCTGGTTAACACACATGCTTCCTTCTTCTACTCCTCGATAGTTGTAGTCTCAGTTGATATAATGGGAGTCTCGGTTGTGGTGTCAAATGGGATCACCTATGTTTCCTTTGTTTCCTTTGCCTCGATGGAAGGTGCCTCTGTATGTGTAGGCTCATCTATTTCTGCAAGTTTCTTTATGTCTTGATCCCCTGTGATGTCTTTGTTTTGCTCGGGGTTTGAGCCATCAGGTTGTACTTGGGAAAGAATTTTAGCTGCTTCTGCAAGTACAGTAAGTTCACCTGGTAGTGATGTAAATATACAATCAGTGTCTAGTGCTTCATCTTTATTTGGTGCAATATTTACATCTTCATCATCTTGGTCATCAGGATCACAATTTGTGATGTCCTCAATGAGTACATCGTCATCGATTTTCTTCTCCAGTTGAACTTCAACTTTATCCGGTGCATCTTGTGAAATACTTATTTCTTCCTTATCCTCGATGATATCAATTGCCTCGATAACTGATATACCTGTATTCTTTGATTTCTTTGTTGTTCCCTCACCAATGTAAATACCTTTACCTTTGGAATTGTGTCTCTTCTTAGACAAGTTCAAGAATGCTTCTTGCTCAGCTTTTTCTTCGGCCTTCAAAATTGATGTCCACATAGAATCAGTTGTGGTATCCATGTCTACTACATTTTCATCCATGACCATCAAGGCTCTATTCTTGATCATAAAGTTTTCTTGGTATTTGGTCAAGTATTCACTAACTTCTCCAAAGCTTAAATGTGAGGCTGCCCGAACTAGAGAGCATTCTCTCTTTCTCTTCTCAGTGTCTAGTGCAATAGCCCATTTTTTAGTTATTTTGTCATCCAATTTCTTCGGTAATGCATAGGAAAATTCCATTAGAACTTTGTTGAATTTTATCATCATTTGGATGATAGCATCTTCTATCTTGATTTGATCTTCTTTTGACATCTTGTCAAATCTGTCTAGTAAGGGATCAGTGAGGTCTCAATGTTCAATTATGTCTTCAATAATTTCATCTACTATTTTTGCCTTGTTACTAACCACTTTGAATTGATTGACATCATTTTTTGTCTTAGTTTCCTCAAGATCTTCTTTATTTCTTATGAATTTTCTCCTTTTCTTTGGTGCCTCAGCTATAGCCTTGTTCTTTCTCTCAATATATTTCTTTGTCGGTGTAGATGCTCTCCTTTTTGTTACTTTCTCTACTTATTCCTTATCAGTTGGTGGTGTTGCAGTTGACAATCATGTCTTCATACCTTCATGTACAAGTGACTAAATTTTTATAGGAATTTCAGGTGGAGGAACCGGTGTGGGATCTTCATCTTTGTCAAACTCAGTCTTCTCACTATCATATGGTTTGTCAACTAACTGTAACTGACCTTCAGTTTCCTATTCAACCAGTGTCCCTTCTCCATATTTAGCAGTGAGATTTTTCTTCATCTTCTTTACCTTTCTATAAATTTTGTTGATCTCAATATTTGTTGAAATTCTTTATTTGGCCTCTTCATATACTTCGAACCTAGTGGAAATGGGATCTTTTGGTAGTGCAAGCAGTGCATTGATAGATTTCAGTGAGAAATCATGGTTCATTTCATATCCCATCGGTGCCAACCATTTTATCCAAGGTTCAACTACTTTTATTAAGGTATAGTCTGTGTTGACTACAAAACATATATCATTCTCAAATCTCTAAACTAATTCCCTCGAAATTTTGCTTCTTTTATGCATTTTAGACTGAAACTATTTGAAGTATGCATTAAACTCTATATTCAATGTATCTCCTAACTTATTCATCATTTCACTAATCTATTTTTTTATTGGTATATCCAGTCTCCAATTTACTTTACCAGTGCCAAGTACATACTTTTGTAGATAGAAAAATATGCGTGCAAGTAGAGATCCAAACTTACATGTGTTAGACTTCTTTTTCCTTATGGTCTTCATATTCTCCTGAAGTTGATGAAATAGTACCTTGGCAAGATCAACCTGGTGACCTTTTACCACAATTTTGTGTGCCATGTCTACTATGCTACAGGGTACTTTGTTGAGTCTGCTTGATTGAAATAACTTGTACCCGATCACATGTGCTACAAATTTGACTGTTGGGTCTTTGAGTATCGAAATCTTTAGTGCCCGACCGTCCCATTGTGCTCCAGTAAATTTCTCAACATCCGGTCGTGATGAACTATGGAAAGCCTTAGCCTTATCAATTGTAGGGAGCCCAGTAACCCTACTGATCATTTTCTTGTTGACCTCAATCAGTTTATCCAACCAGAATTTGTCATTGTGATATCTTCTCAAAATGATTATGATCCAATTTGATTTAAATGATTGCAAAAAGTGTATAAAACATGATAACCCTAATTCCTTAATCTTCTTGTACTCTAATTTCATTTTTCCATCGGGTCCACAAACTTGTTGGTATGTTGCAATAGTTTCAAAATCTCCAACTTCTCTGATTTTGCAGTGAATATATGATCTTACGTCTTCTGTCAATAAAACCCTTTCTGGTATGCTCAAAAAAGTGCCCATTGTATCTATTTGTGCTGCGACCTTGGGGTGTGGCTTAAACTTAGGTTCATCAAAATTTTCCCTAATGATTAGATTAACTTCCTCCTCAACACTTTGTGATTGGCTTGCAGATGATGTAGATGCCATAAATCGATTCTAGGGTTTCGGCAAGCAGTAGTAAAAAGGTGTTTGATAGCAAATGAACTTACTCGGTATCATGAAGATTGATATCGGTTCGATCTAAAGTAGCCTTGAATCCTTCTGAGAATCTTTTAGCTTGAACCCTGCTCTTTGAATTCTCCACTCTTCGAATTCACAATGTAAAAATGAACTATGTTCCCGTGTATTTATAGACTTTCGATATTCCAGCTCAAACTTTCATGTAATAAATGCTTGATCTAACTTTTGGTACGAAATAACTATCAACTCGGTGACAACTAAAATTTTCATCCACTCATTTAACATAGAGTTTCTTCATCGGTTGATACATGTGCTCGGTTAACCTTAGATAGTGATTACCGACGGGTAACCAACTCTCAGTCTCTCTTTTACCAACTATATAACATTGATAGCTCATGACAACTAAACCATAGTGCATCTTTATTCATGTTGATTTGGTATAAGAACATTATGTATAAGGAACTGTATGTAAAATGTGATCATTTGAAATGTCAGTCCCATACATACCTATTTCACCTTAAGTGGAGGTACCGATGTCACCCAATCTAGTGGACGAGGTTTTGCCAAAAACTTTACTTGACTCAGCATTTTCATTAGATGCCTTCTTCCACATAGTGTTCCTTAACTTTGTGATATCCGCGATAGTATATCCACTTTCAAATATATGGTTTTCATCTGGTGCTTGGTCTCTATAGTTCTTTCTTAAATGACCGACCTTATGATAGTGCATACAAGCCATCCCAGTGCTTGTCTAGCTTCTTGATTGTCCAATCCGACTCTTTCTATAATAGTTTGTTGCAATGTGTCCATATCTACCACAAGCAGTGCAATTAGCCCATGTATTATTATCCCAAACATAAGAGTTACCTTGTCTCTTCGATTGATATGGCATGTGTTGTGGTTTCTCCTTAGGTGTCTAGACTTGTTTCATTTTTTCCTTAGATTCTCATGTAGTGTGTCCATGCTTGTTACAAGTATAGCATATTTTCTCCATAGTGGTATTATTAGCAAGATCATTTTGTTTAGCTCTACACTCATAAGCAGGATGTCCAAACTTACCACAGTAGTAACAATATCCATTAAACTTAGGAGTGATAGGAGATTTACCTTGTAACTTGCTTCTACAGACATTAGATGTATGTACTGGTTTGCCACAATGATAACATGCCAACACTTTAGGTTTCTAATTTTGACTGATGTTGACTTGTTCAAATTGTTGTGATGATTCTCCTTTACTGGTGTAGCCTATACCGGCTTTACTTCCAAATTTTCTCTGATTAGTCAGAAAGTCATCAATCTTCTTAGAGTTGTCCTTAGCAAGTTTCTTCATTTCATTTAGCTGTTGTTGATTTTTCACTTCATTTCTCAGCTTCTCATTCTCTTCTCTGAGTCTTGCAACATCTTCTAGTCTTCTTGACAATTCTACATTCACTCGGTTTACCTCTGGATTCACAATCATGATTTGATTAGTTACTTGGAAATGTCAGTCATTGAGTCTTTGTATCTCACTCTCTTTAGCTTGAAGTTTTTCAGTCATCTATCTTTGGTCATCAATAGCTAGATTCCTTTCTTGCTCAGCTTGTTTTGCTTTGTTCATTGTTTCTACCATTCTCACCATCTGAGATTCTTGATCGATTTGTAGTGCTTTCACTTGATCAGTTAAATATTGATTCTTTTCAAATAGATCAGTGATTATGCTTTCAGATCCATTGGAGATGCTTCCAGAACTAGATCCAATATTATCGAACATTTCATCAATAGATTCTTCATGGTAACTGATCTCATTTTGTAGAATAGCTAGGTTCTTCCTTTCAACCAATAATTTCTTCAGTCCTTCCTTGGCTTGCTTATACTGTTCCACAAACATTTGCATTTGTATCTTCTGATTCTCGATAGTCTTGTCAAGCTTGTATCTCTCCATGACTTAGATCTTTACCCTTCAGCAGTTAAACTATTTAGTAAGAGAACTGTGCTCTGATACCAATTGTTGGAATTAGGAGAGATAGGTAATGAGAGGGGAGGGGTGAATCATTGCCTTCAAAAAATTCACTTGTAAACCTTTCAGATCTATAACTGTAAACAGTGATAACCGACCAAAATAACTTGAATCTAATTGCATGAATCAATCATCCATTTAACTTATGTAAGTAAACAACATGAAATCAATATCACAATCACATAACATGTATTTTGGTAAAACAAAAACCCTTGTTAGAAGGTAAAAACTACGGTGGGGATGACACCCACAAATTCTTCACTACTGCAGATAGAAAAAGTTTGCCTGTTAGGGCTACAAGTTTTGATCACTTCTGGTGATCTCACCCTGTTAGGAGTGACATGTTAGATCAGCTAGATCTACCTAGTTATAGCATTTTAACAACACTAATGAAGTGTGCACTTGGTTAAGAGATTTACATAAGACTATTAAGTCTACTCTGTTAAGAGATTTTATCCAAAACTCTTACAATTGTCAGAAAGCAATAGGCAATTATCTTCTATTTGACAACTCAATTGTCTGATATAGATCTATAAGTTCTAATAAAATATCACCTTACTTGTGATGAATCTCTGCTCTGAATTGCTCGGTAGCCTTTGCTAATTCTACTCAATTTGAATTCCTCTGTACTCGATTCTTCTCTGTTAACTGATAGACTTGAAGTTAGACAATTGCTTCAAGTGCTCTGTGATTCATATATCAGCTCACTCCAAAAATGATGTGAATACACAAATATATAGTGTTCTCTTTTTGCCGCTTTAACAAAAGCAGGTTACACAATATAGTTATAACCCTAAGATCTACGGTGTACAATAATAACCTAGATCAACTATTACAAAAGATATACATTGCATTTAATGAATATCATCACATTAAATGTTCCTCGATCCTGGTAAAATGTTTTATGAACTGTTGTAACCATTTGCATAGAAGTATGTGCCATTTCAGATTACTATGCCATTTCCTGTGATCCTCGATAAACACTATAAATTGCTCGGTGTATACTGTGACACTCGGTGTTTACTATCTGTTGGTGTCGTTGTATGTTGGTTCTTGGTAAACTATTTGTTGCTCTGTATATAAGCTTTACCGACTAGTTTGTTCTGCTTCATGTTACCGATTAGCTCAATATAAGTGACCGACCGATATCTTTACAAACCTTTGGTACTAATGACAACCTTAAATGCTCAATAGAGATAACATAGGATACATCCATCTCATTCTTACTGGGCCACAATGCTCTAGTTCATATTCTAGATGTATCAAAAGATACATAGAAATATTAAAGATTGGTGGTGAAAATTCTTGTTCTAATAGACAAACGAGTTCAACAACCTCCTCCCTCAAACTATCAATTTTTTAAGGATCTATTACATGTAAACTCATTCCCTTTAATATTAGGCCCAACCTTATAATTGTCAATCTTGATATATTTACCACAATAGGTAAAATATCCTCAATTATGATATGATAGCCATGGGTCATGAGGCCTCTTAAACTATTAGTGTTAGTTTGGCTTTTGATGTTGCTACTTACATATCCAATGGGAAAGTGAGTCTAAGACATCAACTGTAAGAATTGTGTACGTTGTTCCTTTGTCTGGACATAAGGACCATTAGGATTTCTATATTTTTCAACCCTAAGATTTCGACGAATCTTTATTTCTTGAAAGTATTCATGTAATGAAATAGTATCAAGAGAATAAAAAATAGTTTCTATAATAGCATAAGCTATATTCTTCTCAGTATGCATAAAGTCAACAGTATGCCTAATGGCTATATCCTTGAAGTATGGCAACTTGTGCAATATTTATAGCCATTTTACACCACTTTCATTACATGGATCATATCTACTACCAATAATCCCATCATTTTCAATAAATGACATTATTTTTTGTCCATTCTCAATAATGTAATCAACTATTATTAACAATGGTGCTTCATGATTCTCTTATTGACCATTAAAACATGTCTTTTGCTAATGATATGGATGATCCATTTTAAGGTAAGCACAATGTCCATAATAAATACACTTACGCAAACTTCTTGAGTGCCTCACATGATCCTTAAAGTTGCAAGAAGGACATACATGGTATCCATGAACAGAGACACCAAACAATGTGTCATATGTAAGAAGGTCATGAATTGTAAACAATAAATAAGCTCTTAAAGTGATTGAATGACCATCTATTAAAGATTGAATTTCTTCAATTCCTTTCCACAATTCTATTAGCTCATCATATAATGGCTCTAAATAAGCATCTATTGTTTCTAAAGTCACACTTTTCTTTCCTGGTATAATCAATGATAACATTAAGAAAAATGGTTTAGTTGCTAACCATGGAGGCAAGTTATAATTTATTAGAAACACTGGCCAAGTTGACCATTTAGTACTTTGATCTAAGAATGGTTTCACCCCATCTAGAGCCAAACCCAACCTTATATTATGAGGATCTTGAGAAAAATCAGCCCATCTATTATCAAATTCCATCCATATCTTAGAATATGGCACATGTCATTGTTTTGCATCAGTGCTCTTATTTTGGGCATGCCACTCCAAAAGTTCAGCAATGTCTCTACATGTATACATTCAAAGTAATCATGGGATTATCAAAAAGTCATGAAGAACCTTTCTAGGAACCACAACTAATTTCAACCGTTGTATATACCTCGCTTCATAACATTTTGGACATTCACTCTCATTTACAAGATCTTTGTGAAATAATACACAACCATTGACACATGCGTGGGTGTTTTCATATGCCAATTCGAGCTTACTAATTTGATTTTTACACTGACTTCATTTTGTTGGAAATGTGGAGTTAGCTGGTGGCAATGAACTTAATAATACCAATAATTGATCTATACTCTCATTTGTCCAACCATGCACCACTTGCAAGTTAAGAATTTGAAGGATTGTTTTGATTAAGTAAAAGCAGGTTTTGAAAGGATGTGAAACCTTTTACATAGTGCTCAGAGATAAACCATTAAAATATTCACAAAGTCTATGCCACAACACCCTAGAAAAAAAGTAGCAAAAAAACACATAGAAAATACTCATATACAAAAGCCTGCACCAAAATAAATGGAAAGGACATCACAACATAAAGATAGGACAACAAAAAGAGACAGCTAAATACTTTTCATAAGGTCCCCAACCTGGACCACCATTATCTGCATATGATTAGCATATTTTTTGAGCTCTTTTAGCTCCTTGTCAAATTTGGTCTCAAACTTCCTGGTGCTCGCCCAAGTTCGCTTACTAGGTCCCATGGGTTCCTTCAGGTCCTTCACCTCCTTCTCACCTTTGGTATGCTCCATCTTGTCGACCAGGATCCTAACATGATTAGCATAGGCTTTGAGGATGGCATGGCTTTGCTCCCTGATTTTCCACATTATTTCCTCAAATTTATCCACTCTATTTTCCAGATTTCCAAGCCTACCCTCAAAGTCCCCTTCAATAACCCTGGCCTCTTTCTCTTTCAGGTTTTTTTCAAGATCGAAAACCTTATCAACCAAGGTAGCATAAGCATCTTCCTTTCCAACAACATCCCTCATTTCTTCAAGGCACACAACAACCAGTTTATCTCCTATGCTCATCTTCTTGAGAAGATTGATATCATACATCATCATACATATTTTCTCTTTGACCATGCCGACATCATCCATCAACTTCCCTAGGGTACAGGTAAAATCCACAAGGCATTTTTTGTCTTTCAGAGTAGCGTTAACCCCACTATTCTCCTTGTTAGTCTCCTTATCCACAGTCACCTTAGTCCCTAGAAAAACTTTATCAATTCTTATCAATTCTCCCCATAATTTCTTCCCCAGCCTGATTAGCCTCTTGCAAATTTTCCTCCTCCCTCTATAGAGAATTCTGGTCTTCACCCAGATTTCCTGAGTCCCCATTCAAATTCCCTTCATCCCCAATATCCTCGCCAATATTATCCTCATTACCTTGAAGGATTATTATCAAAAGACTTAACTTGCAATTAGCATACACAGGCTTTAAAACATCCTCCATTGACTTGGCCCAATCATCATTAGACCCTCATCCAACATTCTATCAACTTCAAACCCTTCGTCAAATATTTCTACCTCTTCATCTATGTTTGATGCCACTTTATCTATGCTTGTTGCCTATTCATCTCTCACTATCTGCAATTCTATCATATATTCATATTAATTATAAGCCCAAGGGATTATACCACTATGCCCATATCTTATCATATGTACATAAATGACATTTCTTTTTTTCAACTTTCCACCAAGACATTTTTTACATGGCCATGGATATTTGTCAATGCCCCCCTCATCAGCTACTCTCTCATCATATGCATGATATTGATCTATAGTAAACCTTTGATGATGATCCATCTATAATATTATGAATTCCAATATTAATTTAGTTTTTGATTTAAAGAAAAAAAACATAAATATAAAAATAGAGATGCCAAAACATTGTTGAAAGTAGTCACTTTTACTAGAGGCCATAACATAAAGAATAGGATATAATAAGTTGTTCTAAGAACTATCTTACATTTATTTGATATTTACCTAATGAGAATGAAATATGCATGTGTTCTGGGTTTTGAATTACCTGTGAATTTTCTATAGAGGGCCTCGCTAACTTCAAATTCATTGCAACAAACTCTGAATTCCTTGTCCACCTTTTCAAAAGTCTCCAAGTCCTATCCAAACAAGATTTATCACCCATGCAAGTTCTTCAATACATGTCCATGAGAATAAAAAATGTTAATAACTATATTGAGAGTGTATTAACAACTTCTGAATCAAATTAAAGATGAGTAAAAAATCATTGTAACTATTGTATCTTCATCACAATATAAGATTAATAATATCAATGAGAAGTAGCATCACATGACTTTAAACATCAATATTAATATTTATTTAAATGTAATTGTGTTATCAAAGTATATAAATACCAAGGTTGATAATTGTCCAGGAATTAAAAAACCTTCAAAGAAAATTTAAAACTAATTCATCGAGGCATAAAGGAATGGTTAACAACTTAATAAGATGATACCAAAATGTGCCTTGAATTAAATGGGAAGGAGGAAAAACTAATAAAATTAATAATATGATGAAAAGAATGAATAAGGTAACTTGGGTTCCTTAATTACAACCTTATTAAACAACATCCATCCATTGATCACATTCCTATAAAGAATTTCTGAACAAAAATGACCATTTGTTGTCATAGGGTAAATATGACTATATTTTTAATTGCCTATTAATAACTACCCACTCTACTACAATTCCCACAACAAATCTCATTGACTTATCTTCCACCAAAGTTCAGATAAAGGATATGCCACATATGTCCAAATGAGGCATTGAATACATAGTCTTGAAATGTACACACCAATTCATGCAAACTAAAAGTTTCCTGATTGTATTGTTACTGTCTTGGCAATTTGACAGTCACTTTCAATGTTCATCAAGAATACAAAAGAACACAAGACCGTAAGACCTTATCAAACCTTACAAATAGGAGGTGGGAGTGTAGGGATGAGGTTCATACCTTACCGAGTTCAAAATAACCTTAAGACAATGGACAAACTGGTGTAGGAGCACCCATGGGACAAAGGACCTAAGAAGGATTTGACATCTAGTTTTTTAATCAAATATGTAATAAGGTCTTTTGACCAATTTTTGATGTTAATTGTAATCATTTGAAGTCATTTTGTCAGGCTAAAGAGCCAAAATTACATTGTTATAAGACCAATAGGTCAAATATGGTCAATGTGGTCAAAGGTGATGGACAAAAATAGAAATCATGTTCTTGATTCCTCTAAGACACATTTGGAACATTTAATATGTAATAGAGTCTAATTAATAGTCAGAATGTTAAGATGTCAAAAATTTGCAATAATGTTACAAAAGTTGTTTGACAACTTTTGCAACAATTGCAAAAATGTTGATAATTAAGAAGACCAACTGATTAACTGACTTGGGAATTGGTTGGATTAGTTGTAACTAGTCAAATGATGTTTAAATAAACCTCTTTGGGTCAAGGGTAGGCATTTGGTGGAGTTTGAAGGAAGAAAATTAATAAAAAACAATGATTTTTAATGTCATTTCCCTGCCAAACTCGTTGCTAAGAAGTTATTATCTCCTTTGAATGGATTGAATTTTTTCTTGGATCAATTAAGGGTCAAATTAGGATGAGTTTACTTCATTTTAAAAAAAATTGAGACCTGGTCATTAGGAAAGGTGAAAGAATGGTGCATTTCTTCTAAAACTTCCTAGAAACCCTGAAAGGTAAGGGTTTGAAAAGATTTATTCATTTCTCCTAATTCAACCATTGGGAATTCTGTAACTTGCATATTTACCATTATCTTGAGTGATCTTTCAATTTATTCTTGTTCTTAGATTTAATGGGTATATATTTGATGCCCTAGGTCTATTATTTATGTGGTTGATCAATTTTCAATTACTAATTTTGGAAAAAAGAGCATAAATTTTAATTCAACCATTGGATTGGGCTAAAATTGGGGAAAACTTATGTAACTAGGTTATCTAAATCTAGACCAAAGAGATTTGGATAATGTTTAGTTTTGAAAAATATATTGATGATTGTGTGTGACTTCAATCAGAATAAAAAATCTGAATGAGATCAATCTTCTTGATACAAAAGTTGAACAAATCAGTAGGAGTCCATCGTGGTTTGAGGTGTCCTTTGAACTAAGGTATAAATCAATGACACATTAATATGTTTTCATTTCTCTGATCAACCTTGTAGTGGAAGATCATTCAAGAGTAATGGGAGAAGTCATAAAGAACCTAACAAATCTTATTGCTGATTAACAAGTTGTTTTTTTAAATTATATTTCAAATGAATGTTGTCCTTGAATGTATGATTGGGATACATTATGAATATGAGGGCGATGTGATGCACTAGAGTTATGTGAGTCCACCAAGGATTGGGAAAATTCTCTCTTGTGATTAGATATTAGGTAAGCTTGCATTGGAAGTTTGTTGATAAAGTTTTTGTAATCAGTCAATGAAGTTGATCCACTTGATCCTCATCTGAAGGTGTTGTGAGGAGTTAGTAAATGCTAATTCTTGACAAGATATTGGGGGTGATTAAGGGCCATTGGGAGACCTAATTTTCAAAGGTAGTTTCCTCTTGAGAAACCTTTTAGGTGTTGTTACAAAATATAGTTGAAGAAATACCATTTTATCTAGTTGAATTGTGTGAATCCTTGTAGCCTCTGCATCCCAAACTAACTGTGGCACAGTGAAACAATATGGTTATAACAATCACAAGTTAAGATGAATTTGGATGCAATTATACCTTGAACACATGAAAGAACCTTGAGGAATATGGGTAACATTCATGAAAACCATCTTAAACCCTTAAATATTGTAAGATGTCAAACAACTCCAATTTAAAACCAATCAACTATAATATTACCACTGCTATAGAACTTTGATAGTTGGAACCGTTCAATTATTTGACAGATTGGGTAGCCAAATTGATGGATCAAAAGTTTGGAATGGCATAGAGACTCCAAAAATGATTAGGAAGGGATTCTTAGGTTCCTTAACCATCAAAACTCCAATAATAATTCATTTGTAAATCTTCAAAAGGATCTCATAATATTAGATAACCTTTAACTGTGACTATCTTGTCTTTGGCAGTTTGAAAAAGATTGATAAGAATACACCCCAATAGACATTAAAGATCTTTTCCCTGCCATACAAAGAGCCTCTTACATTTGTATCGATCTTATTTCACCCCCTACAAGCTTGAATACTTCAGAACTTAAGGAAAATCAATCAAAAACTTTGAGTTTGTTGCTACAGTCATGAAGGAACATGGAACTATCACATTAGGGCCTGGAAGATCTCACCCAAATCATAATCATTTGATCTCAAATAAAATGCAACAGTTACATGGGGAAAAATCCATTTCCTTCCTAGGCATCAAATTTCTTGTTATAAACAAAACCATTTAAACTAAGATCAATCTCATCTGAGAAAGAAAAGGGAACATAAGACCATTTCTTGAGAAAGAAAAGGGAACATATTCACTACCTTGAAGATTGAATCAAAAAATAATGGATATGAATGAAATCTCTGAGAAATATGTTGTCATGAATCCAACTCTCCTTGCCTGCAACTAATAAATTTATTGTTTGTGGAATTGGAAATATACAAAAATCCTTCAATCCCCGCACGTGAGAAGCCAAAATATAATTTTTTACATTACCTTCATTCCTCAACCCTTATCACGGGAAAGCTTAGTTTGCCCAAAATATTGATTGATTGATTTTTATTTTTAATTAATTAATAATTATGATAAATAATATATTATAGGTGATCTATATTATATAGACATTGGTGCTATATTTATTTTATCTTAATTATTTTTTAATTTATAAAGATAATTAATATAGTTTTGGCTAGGAGTTTATATAGGCTCAAGGGGAAACTATTCTAAGTCTAGTGTTCTTTATAATGTACCTCAATCAGGGCAAGTTTTCTAATGATTTAAGCTCAAATTTTGATTCTATTTTGTAACTTTATTTTATAATTAGATAAAGGAGAGCTTTTAATGTGTCTTAGTAAGACTATGACTGTCTCTATAAATTAAAATTATGTGCTTGGGAATAAGTCACCCTCATTGGTTAATTATAACTTGATCACTTTGAAGGTTGCAAAGGTATCTTTTAAAAAGTCTTGTATGTATATGTATTTATCTATGATTGATCTAGACAATTATACAATCTATTATGACATCTTTTGTGCATATAATTAAGAGTGTATCTTAGCTATGCAGATGCATAGTTGAGTCTTTGTTGCCCTCATTTTAATGTTCTAATTTTCAGATCACATATTCATTGCTTAGAAATTATTTGATATTCGAAACTCTATAACCCAATAGATGGCTGAAGTCGCCAATTTCTTGTTTGACCTCTCATCACTGCACCATTAATCATGGAGTCAACAATTTGTTGTTTGAATAGTTTTAGTCCTTTATAGTGTTAGCCTATTGGCAAACAAGCATTACTGGTCATGAAATGGAACTTTAAAGTTTATAATTCTATATATGATATTATCAAATGTTATTATAAAGGAGTAACCATCATTCATTAATTTAGTCATTTTTGTTTGGGTGACTAATTAGTAGTGACTAATTATTTATTCATTTATTTGTCTGACCTTGTGATTTTACCCGATGACGAAATTAGTTATTTATTTAATCATTTATATTTATAAATTGTAAAAAAATAGTACATATTGATCAGTTTTAGTCACATGATTAAAATTTTTAGTCATGTGACTAAAAAATTTAGTCACATAGTCACATATTTACCCAAAATCTGTTAGAGTAATAAGTCATTTTACTTATTAATTAAATCATGTTGATTTAATTACTAAGTCACTTATTATCTCTTTATTATTTAAGCTAAACTTTGGCATATAATAATTAATTACTTTATTAATTATTATCATGCAACCTAGGTTTGTCCACCCTTTTAGGGTTTCAGATCTCCTGTATATAAGGATTGATCTCCTTTGTATTCTTTAACATCATTCAACACAATAATATTTCATTGTGATTGCTACAACTTTTATTTTTACACATCAAGGATGTCTCCTCTCTCATGAATCAATGCATTCAGGCATAAATCAATGCATTTAGGCCTCTGTAGCTTCTTGCTTCTCTCTCTTTCTATGATAGGTGTTTGCATTCAGGTGTTCTTGGGAGTTGTGGGTTATTTTCTCGTCAAATCCAACAAAATGTACTAGTGTTTTTAATCCAATGGAACCCTAATTATAATAGATAACACAAATTATACATTAACCAAAGCTTAACCCTAACTCTATCATTGAACCAAATTGAACCCTAACCTTAAAACTGAACCAAATTGAATCCCTGAGCTCTAAAAGTACACTATACTAAATCCTAGCTCCAACCTCAATTAAACATTAAACATAACCCAAAGCTAAACTATATTGAACCCTAACCCTAATCCTAAACCAAACTAGAGTAGTTAGTTCACTATAAACGTAGCTTAAACCTAACCCTAACACTGAACAAAATTGAACCCTAAGGTCCTAACATTGAATTTGATTGAACCCTATCCCTAATAGTATAATAAAATGAATCCTTTCTCTAGACTTAACTAAACATTAAACATAAAACTATATTGAACCCAAATACTAACTAAACTAATTTAAATAAAACCATAAGACTATTTACTAAATTAAACCCATACCATTAACCAAAATGAATCTTAAAATTTAATTGAACCCTTTCTCTACCAATAAGGTAAATTGAAATATTATTGTGAGCCTAATTAAATGCTACCTCAAATATTAAGCCAAGTTAACACATAACTCTAGAATTGATTAAGCACTATATTTAATTGAACCATAAACCTATAGAAAATTTGAGGAAAATCATAAACCTGACCATACCAATAAATCAAATCAAACCCTAACCAAAGTTATACCTAATTAAAATTAAATTCAATTGAACCCTATAAAATAAAATAAAACATAAACATAAACCTAATTAGAGCCTAACCCTCACCAAATTAAATACTAACTTCAAATCAATATAGTTGAGAAATAGTCCAAATTGAACCCTAACTATAAAACTAAGTAAACAATATATAAAAAAAGCTTTACTTTAAATGCTAACATTGAATCAAATTGAACCCTAACCCTAACATTTGAAATGAATTGAACCTTGCCCCTAATAGCACACTAAAATGAATACACATTGTAAACTTAGCTAGACATTAAACATAACCCTAAACTAAACATTGAAATCTAACTCTAATACTAAACCAAATCACACCCTATACCTAGGATAAATTCACCCTAAACATATTTTGAGCATTAAACCAAATTAAATTCTAACCATACGAATACATTAAACCCAATTGTTAGAGTAATAAAGTGTTTTCTTATTAATTAAATCATGTTTGATTTAATTACCGAGTCACTTATTTTCTCTTTATGCTTAAGCTAAACATTAAGTATATAATAATTAATTTCTTTATTAATTATTATTGTGCAACCTAGGTTTTACCCTTTTAGGGTTTTGATCTCCTTTTATAAGGATTGATCTCCTTTGTTTTTATGACAAACTGTGTAACATAATTCATTATTGAATTGCAACTTTTGTTTTTGCATATCAAGAATGATTTCTCCTCTCTCGTGCATCAATGCTTTTAGGCCTCCATAGCTTCTTGCTTCTTCTCTCTTTTTTTGTGATAGGTGTTTGCATGCAGGTGTTCTTGGGAGCTGTGGGTTATTTTGTCATCAACTCCAATGCCAATTTACTCTTAAACACAAACTCGAAAAAATATTTCCCCTAATAGAAAACCATATTGAACCTCAATCCTAAATAGAATGAAACACTAGATACCAATTTCAACCCCCATCATGTAGAAAATTGAATCCATATGTTAAACGAAATTGATTTCTAATAATCATACTGAACAAAACTGAACCCAAACATGAAATTAAATTAAACCATAACATTGAAACAAATTAAATACCATCCCTAAACCCAATTGACATAACAAAATAATTTAGTGTCAAAATTTGAGAAGTTAACATTATCTGATTTCCAAAATTTATTTTTAATGCAAATATTTGTTTTGATATTCAAATCCTACATTCTCTCATCCCAATGATGGATCACAGAGTGTGATCCAAAACATTGATGCTAAAAAAGCATACACAATCTAATCAAGAAACAAATATTTGCATTTTAGAAGTTGTATTTTCAATATTATATTTATTAGTTGAATTGTTTTAATATATTTATTAAATTAAATTATTTTAAAATTATATTTCATAAAGTAATATAATAAAATGTATTTTAAAAAAAATAAAATTAGTCATACTATTTTGAATTATATTGAGACTGAGACATTACATTTTCAATTATTTTAAATTAAATAAAAAATAATCTTAAAAAAATAAAATAATGAAGGCGATATTAAATATTTTGATTGGTTAGTACTTCTTATGAAATGGCTTTCACTAGAGAAAATGCACCTCTCCATGATAACAATGGCCCAACAAGGGTTTGTACCTTGGTGGGCACAACAACACAACCAACACTTTACCACCACATTATATGGTGAACCTTTCCATAAAACAAAGATCAATAATAATAAAAAATAAATAATTCAATATGAAAACTACCAATAAATAATTTATTAATAATTTTCATATCAAATTATTTATTTTTTATCAATTGTTGATCATAGTTTTATAGAAAGGTTCACCATATATATGCTAGTAACAAATTTGACTTTAGTGGAGTAAGCCCCTTTCTAGGCTAAAGTTGAAGTAAGACCGAGATTAATTCCTTCAAGGGCAGCATTTCCATTGAGGCCAATGCCCACAATGGAGGCTGTGTCTGCACTCATTGATGGTGGGTGAGTTTCGAACGCATGACATGGGATATTTCTGTCTTGCAGGGACAATGCGAGAGCAAGGCTTGCCAGCCCTCCACCCACAATCCCAATGTCAATTTCTTCATCTTTCTCTGCATTTCTCTCAAGTTTGTCACAATCAACATTGTAGAAATTGAAAACATTTTAAACAAGAGGTTGAGATTTGCAAAACTACATAATTTTTCTTTCCTTGTAATTTATGTATCTCATTTCATGATTGATTTTATGACTATGTTATGGATGGATTGAAATAGATGTATAACATATATACATTGATGTGTTGATTTTATATGGTGATGAATTATTATGATTAATTAGGATGTTTATGATTAGATGAAGCACACTGGCATTATATTGATGAAAATGTGAATGCTTATTCATATTAAGATGTAAGTGTAAAGAATAAAAATGATGATGTGAATGGTTGAGAGGGACAAAATGAAGAGATATGAAAAAATGTGTGTAAATAAAGTGGGGAATGATATAATGGAAAATGTTGTGGACATGCAAAATTTTAATCAAACATGAATACTTATCTTGAAAAGGAGTAGATTCAGAAGTCACTATTTTCTGGTGTCTGTGTACAGTTTCAATAAATTATGCAACTGGATCTGGCCTGAAAATACAGAAACAGAGAAAACCCAGAAACCTCTTGTCTTTCTAAAGAAGGTCGACCTTGACCCAAAATAGGGGTAAGATCTTACCTTAGGGTATAATCTTACCCCAAAAAGTTGACCTTGACCTGCACTGTTCCGATAGAAATTCTATTCGTGGATCCTAGAAGTTCGTCAAAAAGGGTACTCAGATCTGAACTGCAATCTGCTGTCCCACACCTATACCTACAAGAAAAAGGGTTTTGCTGTTTGGATGAGGGGTTTGCCTTGGTCAAACCCCAGTTTGGAATCAACTTTTAAAATAGAATTGAAAGAGAGAATGCTAGCAAGTAGTAGAAGTAGATCTAACAATGAAGCTATAATACTCAATAGATATGCAATTATATTTGAAATGTAATCAAGTATGTTAATATGAAAGCTTGGACACAACATTAACAAATGTAAATCAAAACCTCCATGATTGTATGCTTGGAATCCACCTTGAAGGGAGAATGAGTAGATCTTGAAGATGAACAAAGGATCTTGAAGGAAGATCACACCACCTTGATGGATAGATCTAGGGTTTGAATGATGAATCTTGAATGCTTGAACCAAATCCCTCCAAAGGCTTGAAATCTTGAATCCTTGATCTTCAATGGAGAACTTGAATGCTTGAATGTAGATGATGGCTTGAATGCTTCCTTGAAAATACTTTCTTGATGATGAAGTGATTTATTGCAAAAGAGAGATGATAGATCACTTGATACTTGATGGAGATATGAAAAAGAGATGGATGAAATGAGAGAGGAAGGCTCCTTTTTATAGTGATCTAGGGCAAAAATTTCTAGAGAGGTCGACATATGAGAAATAAATTCCCATTGGGCCCATACCCATAGAAATAGACTTAGATTAAATATAATTTAAGAGTTTAGCATTTTGGAGACCAAAACAACTGACCCAAAAGTGGGAAAATAATTCTTTCCGAAACCCAACATCCGGAAATCATGGAATCTTGAAATTTGGACCCTGGGTCAAGGTCAAGGTCGAATTTGACCTAATTTAGGGTTGAGGTTGTCCTTGACCTAGGTCAAGATCGAGGTCAACCTTGACCTAAAAGGTTTACCTTGACCTTGAGGTCAAGGATCTTAGGATCTCAGTCTAGAATGCCAGAAAAGTGCAGAAAGAAGGTGGAAAAAGGGGCAAAATGAGGAGAAAAGCCAGATTCAAGTCAGGGACCTACCTGAGGCATTTGACATGACCCCAAACTACCTATGTAGAGGGATAAACCGATCCTAAATGGAAGTACTTCCATTTTCTGACGATACATTTAGCCCCCACGTTAGGGTGAACCCACAATACTGGGTTACAATTTTTTGGAGGAAGGAATCCGTCTAAAAAAGCATTTTTGGAAAAATAATATTTACCCACTTTTGATAGAAACTAGCTTTAACTTTCGATCGTAAGTAGTAAACTTACGATCGAAAGTCCTCAAACAAAGGACTTTCGATCATAACTTTCGATCGAAAGTTCCTTAGTAACTTTTGATCGAAAGTTACTAAGGGACTTTCGATCGAAAGTCCTTTAGTCATGACTTTCGATCGAAAGTCATGTATTTTGGATTTGTTTTGGTGGAAGTTTATATCTGTCGAAAGTTTCACTGTCACTTTCGGCGACAGTGAAACAGTGCGACGGCTTCCGAAATATCAAACACATTTTTGAGGTATTTTTATTGTTTGTTTTCGTTATTTTCAATTTTTGATAGATGCATAAATAGTATATATGTATATATACACATGTATATATGCATATATACACATGTATATGCATATATATATATATATATGTGTATATATGTATATATACATTGTATATATGCATATATACACATATATATATATATGCATATACATGTGTATATATGCATATATACAATGTATATATACATATATACACATATATATATATATACATGTGTACAAATGTATACATGTGTATATATATATATATATATGTGTGTGTGTGTGTGTGTGTGTGTATACATGTGTGTATATATATATATATACACATGTATACATGTGTATACATATGTATATATACACATGTATACATGTGTATACATATGTATATATACACATGTATACATGTGTATACATATATATATGCATATATACACATGTATATATGCATATATATACACATGTATATGTGTATATATATGCACATGTGTATATATAATTAGATAGATTTTTCTTTATTTAAAGTTTGTGATATGTACATGTACATGTATTGATTAAATATATAGATTTTTCATTATTATATATATATGTGCATGTGCACATATATATATATATATATATATATATATATATATATATATATATATATATACACACACACACACACACATACATGTGCATGTATATATATATAGATACATGTGCAAATATGTATGTATATATACATGTATATATATATACATGCACATGTGTATATATATATATGTGCATGTATGCACATGCATGTGTGCATGTGCATGTATATGTATGTATATATATGTACATGTGCATGTGTATGCATGTATATATATATATATATATATATATATATATATATATATATATATATATATATATATATATATATATGTGCATGTATGTGTGTATGTATACATACATGTACATGCATGTATATAGATAGATTTTTATGTATACATTGTGTATGTACATAAGACCTAGATAAGACTAATTATGTACCTAATAAGACCTAGAGATAAGACTAATTAAGACTAATTAGACCTAATATTTGACTAAGAAGACATAATTAAATATACTTAAAATTAAACCCCTTGAGTAAATTGTGACCCATTAAGACCTAATTTTTAACCTATTACCTGACCTAATATGAGTAATAAGACCCAAATTAAGACCTAATATCATTAATAAGATGGGCTTTAAAGACATAATTAGACCTAATACTTGACCAATTAACACCTAATAAGACATGTGTAACTAGTCTCAAGTATACCTAATATGAGTTTGAGGACCCCTTAAGACCCAATTAGACATTTAATTAGACCTAATTAGACCTTTAATTAAGACTAATTAACACCTAATATCATGAGTAATAGGACCTGTTGTGGGCTAAAATGTTGTCACACTTCTATGAATCCTTACATGCAAGAAAACTCAATAATGAGCCCTCACAAATTGATCCATAGCTCTTTATGCATGGAGTTGCAAGATTTGTAAAATTGCTCTCAGCTAGAGCTATAAACTCATGACCTTGCTAGTCAACCATACAATGAGAGATTCATAATGAAAATAAGGGTAAGAATGTCAATATCTCCAATGAAACCAAATGTATATAATGCAATGCAAATCTATATGACAATGCAAGTTAATCTATTGCATAAAAGGAAATCTAAGCTAATATGTCATAATAATGCAACTAAGAAAGGAAATATGCAACTACAATAAAATGCAATAACAAGTCTTCAAAGCTTAGATGTAGAATGTCTTCAAAGAGCTCCAAATGACCTAGAAAACCTGTAGCATAATATTAGCATGAAAACTTAAGATATGAAAATGAAGAAAAAAGCTCTTCTTTTATAGGAAGTGAAAAGGAATGGACCATTGTGATTAAGAGGCAAAAGACTTAATCAACGGTGGAGAAAAAAAAAGCTTGATCCTTGTGCACAAATATCCTCCAATAAGAAAATTAGAAGCATTTATTTTATGTTGAGCATTTACTTTATGTCCATGTGAGACAAAAAGTACTTTTCTTTTATTTTTTTTATAAATAAGAATTAAATGCTTTATTTGTGCAACATAGGATAAGAAGAAAAGTGAGGATTTTTTATTTAAATAAAAGGGGAGGAAATTCCTTTTAATTAAATAAAGGCTTAGGATAAAGTGATTTTATTATTTAATTAAAAAAGATTTTTAATTAATTAAAAGGGAGCATGTTCTTTTAATTAAATAAGATTTTTATTTTTTTCTCTTTTAAATTAAATAAGACTCAAATCTTAGGAAATATTGAATTGATTATGATTTAATCAAGAAAATTGATATAATTGATATTGTTGATATTTGAAAATATTGATTCAGGAATTTGACAAATTGCTGAATGGGGGCCCAAAGTCTAGGCGACCATTTTAGGGTGCATACATTTGCCCCTCTTTGACTAATGTGTGATCATTTCGGGAACACATGCAGTCAAAGAAGAATTGAAATGTGAGATCGATTTGGGATCACAAAACAACCCAAATGTGTGTTCGATGAATGGGAACACATCGGGACAAGCATAAACAACAGCTGAAAGACAAGACCAACACCGTCGTTGCTAGGTGCAAATCAAGCCTTAGACAAAACTATTGCCGTCGCTGCTAGGCAATAATCAAGTCTAAAAAAATAAGAGATAAAAATTGAAAGACAAAATCACCACCATTGCTGCTAGGTGATAATCAAGTCTAAAAATAAGAATCTCAAGCTGAGTTGAATCAAAGATTAAAGCTGATAGGTACTGCCCCCTCGAAATCAAAATTGAAATCAGATAGAGGAGAACAACAAACTGATAAACTTGATCAAGTCACAATAAATCATAATCGAAGGATAGAGCATGATAAGATAACCATCAAATAGTGAAGATATGCCCTAGGTTGATGAGGTTTGACTGGGAAAGATATAGGATAAAAATTAATCAAACCTTAGAGAAAGGAAGCGAAAGGGGTGAATGAAAAACTAGAAGTTTGGAAGACATGGAAAGGAAGAAATTCCATCAGAGATTGAAGAATTATGTCTCAAAAGGTCAGTCAACTACGTAGAAGAATGAGAAATCTTGGAAATGCGACTCAGATTTTGATTTTGAGTCTGAAAATGGATAGAAAATGATGTGATATGAAAGACCAGAAATGAAAGATATGATCAAGAAGAATCAAAAAATGAGCACAGTTGACCAACTAGTCCGTAGATGATAAAAAGAAGAGCTCTCTCTATATGCAAGATGCAAAAACTAAACTATGATGAACCTAAGAATGCAAGCTACTATGAAAGTGGTTGACTTGAAAGGTCACAACGCCTATAGACATCTAATTATCATAATCGAGCGTTATTGGTAGCGTCGCAAGATCATACAATACACACTAGTATGACTATGTGAATCTGAATATGATCTATATCAGATAGAAATGTGAAAATCCCACCTAGGCATCAAAGACATGGAGATCAAGATGACTAATGCAGTGAGATTACCTAAGTTTGATATGGCGAGATTATGCTTGTATCAAGACATATGGAAAGTCAAGATAACTAGAAGCATGCACTCACAAAACAGTCAAGGATAATACCTTGTCAATCCATAGTGTCAAGTAAGACCAGCATAAATGCTCATGACAGTTAGGATCAACAAAATATACCCATAAGCAGATAAAAAAAAAAAACATGTTCTCATACCCTCAATCTTCTAGCTATGCATCATCGAAAACTTCTCAGGGAGAGACCACTCATCAAATAAATCCTCATAGATAGTACACAAAAAAAAATAAAGTCAACATATCTCAACGAGTTGATTGTTTAAGTGCGTGTGTATTGGTCATAGAGTTAGACTCTAGTTATCGCATCTACAAATGAGAAATATCGCATCATACTAGACTATTGGGTAAGACATCTGATAAGTGTTAAGAAACACTCAACACAAGGGTAGTGTTGAGAAACACTATTTGGGGTGGTGTTGAAAAACACCTGTTTGTAAAATGCCTTAAGAGATAAATGCACCTAAAGGACTTATACGAACAGGTATGCCCCCTAGACAAAGATAAAGACCAATTTCAGACCAAGTCAAATAAGGTCAAGACATGATGGAGAAAAGTTCAGTGTCGAGGATGTATGCTTAACAAATAGGAGTGCAAAGGCCTCAAGTAGCACCTGTTTCCAAGTTTTCACCACTTGGATTTTTATTGAAATTTTTCTCTTCTTTTTTTTTTGTATTTTTGCTACCAAGGCGCCTGTTTCCAAGTTTTCACCAAGGCACTTTTTCTATTTTTTTGAATTTTTAATTTTTTGTATTTTTTGTATTTTTTTCAGGACTTTTTATGCTTTTAAAGATTTTTTCAGCATCATATATCAATTTTTTTTTAAAAAAATTTTCAGGATCATAAAATATGTACAAAGGATGCCCCCAGACAGAATGGGCATCAAACTCCCAAGCAAGATCACATCGTGTAGTCCCAATATCGAGCAATGTGGAGGACAAGATGGATAAGCAAGCTAGTGGAAGAGATGGAAGACATGAGAATGCAAGAGAGTGAAGGGAAGACATCCTCAAAGGCAAATTCCTCAAGAGTACTCAAGCTAGGGAAAAATTATCATGCAAAGCACATTTGGATAAAAAATGAAAGGTCAGCATAGGATAAGTCACAAAGGCGTAATGCAAAAGAAGGAAAGGATGCAGTCCAAAGCAGTAGACATGTCAAGAGACTTCATAGCATCGTATTTTACTCTTTTTTATTAGATCAAGACCAAAGGGAAAAAGGATAGCGAAAGGCTAGAATGAATGGAGGAAAATAAATATAAAGGCTAAAAATGAAAGGAATGAAAGCAAGATCATCGTAAGATAGCTCACAAAATAGCCAAATGTTCATGTATAGTTCAACATTGTCAAGATCAAAGATGGAATGGAATGAATGAAACATATAGAAGAACTATGCATGATGCCCAATTACCAGGTTTTCATCACGGTACTTATCCAAGGCACCATAAGGGAGTGGTTTTCACCATAGGACAAATTTATTTCTCTTTGCTTTTGCTACCAAGGTGCCTGTCTCCAGGTTTTCACCAAGGCACATTTTTAATTTTTTCATTTTTTATTCTTTTTGAATTTTTTATTTTTTTTAAGAAGGCAAGCTTTTTAGATAATGCTCCTTGAAAGGATAAACCATAATATTCCAAGGATTCAAAATGATATGCTCAAAGATGATGATAAGAAAAAGAAAATGGAAGAGAAAAATAGAGGATAAGGCTTTATGTAAAGCAAGTGAGGTTGGAAGATATGAGGAATAGGCAAATGAGGAAAAATGATAGAAGGTAGAAGGATAATGAATGGAAGGATTATGAAAGGGTAGATGGAAAGGAAGGCAAGATCAACATCAACACACACTTTGAAAGGTGGTGAGAGGGTGGAGGAAACTTGAATGAAGGAATTCGTGAAGGAATATGGTGAATATTTAGTAGAGGTTGTGGTTTAGGCGCATGGAATTGAAGAATGTTTTTGGAAAGAGATGAAATGGAAGCCTTTGGAAGCTTGAATGTCAACTTCACTTTTTGTTCAACATTAGACTCTTTCAAGAGAGACTTTGGAATCCATATAGCCTTAGGATTTTTATTTCCTTTTGATGTCTTAGAGAGAATATCTTGAATGATGGATTTTGGAACCCATACTTGTCTTGTAGTTTTCTTCTTAGATATCTCTTTTGACTTTATGCCTCCATGTCGATTAGAGTAAACATGGTGATCTTTTTTTGATGGATTCTTGTATTGCTTATTTTTTTTGTATTGACCATTCAAGTTACTTCCAAAAGACTTGGGACTTGTGGAAGAAGAAGGATGATACGACTGGTTTAGATAGGTGGATGGATGAAAAGGATTCAAAGGTATGCATCTATGTTGATCTTGAGGAAAGATAGGAGATGGAAGGACGTAAGGACCCAAGATAGATGATGAATTAGGAGAATTAGGAGGGGAAAGTGAAGGGACATAAGAACCCAAGATGGAAGGAAGACATGAAGCCCTTAGTATTGGTGGAGGAGGTCCAAGGATAGATGTGGAAGACACAAAAGGAGAATCAGTAAGTTCATCAACATCTATATGACAACCAAGGACATCAGCATCTTTAGAATGAGCATTAGGATTTTCAATAGGATCATGAACATCTTGAATAGGAGAAACTTCTTTGATAGGAATTTTCAAAGCTTGCAAAGACTTAGGAAGAGTAGAAAATGGAGGTGAACATGGAGTGGTAGAACAAAAAGATGGAAGACTTTGATCTTGACAAGGAGCTTTGGATAGCATAAGCATATAATTTTTCTCTTGATTTTCAATAGGCTTAACATTGGAGGTAATGACACCATTTTTAATAACCTTAATGGAAGTATCATCTTTGGAAAGTGCAAGTGTGGTAAGGTTATTTTGATTATCAATAAGCTCAATGGTGTAAGTAGTAGCTTGATCTTGCTTAGGAGATGGTGGAATGAATGCGGAAGAGTGTAGAGGATCAAAAGAACCATGAAGCAGATCAGAGACATTATGAACAGGATTGGATGACATGGAGGGTTCTTGATCTTGATCTTTCTTTATGTTATTTTCTTTATCATTTTTAGAGTCCTCTTGACATGGAGCCACTTCTAAGGATAAGGAAGCAAGTTAGATTTGTATGGAAGACTTTGGAGGAGAGGTTGAAAGACTAGTTGAAATAGTCATTATAGCGCATGAAGTCTTAGGCTCTCTAGGTGTAGCATTATTGGAAGTATTTGCAGCCAAGTGAAAGTTAGCTTGAGTTTCTTTAAGAGGTAACCCTTGAGGATAACTATAGGGAATTGCATGAAAAGCATTAGGATCTTTGTTGGATGAAGGATTTGTGAAAGATTCGGAATATTTAGGAGATGTATGAGTATTGGAGGAAGTAGGGGATGGAAGGGAACCATCACAAGACAAAGGTTCAACATTAACATGATCTTGCTTGAGAGTGCAATCTTTATTTTTAGCATAAATGTTCTTAGAGGAATTATTCTTATAATATTTACGTTTCAAATCAGCACAGTGCATTTTATATTCCTCAACAGTAGTAGCTAGATTATAATCAAGGTATTGTTCACAAAGCTCATCAAAGTTTCTTTCAAAATCTGAATCATACAGATCACCATCACGATCTTTCCAATATGAGGACCCATTTTCAATAAGCACAAGGACATGACTAGGAGGACTCTTAGGAATAGAGGTGTCATAGGTATCACTACACTGTCCATCATCATAGTCATCATAGTCATCATAGGTGGGTGTGTCACTCTTCATGGAAGAGCTATCATAAGGACTATCACGTTGCTCATTATGGTATGTCTTGTGAAGAGAAGTAAAACTCTTGGGAGAAGTAGAAGAAGAACGAGATCATGAAGAAGAGGAAATTGAAGAATTGGTGGAAGAAGAAGACTTGGATAATGAAGAATGCGAATAATGTTTAGAAGAGTCATGGTAAGATTTGGAAGATGAAGAATGTGAATAATGTTTAGAAGAATTGTGATAAGATTTAGAAGATGAAGAATCTGAATAATGTTTAGAAGAATTGTGATAAGATTTAGAATGTGAGGAATGATGAGAAGATTTAGAAGATGAAGAATATTTGGATGAGATCATGAGTATGATTCTAGCAAAGGCGTCTAATTTAATTGATTTTTCTTTTATTTTTGTCATAAATTTATCACCCATGAGATATTTGGAAGGACTATTGGAGGAATAAAGATACTCTTCAAATTGAGTAATGAGTTCAAGATCATCTATTCTCAAGAGAGGTTCCTTAACAAGATAGTTGAAATTCATGGTTCTAAAAGAGGAGGAATCAAGCGTGGAAGAAATGAATAGATGAATAGAAGAAGGTAGACTAGATAGTAAGAGGAAAAGAATCAAGAAGAAGAAGAAGAAGAATTTCCCATGGGAATAGAAGACTTTAGAAGAACATGGGAAATGGAGAGGAAAGAAGAAGACTAAGAGTAATCTCATGCAATTGATACCATAACATTCATTGAGATGTTGAGCAACATGGCAGCACCTAAGATCTAACCTGGACTGACCAAGGAAGACCAAGCTTCTAAGGAGAACTCACTACAGCAGGACGGAACTCAATTTCAATATTCCAATTAGATCTTTCAAAAGATTTTGCAATGATGATCAAGCACATAGAACAACAACCAGGGAGTTCAAGCAAACAGTCTTCAAGCAATGGGCAAGGGACAAAGCAACCTTGCACATGAACAGAGATAGTGACTTAGTATTCTACTCCTTACAGGTTCTACTTGTGTATGTTCTTGAAAATGTTTTAGCAGGCACATAGAACACAACAACACCTTAACAAGCTATCTACAAGTATATACGTGGCTTTCTAAAAGGAGTCCTTGATATACACAAGGTACGTGAGGCCCAAATTTGTAGATGAAAATAATCCAAAATCACACAGCCGGGGGGAGACGGTAACCCGAATCTCCTCCTTCACTTCTCAAAGGTATAAAGTTCTTTGAGGCTTAGCCAAGAGTGATATCAAACTCAATTCTCAAGAGAGGTGTCTTTGGATTCACCTCCTGATATTTATACTCCACCGGAACACGGGAGTTAAGGTCATCCCTTGAGGTGGTGTGTCCTCAAGCAGGCCTTCTAGAAATAAAAACTAAGTAATTCACTATCAAAAGTATTTAGAGCACTAAAGGTGGAACACTTAACTCTTCAAGTAAATGTGAAGTGAGTCTAAAAGTGCAATATTTAACTCTTCAAGTGAATTTGAAGTGAGTCCACAAGGTGGAACATTTAACTCTTTACACAAATTGAAAGTGAGTCCAAAAGTGGAACATTTAACTCCTCACACAAACTCAAAGTGAGTCTAAAAGTGGAACATTTAACTCCTCACATCAACTCAAAGTGAGCCCAAAAGTGGAACATTTAACTCCTCACATCAACTCAAAGTGAGTCCACATCTTAGAAAACAAGTGAGTTCCAAAAAGCACAAAAGGGTTGCCTAGTGGAGCAATTAATGCATTTTTCCTGTAGACCCCTCCTTTTTAATGTGGTGCTGATCTTGCAACTACAAGGCGAAAACAAGGGGCCAGCAGATTAGTGAGTCTAATAACCCAAGATAGCAATTTAGATCAATCACAAGTAATCTAAAGTTGCTTATCAATACTACTCACAAATGACAAAGGGTTGAATCAATAGAATATTTAACTTTCCAAGAAAACATAGAGTGAGTCCACAAAGTGGTGCATTTAACTCCCTATGTAAACAAGGAATGAATCTATGCCCTCAATCACTCAATGAGATATTTGATATTGGAACTAAGAATTACTTAAGGTTTAAACACAAGCATTCACTTACACAAACTTGTATGAAAGCAAATCTATGTTCATTCATTTCCCATTAAGAGCATCAATTGAAATGTGTTCTATGAAAGCATGTAAACACTCAAGCCAAACACATGAGAGGTTCAATTTTAATCCTAAAATTCAAATTTTGTAGTGATAGAACAAAGTACCTCAAGTCCAACGCTTTGTTTTAAGCATTTTTCATGAAAGCAAGAGCACCTTCAAATGAACAAGACAAGAAAACAAGCAAACAAGATATGCAATATATATCCAACTTATGAAAATCTTAGGGTTAGATCTGAAAATCAATTGTTAGAAGCAATGATAACCAACAAATAATCCAAATGATAACTCATATCATGCAATGAATAATGAAAAATAAGTGCATACCCATCACAAAATTTTATTTTTTTTGCATTTGATCTAGTCAACAAGATTTGATTTTTACCACATGAATTTGAACCCTAAACCTAAAATGCAGAAAAGAGACCTCTATCAAAAAATAGAGAGCTTTCTAAAAATGTAAAAACTTCAGAAAAATCTCTTCATTTGTGCTCTAGAGACCTATTTTACTAAAATAGATCAGTTTTTATAAATTGACCAAATGAGCTATGATATGATTTCTAACTTAAAAACACAATGAATAGACCCCTTGTATAATTTTAAGACCTTTCCAGAAATGTAAAATTTTTTTAAAAATATGCTAATTTGCACCAAAAATTGATTTTTTATGAAAAATAAAGAAAAAATCATAAAAAATACAAAACACCTCCAAAAATTCTAAAAACTATTTTGGAGATTTTTTGATATGTTTCAAACCTACAAAAAAAATTTCAGACCAAAACACCAAGCCGTTTGGGAGATATGATCAAATCTTTTAAATCTAAGATTTTTTCATCTCCAAACAAATCTGCACAAGGGTTAACTCCAAAAATAATCAAAACCAGCATGCAAGAGGTGGGTTGCCCCATAGTGAGTGCCAAAAATATGTGCTAAAATATTGTCACACTTCTATGAATCCTTACATGCAAGAAAACTCAATAATGAGCCCTCACAAATCGATCCATAGCTCTTTATGCATGGAGTTGCAAGATTTGTAAAATTGCTTTCAGCTAGAGCTATAAACTCATGACCTTGCTAGTCAACCATACAATGAGAGATTCATAATGAAAACAAGGGTAAGAATGTCAATATCTCCAATGAAACCAAATGTATGTAATGCAATGCAAATCTATATGACAATGCAAGTTAATCTATTGCATAAAAAGAAATTTAAGCTAATATGCCATAATAATGCAACTAAGAAATGAAATATGCAACTACAATGAAATGTAATAACAAGTCTTCAAAGCTTGGATGTAGAATGTCTTCAAAGAGCTCCAAATGACCTAGAAAATCTATAGCATAATATTAGCATGAAAATTTAAGATATGAAAATGAAGAAGAGAGCTCTTCTTTTATAGGAAGTGAAAATGAATGGATCATTGTGATTAAGAGGCAAAAGACTTAATCAACGGTGGAGAAAAAAAGAAGTTTGATCCTTGTGCACAAATATCCTCCAATAAAAAAATTAGAAGCATTTACTTTATGTTGAGCATTTACTTTATGTCCATGTGAGACAAAAAGTACTTTTCTTTTATTTTTTATTTTATTTTTCTTTATAAATAAGAATTAAATGCTTTATTTGTGCAACATAGGATAAGAAGAAAAGTGAAGATTTTTTATTTAAATAAAAGGGGAGGAAATTCTTTTTAATTAAATAAAGGCCTAAGATAAAGTGATTTTATTATTTAATTAAAAGATAATTTTAATTAATTAAAAGGGAGCATGTTCTTTTAATTAAATAAGATTTTTATTTTTTTCTCTTTTAAATTAAATAAGGCTCAAACCTTAGGAAATATTGAATTGATTATGATTTAATCAAGATAATTGATATAATTGATATTGTTGATATTTGAAAATATTGATTCAGGGATTTGACAAATTGCTGAATGGGGGCCCAAAGTCTAGGCGACCATTTTAGGGTGCATACACCTGCTAGTACACCTAATATGAGCAATATGATCCCTTAGGCATAATTAGACTAATTAACCCATGTAACAAGACCTTTAAATTATACCTAATTTTATACTATTTAATTTACCTTTAAATACGTGTGAGTAATACATACCTAATATAAGTAATAGGAATTAATAAATTGAATAGTAATAATGCCTACTTAGGGACATATTTATGAACTTAATAGGACCCCTTAGACCAAATTAGTCATAATAGCTTGCCCTAATTATCTATACATACAATATGAGTAATAGTCCACCCCTTCTAACCTTTCAACATAATTAGATCGAATTTAAAGACTAATTAACACCTAATATACTCGAGTACACTACATGACCCTTTAAGACCTAATTAGACTTAATACATGCTAAAATTTATGAGCTCTTAAGACCAAAGTACACCTATTAGTTCACCTAATTAGACCCAATTAGATGTATTACGACCTAATTAGCACCTAAATAGACCCAATTAGACCTATTAGGACCTAATTTGACCAAATTAGACCTATTAGGACCTAATTTAATAGGTCCAATTAAACCAATTATGTCCTAATTAAACCTATTAGGACCTATGACAGGTTATATGACCCCATTAGACCTGTGCTATGAGTAACATGACCCCTTAAGACCTATATTAAAGCACCTAATTAGACCTATTAGTACCTAATTAGACCCAATTAGTTGTTATGACCTAATTAGACCTATTAGGACCTATAATACCTGTTATATGACCCCTTTAATACCGAATTAGACCCACTATGAGTGTTATGTCCCCCTTAAGACTTACTAGTGCTTCACCTAATTAGACCCAATTAGATCAATTGGGACCTAATCACACCCCAATTAGACCTAATTATACCTAATTTAACCTATAAACATACAGGTAATTGGACCTATTAGGACCTATGATAGGTTATATGACCCTTTAAGACTCCATTAGATAGGTATTAAAACGTAATTTACATTTAAACATGTAATTTATGTAATTGATTTTACTTTCAAATAATGTAGTGAAATGCATGCATAGTATTTAATTTTATTTTTATTTAAATTAGGAAAACGTACATGTACATGTATATATGTAGACTTTATTTGATGTAGTAAATAAAATATTTCAGGTACATACATATTCTCTCTCTAGCAGACATTATTACACATCACACATGGCAGATGCACCGATTCCCCCTGCAGAACTATTTTCATGCACTAATAGAGAGATTCAACAGCTGCAAGAATCTATAAATAACCCATCTAGCTCTACTGTCTATAAGAGCACTTGTCAGTCCATCCTTAATAGCTTGATTAGCATGAGGGATGACATTCATGGTACCACTCCATATGCCCCAGATATTATAGAGTCCATACTTGAGAAAAAGAGACAAGAGGTTGGCTCTGGTCTTTCTCTTAAGGAGGTACAAGTTTTAGTGCCTAAAGCGACCCTGAAAGGGGAAGTTTTCCCCTCTTATGTAGATAAAAATTATGTGAAGGGGATATCAAGTTACCAGGTGTGTAGATCTTGCTATATCAGCATTGATATACCCTAGATTTTTAGCTGCCCATGGTCGTTATCTGAATAATGACTAGATTCCACTATACTTTGCATAGCAAATTTTTACTGAGGTTCGTTTAGGTCATGATGTTAATTACACTGATTTTCCAGCACATCTAGGATAGGGGCATGGTAGGCTTGCTGATAGAGATGCTTATCATCGAGCTAATCAATAGAGACCAGTACACAGGGCCATTGTTGGTTAGAGGGCACCTGCTATAGCTCCTTCATTGGGTCATGTTGTAGATGATGTTATTCGTAGCACCCAGCTTCGAGCTATGATTGATAGTGTGGGGGACATTGCAGCAGCTGCCACATCCATATCTAGTGATCAGGTTGGTCAATATCTGATGTCTCAATGACACTCCAGATCATCAAGTGGAGCATCCGCTAGCAGGACCACAAATGACATGTACACTGCAGCAAGCATCCCTTCACTTTCTAGCCTGGAGGGACTTATAGGGGAGATGACACGAGTGACACTGACTAGCTTGGCTGAGGATCTATTGGATGCATATGCATTTATAGTAGCAGAGCATGATATCCCCATATCAGAGGTTAGATCACATGTGGGTACTGTCAGATACGCTCAGTCACATCCTTCTCACCTAGACCATGTCCATAGTGACAGTGCTCATGAGGATCCACCTACTGACCACTCTATTGCTGCATAGGGAGAGGTACTGTGTACAGACCCTTCAATTAGTGTAGGTCATCAATTCTCTAATGTTGGTCTTGACGATGTTGAGTTTAGCATGACCACTACAGGTTATCCAGATTTGTTGACACGTGATGATACGACTTCCATGCCATCTCATCTGGTTAGTCCATTGCATTCATCATTAGAGAGGCATGTGCAGTCTACTCATGTTGCAGATGCAGATTTGAGCTTGGATCAAGCATAGCAAAATCTTGATACCTTGGTTGATAGGATTGAGGCCAGTGAATCTGAGTACTATTAGTTTCCACCACCTACACAGGTATAAATCAGATTATATACATGTATTTAATGTTGTACAATTTTAAACTTAAATTTATTTTCAAAATTTTAATCAATTGATTTATTTTTTGTCTACCAGGATATGCCTCTTGTTACTCCTTCTTTGGGTACTGATCGTGTACGTCGTCGAGACTCACTCGATGATGACATCAATAGTGGACAGGTGAGTTTTTAATCTATTATCTATGTTCCACACACTTTATAATATGTTTTCTTGTACAATGTTTATATATTTTAATTTATATATCTCTTTCTTTGTAGGGATCTGCACATCCTTCAGAGCATGATAGTCACTCTGGGTGTGACCGCTTAGTGAGGATTCAACATGATGAGTCATAGGCACATTCATATTTGATTAGAGACATATTCCATATTATGTATATATATATATATATTCACATGTGTTTGATGAACTATATTTCATTTCTAGGCTCTACATGACCGATTGATGTGTTTGATGTTATATTTTATTTCTAGACGGGCTTTTGATAGAATGTTTGACACATGATTGATGTTTCATGCATGTGTACATTATATATATATATATATATATATATATATATATATATATATACACTTTCACTCTAGATACATGTGCATGTGTGTGATGAACTTGTAAATTTTCAATACTTTCAATTATAGATTACATACACATGTACATGTTTAATTTAAATTTGATGTTCAACTTGATTTCAATAGATTAAACATACATGAATCATGTTTGAATTCAATATAAACTACATACATGAATGATGTTTGATTGTACACATGTTCAAGATTTAAATGTACATTCAATAATAGTTGTGTGCACGTACTTTTAATTTAATGTCAAGTTGTACTTCAAGTAGATTTTATATTTAAAACATGCACGTCCTAATGTAACACATGCAAATTCAATACATACAAGTAAGACATAAATTTGAAGTACATACATGATAATTATAAGATATCCACTTTTAAGACATAAATTTGAGATCTATATATTCTTAATTTTTAATTTAATTCAAGCTCCATTAACTATGGGCACCAGTAGGAAAGAATGGAGCTAAGAAAACCTCTAGTCTCGCCCATGAAAAATATAGTTCAAATCATATTTCATGCGTGATTTAGTCCACATCTTCAGGTTCATCTCTCTCTTGAATAACATTTAATATTCTCTCATGGTCATCAGTATCAAGTCTCCACTTACAAATGCCACATCCCGTCACAGGAACAAGAGTTAGGACAGTGGCAATTACAAGATGACTATACTAATAAACCTTATTGTTAGGTTGATAATCAATAAAATGAATCCCTTGTTTAAGTATTTTGGTTTGCTTCAAATATGTTCCTTGCATGACAACTAAACTTGCACAATGTGTTCCTCAATGTTAAATATATAGATGTGATAAATACTAACCACATAAACAAACTTAAATATAGTACTAGAACCTGTGGGAAACATAATTCCATCGCTTGTTTCACTCTGTGTTAGCTTCATCCTCTCCTTACAGCAACGTAATAAATAGTAACTAACACCTTCCACATTTCCAGGCTCTGCTACTACTACAAAAATATGTCCTGCATTTAAAGTGAACTTTTAATTTTAGGAACTTGTAAATATAAATTAAACAAACTTTATTTAAATGAATTGAGAACTTATGAGTCCTTTTTAAAAACATGTACATATAAACACACATGTACCTATTTTGATCAAACCTGAAATATGGTCATAATCTGTAAAAATCAATGGAATGTCGTCAAAGCTTTCATCCTAAATGTCATTTGTGTTTGTAACATCTAGTGGAACCAAATTCTATTCACTAACATATCCACATTTTTGGTTGATACATTCGTCATAGTTTTCAAAAATGCAGTCATAACAAAAGCATGAATAATCTCTAGTGTATAATGACCACACATTACTATCCGTACTCATAACTGAATGTAGGGATCTTGTTTTGTCTACTCTCTTGCATCCATGGATTGATCTTCTGTCAACACTTGAACAATAGAGAGGTCACATGTAAAAATTAAAGACATATATATAAGTTAACTCAAACAATGATCAATAAATTTAAAATTAGTACCTGTTATCTCCTAGAATACTCAGAAGGGTATGACTCGATCTGATTATGATGATGTGTTATCACGATTTGGCACCATAAAATGCATCTTGCACCACTCAACTACATCATGAGCATTATTTATACGATATCCCTGATAGTCCAGTTGATACTTTCTTAAAGCACGTTTGATACAAGCTCATGCACCATCATGCTCTCCCTTTCCATGTCCACTCTCAAAGAAACTCCAAATATGTGGTATCTTTTGGTATCAATGATATCTACATAGTGCGTAAAATGGCCTTGCTGATTTAAATTGTGCTGCACATCCATCCGACCAAACAAAATGCTTTTCAATTTTGATGCCTTTGTTTTCCAAATATCCAAAAAATGTCTTAAAGCAATGCTCGACAAAATGTATGTCATACTCTTTATCATCACTTATGTAAAAGTGATATTCTTTCTTTATGACTCATGCTTCATATGTACTTTCAACACTATCCAAATCTAATTGTGCATGTCGATAAGACACATGTACCATGATAGTCACCTGCTTTGTATAGTAGTATTTTGCTTGAAGTTGTTTTTGAGATACAAAGGAGTAGTTCTCTGCAAAATCAACAACTGATAAAATCATTCCAATTGGAAAAGATTCTTTTTGTATTTGGAATTGTTCTGCCTGCCATTTAGCGAAAAAAACATGTCATATGTATGGTTGAATCAATTTATGAAAATTCTCCATAAATGTTGCAACAGGTATCTCGTCTTCTACATATTCCAACCTTGTTGATTCTTTCCCAACTTTTGTTTCAGACTTTATGTACTTGTATCTCTTGCATTTTATCATCCTCGCCATGTCAGTATCTTCAAGTCTTAAAGGAAATTTAGCCAAATCCCCGCATGTTTGACAAGTTCCTCTTATGCAATCTATTTCAGGTATTTCATGATCAATTGATTTGTTACATAAGATTGATGTTATGAATTGACTTGGATGTTTAGGAAAATCATTTTGAGAGCCACCACTTTCTTCTATCATCTTTCTAAACCCTTTGTAGTAGAGATCGAATTCAATGTGAGATCGACAACAACAAGTTTCAAAAGATTTATTTATCTTTACAAAAAATGGTTTTAATCTTTCAAACATTGTTTGTCCAATCTTAATGTCAGGATTTGAGTTACAAAATGAGAGATACAATTCATGTTGTGTGGTGTCCAACCAATGTTTTGTGTGCTGGAAATATTCCTTAGGCCCAGTCCTCTTCTTGATAACATCTCTTGTATTTGGTGAAGGATGAGTATGATCAGTCCAAAATGACGTAACTAAGTTCCTAACTATTTCATTAATTCTATCAGACTGAGGAGCTCTACACATTAGTGCCCAATTACCTTCCAATGTAGTATCATCCAAATTGATTCTTCTTTTCAAATAGTTCATCATTGTCTTCCTACTATACCCGATCTGAGATGAAAGTGAAGAAATTTGTCTTCTTTGGGACATGTTTTTATTTAAAATAGATGTCAGTATCACTCTTCTTGAAATGGACCTATCTGTACATCTAGTTGTTTTCCCAATGGAATGCAAACCTTCCTTAACATTGTCAACAACATTTTTTTGTACGTTACTTGATTTTAACTTTTTCAAACTTGCATCTACACCCAATAATTTTAATGGCTCTTTTAACTCATCTTTAAGAAGTGTAATTGATAACAGTTGAGTTTTTTCAAGTGTACCAAGATTCTCAAATTGTTTCATTATTTGCTTAGACTTTTTATTCAAGGCCCTCTTCGTAATATTTATGGGTTGTTTAGCATAATCTCTCAATTTTTCAACATCCATTTCAATTAAATGATCTATGCTTTTATGATTAATTTTTCTCTTCAACTTTTGGAGTAGATTATCATTCACATATGTTTCTTGCACTTCCACTGCAAATAAAATAAAATAAAAAATCTTAATATCTCATCTTAAGGGGACCTTCATGAAATAAGTATTTACAAGCTCTTGAACATGTTCTACCTATAATAATTTATACATTAATTCAAGAGAAACACATACTTGTTTGACCTTGGGTTGATTCAACTTGGGATGCCCCTTGTCCAACATTTTCATCATCAAAGGTTGCATGTACGTGCAACAAAAACAATAACTTAGATTCTTAGGGGAAAGACCCAAAATAATAATTCACTAATAAGAGACTAAATCAAGAGAGTCTGTGAGAGAAAGAGAGAGATGTGTACTTATTTGATATTCTGAGACTTGTGCTTGTTGAGCTTGTGATGACCCTTCTCCAACTTCTGAAGGTTGGGCTTGTTGAGCTTGTAATGACCCTTGTCCAACTTTTGAAGGTTGGGCTTGTGATGAGCCTTGTCCAACTTCTGAAGGTTGGGCAGCTTGTTGAGCTTGTGATTCTTTAGCATTTTCTACACATGTATGAAGTATAAATTAGTCATAGTTCATTGCTCATCTAATTATTCCTAATTGGTTCTAATAGGTCATATAATTGGTTCTAATTGAGTCTAATTAGATCTAATAGGTCCTAATTGAATAGATAATAAGTCATGTTAGGTCCTAATTGGTCCTAATTAGTCCTAATAGGTCAAGTAATAGGTCATGTTAGGTCCTAATTGGTCATAATTGAATGTAATAGGTCGTAATTGTTCCTAATTGGTCATAATTGAGTGTAGTTAGTCCTAATTGAGTCTAATAGGTCATGTTAGGTCCTAATTGGTCCATATTAGGTCCTAATTGGTCCTAATTGAATCTAATTGGTCCTAATTGAGTCTAATGGGTCATATTAGGTCCTAATTGAGTTTAGTAGGTCATGTTAGGTCCTAATAGGTCCTAATTAGGTCTTAATTGGTCATAATTGTGTCTAGTTGGTCCTAATTGAGTCTAGTTGGTCCATATTGGTCCTAATTGAGTCTAGTTGGTCATAATTGTGTCTAGTTGGTCCTAATTAGTCCTAATTGAGTTTAGTAGGTCATGTTAGGTCCTAATTGGTCCATATTAGGTCATAATTGGTCATAATTGAGTCTAATTGGTCCTAATTGAGTTTAGAATAAGTCATATTAAGTCCTAATTAGTCCTAATTGACTATAATTGGATCTAATAGGTCCTAATTGAGTAGATAATAAGTCATGTGTTAGGTCTTAATAGGTCCTAATTAGTCCTAATAGGTCTTAATAGGTCATGTTAGGTCCTAATTGGTCATAATTGAATGTAAGTTACCCTAATTGAATCTAATTGGTCATAATTGAATCTAATAGGTCCTAATTGGTCCTAATTGTTCCTAATTGAATCTAATAGGTCCTAATTGTTCATAATTGAGTCTAATAGGTCCTAATTGGTTCTAATTGAGTTTAATTAGATCTAATAGGTCATAATTGAATCTAATTGGTTCGAATTAGGTCCTAATTGATCATAATTATATCTATTTGGTCTTAATTGAGTCTAGTTGGTCCATATTAGGTCCTAATTGAGTCTAATTAGTCCTAATTGAGTTTAGTAGGTCATGTTAGGTCCTAATTGGTCCTAATTGAGTCTAGTTGGTCATAATTGTGTCTAGTTGGTCCTAATTAGTCCTAATTGAGTTTAGTAGGTCATGTTAGGTCCTAATTGGTCCATATTAGGTCATAATTGGTCATAATTGAGTCTAATTGGTCCTAATTGAGTCTAGAATAAGTCATATGTGGTCCTAATTAGTCCTAATTGACTATAATTGGATCTAATAGGTCCTAATTAAGTAGATAATAAGTCATGTGTTAGGTCTTAATTGGTCATAATTAGTCCTAATAGGTCTTAATAGGTCATGTTAGGTCCTAATTGGTCATAATTGAATGTAAGTGGCCCTAATTGAATCTAATTGGTCATAATTGAATCTAATAGGTCCTAATTGGTCCTAATTGTTCCTAATTGTTCATAATTGAGTCTAATAGGTCCTAATTGGTTCTAATTGAGTTTAATTAGATCTAATAGGTCATAATTGAATCTAATTGGTCTGAATTAGGTCCTGATTGATCATAATTGTATCTAGATTTGGTCTTAATTGAGTCTAGTTGGTCCATATTAGGTCCTAATTGAGTCTAATTAGTCCTAATTGAGTTTAGTAGGTCATGTTAGGTCCTAATTGGTCATAATTGAGTCTAATTGGTCCTAATTGAGTCTAGAATAAGTCATATTAGGTCCTAATTAGTCCTAATTGACTATAATTGGATCTAATAGGTCCTAATTGAGTAGATAATAAGTCATGTGTTAGGTCCTAATTGGTCCTAATTAGTCCTAATAGGTCTTAATAGGTCATGTTAGGTCCTAATTGGTCATAATTGAATGTAAGTGGCCCTAATTGAATCTAATTGGTCATAATTGAATCTAATAGGTCCTAGTTGGTCCTAATTGTTCCTAATTGAATCTAATAGGTCCTAATTGTTCCTAATTGTTCATAATTGAGTCTAATAGGTCCTAATTGGTTCTAATTGAGTTTAATTAGATCTAATAGGTCATAATTGAATCTAATTGATCCGAATTAGGTCCTAATTGATCCTAATTGGTCCTAATTGGTCCTAATAGGTCCTAATAGGTCATATTAGGTAGTATTAGGTTCATATAGGTTCTAATTAGGTGAACATATAGGTTCTAATAGGTCCTAATTAGTCCTAATAGGTCCTAATTAGTCCTAATTAGTCCTAATAGGTCCTAATAGGTCCTAATTAGTCCTAATAGGTCCTATTAGGTCCTATTAGATTCATATAGGTTCTAATAGGTCCTAATTAGTCATAATTAGGTTCTAATAGGTCCTAATAGGTCTTAATTAGTCGTAATATGTCCTAATAGGTCATATTAGGTCCTAATTAGTCATAATAGGTCCTAATTAGGTTCTAATAGGTCCTAATCGGTCCTAATTAGTCCTAATAGGTCCTATTAAGTCCTAATTAGTCCTAATTGAGTCTAATTAGGTGCTAATTGGTTCTCATTGATTCTAATTGGGTCCTAATAGTCCTAGAATAGGTCCTAATTAGTCCTAATATGTCATATTAGTTAAAATAGGTCTACAATTAGGTCTAGTTAAGTCTAATAGACCTGTACAATATCACATTTACATGAACATTAAGACAAGTCTTGACCATCAACTCAAAATATCTATCTAGAGACATCTTAGACATACCTTGATTCTAACGATGATATCTTTTTCATGATTCTTCACATAGTCTTTGTTCAGTCTCTTCTGAATAATGTCGTGTACTTTTGTTTAGCCTTCTCTTTTTATTTCCCATCACAACTTACAAAATTATTCCATGCCAAAATGTCTTCCTTCTTCCTAAATTTGCCAATTATTTTATGGCTTTTGAATTTATGAAATATTAAAAAATATACATTTATTTATACCCAATTCTTATTAACTGAAAATGCCACCAAAAAGGCCGACATTGGTTTCGATCGAAAGTCCTTTATTATTGACTAAATGTTGCACTTTAAAGTCAAGTTTGACTTTCAATCAAAAGTCAAACTTGACTTTTGATAGAAACTAAAGGACTTTCGATCGAAAGTCCTTTAGTATTAACTAAATTTTGCATTTTCTGCAAAAGTACTTTCGATCGAAAGTGCCTAAAATGGGAGTTGGTTTCAAGTTTTCAAGAAATTCTGAGAATTTCATGGCTTCGGGCTTCAAGTGCACTGATCAAATGGATGAATAAAAAGATGTCCTTTTGCAGACAACAAGTACTCAGAATTAGCTTTCTAACGATTATATATTTGACTATTTTTAAATTTATTATGTGTATGATTTTTGACGTTAAATGAATGTAGGTTTTTTATCAAATATAAACCTCTAAGTTTGACATTCAACAAAAAATAGTAAAACAAGGAAAAAAAATTCTGAAAAATAACAGTGCCCTCCGTATTCGAGTCTACTTTCTATTAAAAAAATAATAATTGAAATTCGATAAATACACAATAAGTTATAAGCTATGTAGTCAAGGTAGGTCAAAATTTTGGTTTAGTCAACTTCAAACGTTAATAAAATATGCAATAATAGTGATAATGTCATCAAACCAATTGCATGCCCTCCGTATGGATGTTACAAAACTAAATTCGAAAGAATCCCATCCATATCTATTTTACAAAAAAAGTTATGCTCTATGAAAATAGTGTTACTATTTGAAAATGACATTTTCAGCACCATACAAGTTTTCGTGGGAGAAAGAAAAAAGTATTCAAATAAATTAAAAAAAAATAAAAAAATAAAAATTTAGAATCTAGATAGAAAATTCTAAAAAACTCTAATTTACTTCATCCTCCAATTTCGAGTGGTTCAACGGCAATATGCATCCGAATCTAAAAGTTTTTCTCAAAATGTAGAGTTCAGTGTCTGTTCAGGGTAAAAAGTGTAACCCACTATTGTGGGTTCACCTGTTAGCAAGAGTATGGATTCGATGCAAACTTTTGGTAAAAGAGAAGAAAGATCCAAGTGGATTCACAATGAGATAGAATATCACTTAGTTAAGGACACGAGCCCCTAGGCTAAGGATTCTAACTCAACATATACACATGAGGGTGTGAAAACAAAGAGAACACTAAAAGACACAAAAGAGAGGGGTTAGTACTAAAACAAACCCAAATCAACTAGTAAAGGAAACCTTGCTAAGAAATGCTTCCTATACTAATATCATATTTGGAAAGCTATCATATAAGCATAAATGATTACATAAGAAAGACAAGAGAAATACTATAAATAACATAGCTTCGTGATCTAATCCTATTAGCATGAAATCGAAAAAAAGAGAAAGCAGAAAGTGATTACCTCGCTCAGTAAGATGCCCACCTTACCATAAATCACTAAGGAGGGAGAGCCCAACATATAGCAAAACCTGATTGTTCACCCAAAAACCATGCTTTGTAATTGTAATGCATCTTCTGATGGCTTTTGGAATACCCATAGATCCATCTTCTTGTATCACCATGGAATATAAAATGCGTGTCCCTTCAAGATTTAGCAACTTATGTGTGTTACCTTCTGCAGATTTAGCACATTGAAAATTGAAAAATGTGTGTCTCTTCAGGATTTAGCAACTTATGTGCATTACCTTCAGAGGATTTAGCATATTAAAAATTGAAAAATGTGGCATGAGGGAGACCCTATATATGCCCCCCTCCTTATTGTGGCTATCTACTAGACATGATAAGGAAGATAAGGAGGATACTTGCTTCACAACATAAGGAGATATCCCGTTAACAACAATGTACACTATATTCTTAGCGAAGGGTATTGACCCTTACATATGAGAGTATAGATAATCATGAAAAGGATATGTCACACATGGAAAAAGGATCCTCAAAGAAAGAGATCTTATCAACAAGACCCCCACCATAGAGGAGTGCTTTAAAGAAAATATCATCTTTCAAAGAGAAACAAAGATTCAATCATCCAGCCTCCTATAATCAAGAGAAAGAGGAATCTTTGGACAAAGGAATCAAATTCTAACCCTAAAGCAAGGGAAAGAATTTATAAAGAACATAATTTGCAAAATATAGAAGAATTGATGACTTAGGACAACCACCTCTCAAATAAAAGGATATCCATAGCCAATACCTCAATCAGTATAATGAAATAATGTTGCAAGATAAACAAATTCCACTAAGCTAAGGAAAGAAGATCCCTAGATAAAGAGAAAGAAGGAAGAACCTTTCCCCCCAGGGATGAAAGCATGGGATACCTTTGCAAAAAAATGTCTTTAGAAAAGATATCTTGAATATAGAATAAAAGCTATGGATGATTATAAACATAATTCAAAACCATAGAGAAGAAAGATAGAAAGAATACCAATTAAGCTCAAGACCACATATATGCTAAGAGCCTAATGGATCCTAGAAGAATGGATGAAAATACAGCTCTTGCCCCCAGTCCAGAGACAAGAGGAGAAGAGATCTATACTATATCTGAATGAGGGGTATCCCTTATATCAAAATTATGAAGGAATTGTAAAACTGCATGAGAATGAGATATAATTCCTAAAGCAGCTCTTTCTCTAACATATAACTTGAAATGCAGACAATCAAAAAGTAAATGTGTATTACTATAATGAAAGGGACATTTATACTTGGATAGAGCATCTTTCGGCATAGGTTTAAAAATTTCTTTCTTGGAACTCATTAATTGAACATACACCTTCTTAGCCACCTCTTGACAAATATCAAGGTTATCTAAGGTACATGTAGGGAGAAGAACATAAAGAGGAGGATGACGATCAAAATCAACCACCTTAAATTGAGATTGCGAACAACCAACACCATGCATATCTTGTTTAGGGGATATATGAACTGGATACTTAATACCATGCTCATTAACACCAAGCCCTAAACCTTTATAACCTTGTTTAGTCATCATATTATATCTTGTACTATACATGTCATGTAAAGCTTCTATAGGAGGTGATTGTTTATTATGTTCATGAGTAAAGGTTGTATAAGGTGGAATAATAGGTTTAGAAGAAGTTGTTTTTTTCTTCCCTTTAATATCATCTTGAATCGGATAAGAAGGGGAAGGTAAATCCAAGAATTCTTGCACATCTGCATCATGAACCATAGTTTGAACCTCATCATAAGTATGAGAAGAACTAGGAATAGTAGATGGAGAATTAATCATATTAGGAATGTTAGGATTAAGAAGATTAGGAACTAGATTGGGAAGGATAGGATTAGGATTAGGAAGATTAGGAGATGGTGTATCATCTACCAAATTCTTCACATAATCCAAAAGAGTAATAAGTCCACCACATAAATCTTTAATGAAAGTAGGAATACTAGTATATGTCAATCTCACAAAAGCATAGGCAAGTGAAAGATGAAGAGTGACAAACATAACAAAATGGATGATACTCTCATAAACATCATAAGTATGATAAAGAGATGCTAAGAGGAGGATAATAAAGAAAATAACCATACACCAAAGCATCTTAAAAATCTTCATAGCAAATGAAATGCAAGAAATATTGTTGTATTTTGTAGAACATATAATTTATTTTTTAAAATTTTAAAATGCAAGAGCATAAAAGAAATCTAATCTTAAGGAAAGAAGGCAAAGCATCTAACACCAAAAAGAAAGAGTTGTTTATCATAGGTTCACCAAAATGTAAAGAATAAAAATGATGATGTGAATGGTTGAGAGGGACAAAATGAAGAGATATGAAAATATGTGTGTAAATAAAGTGGGGAATGATATAATGGAAAATTTTGTGGACATGCAAAAATTTAATCAAACATGAATACTTATCTTGAAAAGGAGCAGATTCAGAAGCCACTATTTTTCTGTGTCTGTATGTATAGTTTCAGGAAATTCTGCAACTGGATTTGGCCTAGAAATACAAAAATAGAGAAAACCCAGAAACCTCCCATCTTTCTGAAGAAGGCCGACCTTGACCCAAAATAGGGGTAAGATCTTACCTTAGGGCACAATCTTACCCCAAAAAGTCGACCTTGACCTGCACTATTCCGACAGAAATTCTATTCACGGATCTCGAAAGTTCGCTGAAAAGGGTACTCAAATCTAAGTTGCAATTCATTGTTCCGCACCTGTACCTGCAAGAAAAAGGGTTTTTTTTGTTTGGATGAGGGGTTTGCCTTTGTCAAACCCCAGTTTAGAGTCAACCTTTAAAATAGAATTGAAAGAGAGAATGCTAGCAAGTAGTAGAAGTAGATCTAACAATGAAGTTATGATACTCAATAGATATGCAATTATATTTGAAATGTAATCAAGTATGTTAATATGAAAGCTTGGACACACCATTAACAAATGTAAATCAAAGCCTCCATGATTGTATGCTTGGAATCCACCTTGAAGGTGTAATCACCCAAAAATGGTCATCTAGACTAATAACCCCTTTCTAGCATTATTTGCTAAATTCATCAATTGCTTATTCTTGATCAAATCCTAATTCTATCATTTATTCGATTATATACTATGGATTAACCATTTTATCCTAAGTCTTTATTTAATTAAAAGGAATTCCCACCCCTTTTATTAAATAAAAATCCCCCACTTACCTTTTATCCTAAGTTGCACAAGTAAAGCATTATTCATATTTAATAAATAAGAAGAAAATGCTTTTTGTCTCACATGGGGCACAAAAGTCAACACTTCTTTCTCATTGGAGGAGACTTGTGCACAAGGATTTCTCCCACTTTCAAACTCGACCCTTGATCAAATCTTTTGCCTCTTAATCTCCATGGTCTATTTATTTTTAAAAGGAGAGCTCTCTTATCATTCTAGGATCCCCACTCTTGATGCTAATGTTGTGCTGCAGGTTTTCTTGGTGCTATTGGAGCTATTGAAGGATTTGTGGCATTTTAGTCTTCAGATTTGCATTGTAGCTTAGTTCTCATAGAATTCTTAGCTTAGTTTCCTTTCATGTTTTAGTTTAGTTCACATAGTTTAACTAAGTAATGGCTTGTAATACTCTCATTTTCATAGTTTAGTTGTATTCTTGCATTCTCATTCTAACATAGCTTGCATTGCATTTCTCATTGTGATTCTTGAAGATATTGGCATTCTTTCCCTTGTCTCTTTGAATCTCTCATTGCATGGTTTACTAGCAAGGTTACATGCTTAATAGCTCTAGCTGAGAGCCCTCTAAACACCCTTGCACTCCATGCCTAGGGAGCTCTAGGTTGCTTTTCAAGGTTTCCAATCCATGGATGCCCTTGGAATCAATGGCTTAGAGAAGTGCACATTTTGATTGTACATTTTTGGCACCCATCGTGGGGCAAAAAATTCCATTTTTGGCCTCATTTTATTTTACTTTATTTTTTTGATGATTTTTGTGCGCTGTTCGTACTCCCATGCATCACTGTTATGGAGTCTCGCGCGAAGTTTCTCACTTTATCACGTGAAGTTGTGCTAGTATTAGCATTTCTGCGTGTGACAAAGGCATTTTCTCATGTGGGCCTGTGTACTTTCTCACACGGGTTGGTACTTTCTCACGCGACACTGTGTACTTTCTCACACAGCCCTATGTACTTTCTCATGTGGAATTTCTACAGTAGAGACCTAAATTTCTAGATTTGCTAGTTTTGCTTGCTATTTTTGGATTTTCTACTTTTTGGTCTTTGATTTGCTGTGTTAGGACATAGATTTATTTGCAGATTATACTTGGTTTTATTGTACTAATCCTTGTGGGTCTAACGAGTTGTGCTTGTAGGTGTGCCCTAATTGCTTGCATAGTTTGCTAAAAGAATGTATGTCAAAGCTTCAAATGCACAAGGGCTACTAATATTTCTTGTAGGGCTGCCCAAAGCATAAAAACCAAAATTGCTTGTTCTTTCCTTTCATTTTTAAGTGCGGTATTATACTAGTTCATTTTCTTAGGCACTTAATATCTTGTCATTAGAGTCTTTTGGTGGTAGGAGAGTATGCTCTTCATCCTTGTGGTGAACCAAAAATCTTGACCCACCTCTAGATTTCGAAAGCAAGAAGGTTAATTGAACATTTTCTTGGAGTGTTTGGGAAAGGCTTTTGAGATAGGAGAGTATGCTCTTCACCCTTGTGGTGAACCAGAAATCTTGACTTTCAAAGGTTGATCCGCTTCTTGTTTAGTATAGAATCCTTTAGAGGGCTTGCTCTTGAGCAATCAAGAGGAACAACCCAAGTGGGGACAAGCTAATAACCGGCTATTCTGACCCACTATAAACTTGAGGCTATCAAGGACACAAAACCTTGGTAGACATAATACTTGTCTTCACTTAGTGTGAGTACTTGTGGGATTGTGACCATGAGAAAAATGCTAAGCAAGAATGCTTAAGGTACTCTTGTGGCCGCGAGGTCCATTACTTGCCGCAAGGTAAGGAGTCCCTTCAGGGAGCAAGAGGGGTATTGCGAACGGAATCCCTTATTATGAACCTTAGATAGAAGCTACCCAATTTTGCCACTCAACATCTTGGTGCAAGGATCGATCCTAGTGGACTACCTGGATCACCCCAAGATTTTACACCCACCATCTATGTTCCTTTGGTTGTGTCATTGACACTTCCATGATAAAGCCAATATCTATTATGGGCAACCACTTTGTGTGAGGCAATGGGACATCAAGTGTGGGCTAAGTTGTTGAGTATTGAGCCTTTGTCTTTCTAGGCTAGCAAGTGCTTGAATTGTCTTCGTTGTGATCTACCCGTGTAAACATTCTTAAACATCAAACATCATGGTAGTGTTCATAGGATTTTTTTGTTTTGATATCCCAAGTGCATGTCTTGGAAAGGTTGATTTTTCTCTTGTTCAAGTGTTTTATGACATGTTTGATCCTCACTATTTGCAAACTTGTCTATTTTCTATTGTTACTACGTTCCAAATTGAGAAATTGAACTTATCAAACTGCAACTTTGATCAAATTACCTTCAAAATTGGGTTTTACACATTCACTAGTCAAACATCGTGTGATACTGAACAATCATCACACCACTTGCTTGAGTATTATAGCACGATACTTTGCTACTAAACTTGTATTGCATGAATGTTATACATTCTATTATGTCAACTACCTAGTTACTATCGCACTGCTATGTGTGAAATATCGTCTGGCCAAATTGTATCATCCTGCTATCCTGCGAACTATCACATAGAATTATTTTGTTGTCTTACTGCTATCTGCAATCCATAATTTGAATCTTAGTTTGTCACAGAGTGTCCTTTCCTATTCTTACTAGAATCTGACCTGTTATTTTCATGTTTAAGTTTGTTCTAGACTGAGAAAGATGAGTTAAAACTATTGGATTTGAGCCTATCAAATGCTACTTTCGATCACTTGTCACACTATGGTTACCTCTCTAGCTATTTTCTAATCGAGCTTCTTGCTCATATCTCAGCTTGAGTCAATTGACTACTATAAACTCTTGAGCACCTTTGAAAAGCCATCTCTATTGTGCTATCTTGACAAGTGATCTTTATTGGCCTTGCTTATCTTAACATCTAAGAAACTTTGCCTCATTCTATTAGTCAAACAACATTCCTTTTCATGCTGGTTACAATTTAGTTTCAGTTTGAGCAAGGGAGTCACCCTCTGTTCAACTATACGCAGTTACCCTCTCCTATAAGATGCTCACAAGCACCAGTCAGTGATGATAGTTCTAGCCCAGACAAATTTGAGGATTCAAAGGTCACCCCATGGTATAAAGGAGGCTTTCTCTTTTTTGCATTCAAGGCCCCCAAAAGCATGAATAGTGTCTCACTTACCATGACAGAACAAGAGAAATATCACCATTTGCAAGAACACTTTGAGCATAGAGACAACCAAGCACACTTAGATAAAGAGCATAATAAAAGCATAATGGATGCCACCAAGTGCATGGCTTCAAGAGGAATGTCTCGTGATCAAGCCGAGACTAGTGGTTATGAAAATAGATCTTTTTTTGGTACTAGTGGCAATCATGGTAACAATACGCCACCAAGGTCCCCTCCAAGATGAACTTTTTCTGCACCTCCTTCACCTCCAAGACCTCCTCCCTCTCATCATGAGGAAGAGGCCAGTGATGATGTGTCTAGTGAAGAACTTATGAGGTTTGAACAAGATGAGGCTTCCCAACGTTTGATGCATAAACTTTTAGAGCGTAATGGAGATCAATACTTTCAATACATGACTTCTAGAGGATACAAGCTCCCTCCTGGTTATGATTTCCACCAGATCATTCAAGAAAGAGTGCCAACCGAGTATGAAATCCTTAGAGAGGAATTACAACAAATGAATCAACATCTGGCTCAACTTGCAATAGAAAAGGAACCTCCAAAGGTCTCTTTTGTAGAATCTATTTGTGTTCTTCCCTTTGATAAGAGTCTATACATGGTCCCATTTCCTAGGGATATTGAGGTTCCCAAATATGATAAGTATGATGGAAATGGTGATCCCCATGACTATGTGCATCATTTTTACGCTCTTAGCATGGAATTCCTTCAAGAGGACACATTTCTACTACGGTTGTTCCCTAGGAGTTTAAGAGGACAAGCTTTGGAATGGTTCACAAAATTGACACCCCCTCTTAAGACCTTTGATGAGTTGGCTAGATGTTTCATTCAACATTATTTGTACAACATTCAACAGCCTATTACCATGATAGATCTAGGTGCTCTCAAGAAAAATCAAGGTGAGCCATTCGCTACCTACTTGCAACGTTGGAGGTCATTATATTCTAGATATCCTTGTCAACTACCCGAGAGGGAAAAGATCGACATCTTTGTCAACACTCTCATACCTGAATTATATTACGATCTAAGGAAACAACTATTTTCCTCTTTCAACGACATGGTTGAGAGTGCATACCATATTGAGGATGTTGCCATAAGGAAAGGGGATATTGTCATCAAAAAAGATATCAGAGGTAATGGAAAGGACAAAAACAAACCTTGGAACAAAAAAAAATATGTTGTCAATGATGGGGTTGTGGATGTTCCTAAAGCTAAAGAGCCTGCTTTCCACCTCTCCAACGCTATCTACGCAGCTAAACAACTAGAGGTTGCCAACACTCAAAGTGCATCTAAACCTCAATATGTAGACAAACCCAAGAAGTCATATCAATGATGAGTCTACACCAAGTTGGATGAACCTTATGACATGATTCTTAAGACCTTGGTTGCCAACAAGTATCTTACGCTTCCTGACAATTCTCATCCCTTCAATCCGCCAGTTAAGCCTGATTGGTGGAGAGAGGATCATTTTTGAAATTGCCATAGAAATAAGGGACACAACATGGATAATTATTTCAAGCTCAAAGATGCTATCCAAGATCTTATTGATGGAGGCATAGTTCTCACATACGGCTTGGTTAAGAATTTTGATCACAAGGCCTTCAAAACCCCCCTACCTAAGTATGAAAAAGGGGAGTCCTCTCAAGTGAACAAGAAAAATCATGATGCCAAGATCAATTATACATATACTAACGATGAGCATGTGATCAACATGGTAGAGCCCGTTGAGAGTATTTTCATGATGAGATCTCAAGGTAATAGTGATGTCAATCATGATGCGCCTAAGTTGGTCTTGCAAACACTTGATGGTTTATCTTCCCGAAGTGAGACATTGAATGCTATTACTAGGGGGCAAGCCAAAATCATCCTTCAAACTATTCATGATCCCAAACAAGCTTTGTCTTCTAAACAAGCGGCTCCTTCAGCCATATCTAGCTATGATCTTGTTCACTAGTTGCAATGAACACCGGCCCAAATATCCACTTTTGAGTTGCTTGAGCTATCCCCCTTGCACAAAGAGATCCTTGAAAAGGCTCTACGCAAAATGAATGTCCCTAATAAAATTGATCCAAATAGGTTCCAGGCTATGGTCAATCATATCTCATCTCCTCATTATCTCTCATTCTCTGTAGAGGATGACATGTCCCTTAGTCACCCACATAATCTTGCTTTACATATCGAGGTCCAAGTCTACCATACTCGAGTTCGTGGAGTCCTGATAGACAATGGTGCGGGGTTGAATATTGTTTCCTTTTATGTTGTGCAATAATTGGGATTGTCCAAATTTGTCGTAGATCCTAGGAAAAAGATTGCTATCAAAGTATATGATGAAGTGGAGAGGTCTTCAAAGGGTCTTATTGTGCTACCTGTCTGGGTGGGTCCAGTTGTGAAAGATATTGTGTTTCAGGTATTAGACATCCCACTCGCATACAACATCCTTCTAGGTCATTCTTGGATCCATGACATGAAAGTTGTTCCTTCTACCTATCATCAATGCGCCAAATTCCCGTACAATGGAGCTAAAATTATGATTCTTGGGGACAATGCTATTGCTATTAATACTCTCACTGCCGCTAAAACATTTGTTCCGCACAATAAAACTTCTCCTAATCCTAGTGTGTCCCTTATTGCTACTAAGCATAAATTAAAAATGATGAGTATTGGTATGGGTGAATACACATTGGATTCTATTGCTACTATGCCTATCTCTCCTAAGTCATATGGTAGACCTTTAGACAAGGTGAAGCCTTCCACTTCTGCCATGACAGTTTTCGATACCTTTGTTCACTCGTCCATACCCTTAGAGGCAGAAAAAGAAGAACAAGCTATTAGAGATTGGATCTATAAAGAGGAGGAAGACAATATGACAGTTTCTACTCCCATCTCCCCTAGACGCTATGGTAAAGGCTACACATTTTAGTAGCAAATGGGCTATCAAGGTCAAGGACCTTTAAATAATAATGGATACACTCTAGTTGAACCTCTGAGTCATACTAATGGTCAACACTCTAAGGATACCATGGGTCTAGGATACAGTGTCGAGGATGACCCCCCTGAATGTTCCAGAAATGCTCCCATGATTAGTGACTCAGATATAGATATGGATGAATCACCACTATACACTATGGCCCAAATGGGAGATGGTCTCCCTTCTACTTCACTCCTTTGGGGAGAAGGATGCATACCTAATGATGACATAGCTGAAGCCTCTACGTCTAGAGATGATGTACCTAATGAATTTGACCCTAGAGATAGACAATGTAGAAATATTGCGCGGTTACTAGAAAGAGTAGATATCACACATAATGGCATGGGTGCCTCTACTTCTAGGCATCCTAAATCTTCTTGGTGCAAACATCCCAGAAGAAGTTCAACAACAGATTCAAATGAGTACGAATGGGACATTCTCTCAGACAGATCTTCCATAGTGGATATGGAAATTGATGTGATTCATACTTATAGTGCCCAACCCGACATAGTTGAGGAGTCTCATGTAGCATCTGATGAGTTTGATCTGTGTATTGATTTAGTGAACCACGTTGGTCCTTCTATGCCAAATCTAGATCTTGATACTTTTGGAGCCTACTCTATAGGCTCAACTTCTCTTGTCACCAGAGATGATACCTATCACATCAATAACCTTGAACCTATCACTTCGCTTCCTCTCATACACCCAGATCTCGTAGATTGGTCTGCCTAGGATCAAAGACCTACATTGCCTTCCTTCCAAAATGACTATGAGATCACTTGTTACTTCAATGTTGTTGAACCTGTCACCTCTTCCACCAGCAAACCAGCAACAAATATGACAGAATCAGATATCAAGTACCTCAGTCATAAAATCAAAAGAAAAAAGAAATGGTCGAATGGTGAAAACCACATTGTGGCAATGTTCGAACCCCAAAATAATAAAAATAAAGACGTATCTAAGGGTGAAAACCTCTCTGAGGCACTCGAAGGTGAGGTACTTGGTAGTCTACCCAGCTACTTCCAGGAAAGATCTTCAGTTCTGATAGAACCTACATAGCCAATCAACTTAGGGACAGAGGGGTCTCCTAAGATAATCCATGTAGCTCAGTCCCTCTCAGCAGAGGAGAAAGAACAATTTACCACATTTTTTCAAGAGAAAAAGATCAACTTTGCATGGACATATTCAGACATGCTTGGTTTGGACACTAAGCTTATTATGCATCACCTCTCGATTGCTCCAGGGGTAAAACTTGTCAAATAGAAACTCATAAAGATGCATCCTCATGTGGCATTATTGGTTAAGGCTGAACTTGAGAAGCTTCTAAAAGCTAACTTCATAGGAGCTATTGATTACACTGAATGGATTTCCAATATTGTTCCTATTTCCAAACATGATAAGTCCATTCGCATATGCACTGACTTCAGAGATCTAAACAAAGCATGCCCTAAGGATGATTTTCCACTTCCAAACATCGATATGATAGTGGACATGACAGTGGGCTATGAAATGTATTCCCTTATGGATGGCTTCTCTGGATATAACCAGATCAAAATCGCCCTTGAAGATCAAGAGAAGACAACTTTCACATGCGCATGGGGTACCTTTTGTTGGAATGTCATGCCATTTGGTCTTAGGAATGCCGGTGCAACCTATCAGAGAGCTATGACTACCATATTACATGATATAATGCATAAAAACATGGAATACTATGTTGATGACACACTTTCTAAATCACAACAAAGAAGCACTCATTTATCCAATTTGAGTTTGATATTGGACCACATGGAATGATTTCAACTTAGATTGAATCCTAAAAAATGTGCTTTTAGTGTCACTTCTGGGAAATTGCTAGGCTATATCATATCAACAAAAGGAATAGAGGTAGACTTGGAAAAGGTGCAAGCTATCATGGAGATGCCACCTCCTCGCAACATAAAACAATTAAGGGGTCTCCAAGGCCATCTCCAATCTATTAGGCGGTTCATTTCTCAATTAGTTGACAGGGCTCAACCCTTCAACAAAAATTTGCATAAAGGGGCCACTTGCATATGGAATGAGGAGTGTCAAAAGAACTTGAACCAAATCAAGGATTACCTAGCAAAACCTCCTATTCTTATGCCGCCTTTCCAAGGGAAACCTTTGATACTCTACATATCTGCTACAATGAATTCTTTAGGGGCTCTCCTTCCACAACAAGATGATATGGGAAAAGAATGAGCTATCTATTACATCAGTTGCACCTTGGTTGCTTATGAGCTCAATTATACCAACATCGAGAAAGCTTGTCTAGCAGTAGTGTTTGCATCCCAAAAACTTAGACATTACATGCTCGCATATACTACGCAGCTGATCACCAAAATTGATCCTTTAAAGTACCTCTTAAGTGAAGCTGCGCTTACTAGATGACTTGCTAAGTGGATGTTGATTCTTTTACAATTTGACATTCAGTACGTCAAAAGGAAAGCCATTAAAGGACAAGCAATCGTGGATCAATTGGCCGAATTTCCCATGACTGATGATGCTCCTCTTTAGATAGACTTCCCAAATGCTTCGATCATGAATGTCACAGAGCGTATGTGGAAAATGTTCTTTGATGGTTCTCATACACACAATAGGGCTGGCACTAGAATCTTATTTGTTACACCTCATGGATACACGATTCCTAAATCCTATAAGCTTCTCTTTCCATGCACCAATAATATAGCTGAATATGAAGCCCTTCTCAATGGTGTTAAGCTTTCCCTAGAATGGAGGATTATAGAATTGTATATCTTTGGAGATTCATAGCTTGTCATAAATTAAGTAAACAATGATTACCAGACAAAGGATGACAAGTTGATTCCCTACAAGAAGATGATAGACTCGCTTAGGAATTATTTCACATCTGTTACATTCCAACAAATTCCTAGAGCTGAGAACAAGGCTGCTGATGTCATGGCAACTTTGGCATCCATTCTATAATTGGAAGAACATGAGTCACGCTTTGAGTTCCTAATGGAAGAGTTGTGTCATCCTACCTATGATTCCCCTGATGACCATGTCATTTACACTGTGGTCAGTCATGATTCATCCCGCTATGCTACTATATTTTCCTATCTTTGAGATTAGATTATTCCTAAAAATCTAATGCGTAATGAGAAGTGCCAACTCATCCACAATGCATCACATTTTACCCTCATCTCTGGTGACTTGTATAGGAAGGGTCTAGATGGAACTCTCCTTAGGTGTCTAGAAATAGAGGAGTCGGAAAAAGCGCTAGCTAAAGTCCATGATGGCATATGTGGTTCACACTCTAATGGTCTTGCGCTAACTCATAAATTTCTTAGGACTGGTTACTATTGGCCTACTATGCAAGCTAACGTTGTTCGATATGCCAAGTCCTGCAAGAAATGTCAACTACACATGAATCTCATTCATGCTTCTGGATGCGAGCTTATTCCCTTTGTTACATACTGGCCATTTCAGCAATGGGCCTTTGACTTGGTAGGCAAGATTCATCCTAGTTCTTCTAGTGGGCATAAGTTCATTATTATAGCTACTGAATATTTTACCAAATGGGTTGAAGTTGTCCCACTGTCTGCAGCTACGGGAAAACATGTTGCCTTGTTTATCTTGAATCATATCATTTACCGCTATGGTATTCCTTCTTCCATAGTCACGGATAATGGTAGCCAGTTCAAGAATAAAAACCTGAAACAACTATGCAAAAAATTCAAAATTAAATAGCATTGGTCTTCTATTTACTACCCTCAAGGGAACGGCCAAGCTGAGGCCTCGAATAAAATGTTGCTAAAAATCCTTCACAGGACAGTGCACAAATCAGGCAAGGATTGGCATCTGCAGATCAATCCTATGCTTTGGGCTTATAGAACTTCTATTCGCACTCCTATAAGTGCCACACCTTTTTCCTTGGTCTATGGTTCTGAGGTTGTTTTACCATTAGAGGTCGAAATACCATCGTTGAGAGTCTCTCTACATGGTTTGATTATCGACGAAGACCATAGGGCCATGAGAGTTCATGAGCTTACTGCTTTGGAGGAACACCGCAAGGCCGCCTTTGATCACATGCACACTTATCATAAGAGAATGTCTACTGCCTATAATAAGAAAGTTCATCCTAGAGAGTTCCAAGTGGGTGAATTAGTTCTAAGAGAAAATCCTAAGAATCAGTAGAATAGAGAGCAGAAAGGCAAGTTCGAGTTGAATTGGTTAGGGCCTTACATCATCACGACAACATTTGGGTCCGAGGCCTATCAATTATCTACACCCGAGGGAGAAGAGTTTGCCAAGCCTATTAATGTTCTACATCTGAAGAAGTTCTATGCCTAAGGTACTTGAGCTCTTTGTATATATCTTATTGATCCTGAAAAAATTCCCAAAAAAATCATATATGATGCTGAAAAGAATCCTAAAAAGCATATAAAGTCCTAAAAAAAGAGCATCCTAGTGAAAACCTAGCAATAGGTGCTTTGATGTCTCACCAAAAAAATTAAAAAATTAAAAATTAAAAAAAAATTAGAAAAAGTGCCTTGGTGAAAACTTGGAAACAGGCACCTTGGTAGCAAAAATACAAAAAAATTATAAAAAGTCCTAAAAAATCTACCAAGCGGTGAAAACCTCGAAACAAGTGCTACTTGGGACCCTTGCACCTATGTCTATCAATCTTGCATGGCACTCTTTCTCTCCACTTCTCGCTTTGTCTCTCCTAGCCTGGAACTGACTCTTGTCTTAGTCTAGGGGGCATACATTGTTTTAGTTTATCTTGGGTCTCTTTGTGCGTCGAGGTTTCTTGGGCAACTTAGTTCAAATAGTGTTTCTCAACACTTTCAAACAGTGTTTCTCAACACTTTCCAATAGTTTTTTTCAACACTTCCCTAGCCTCAAGTATTTCTCAACACTTATCAAATATCCTACCCGCAGTCTAGAATGATATGATATTTCTCACCGGTAGATGCGATACTCAAAGTTTGACTCTATGACTTACACACACACACTTAAACACTTGACTCACTGAGACTTGCTTGACTTTATTTCTTTGTGTGCTATCTATGATGATTTCTTTCGATGAGTGTTCCCTCCCTAATAGTTTTCGATGATGCATAGCTAGAAGACTGGGGGCATGAGGACATTTTTTATCTATTTTCTGCCTATAGGTATATCTTGTCGATCCTAACTATCATGAGGATTCATGCTTGTTACACTTGACACTGAGGATCTACAATGTATTATCCTTGACTATTTTCCGCAAGTGCATGCTTATGGTCATCTTGACTTTCTTATGTCTCGATGTGAGCATAATCTCACTATACTAAACTTAGGGAACCTCACTGCACTAGTCATCTTGACCTACATGTCTTTGATGCTTAGATGGGATTCCCACATACCTATCTAATACTAATCATATTCATGTACCCATATTTATACTAGTGCGTATTATATGATCTTGCGACGCTACCAATAAAGCTCGATGATGATTATTAGAGTCTAACAGCTTTGTAACCTTGCAAGTAAACCACTTTTCATAGTAGCTTGCATTCTTAGGTTCATGTTAGTTTAGTTTTGCATCTTGCATATGGAGAGAGCTCTCCTTTCATCTTTCACGGACTTGTCAGTCAACCCCTAGCTAATTTTGATGTCCTGGATCCATTTTCGGGATCGAAATCAAAATTTGAGTTCATCTTGCTGGTCAAAATCACATTTTAAAATTCTCCTTCTTCTGCGCAGTTGGCTAACCGTTTGAGACCTGGTCTTTCGATTTTTGCTGGGGCATCTTCATTTCTTCATCCCCATCTCTCTCAACCTTCTAGTCTCTCATTCATTTCCTTCACTTTGTCTCTCTGAGGGTTTGACTTTCTCTTTATCCTATATCTTTCTTAGTCAAACCTAGTCAAACTGGGGCATATTTTCACTGCTTGATGGTTATTTTGTTATCTTTCATCTTCGATTATGATTTTTGAAAATTTGATCATGTTGCTCTCATCTTTCTTCTGCATTCCCTCTACCTCATTTAGATTTCGATCCCCAAGGGGCAAACATATCCTATCAGCTATTCTCCAGAGCATATGCTTGACCATTCCATTTTCTCTGATCGATCTATCCATCTATTATGCTTGACATGTTAGTTCTCATCTCGAGTTTTGATATTGTCCATCTCTCTCCTAAGTGTTCAATATTGTCGCTACCAGGCTGACCATGCAAGATTTGCTATCTCTCTGCACTTCATTCTTTGGAGTCAGATCTCTATCTATTTTCTTCTTGGCTGATCAATTCTTTGACATAATGTGTTCCCAGATCGATCACACATCAGTCAAAGAGGGGAAAATGTAATCACCCAAAAATAGTCATCTAGACTATTAGCCCCTTTCTAGCATTATTTGCTAAATTCATCAATTGCTTATTCTTGATCAAATCCTAATTCTATCATTTATTCGTTTATATTCTATGGATTAACCATTTTATCCTAAGTCTTTATTTAATTAAAAGGAATTCCCTCCCCTTTTATTAAATAAAAAGCCCCCACTTACCTTTTATCCTAAGTTGCACAAGTAAAACATTATTCCTATTTAATAAATAAGAAGAAAAGACTTTTTGTCTCACATGGGGCACAAAAGTCAACACTTCTTTCTCATTGGAGGAGACTTGTGCACAAGGATTGCTCCCACTTTCAAACTCCACCCTTGATCAAATCTTGTGCCTCTTAATCTCCATGGTCCATTTATCTTTAAAAGGAGAGCTCTCTTCTCATTCTAGGATCCCCACTCTTGATGCTAATGTTGTGCTGTAGGTTTTCTTGGTGCTATTGGAGCTATTGAAGGATTTGTGGCATTTTAGTCTTCAGATTTGCATTGTAGCTTAGTTCTCATAGAATTCTTAGCTTAGTTTCCTTTCATGTTTTAGTTTAGTTCACATAGTTTAACTAAGTAATGACTTGTAATATTCTCATTTTCATAGTTTAGTTGCATTCTCATTCTAGCATAGCTTGCATTGCATTTATCATTGTGATTCTTGAAGATATTGGCATTCTTGCCCTTGTCTCTTTGAATCTCCCATTGCATGGTTTACTAGCAAGGTTACATGCTTAATAGCTCTAGTTGAGAGCCCTCTAAACACTGTTGCACTCCATGCCTAGGGAACTCTAGGTCACTTTTCAAGGTTTCCAATCCATGGATGCCCTTGGAATCAATGGCTTAGAGAGTGCATATTTTGAGTGTACAAAAGGGAGAATGAGTAGACCTTGAAGATGAACAAAGGATGTTGAAGGAAGATCACACCACCTTGATGAATAGATCTAGGGTTTGAATGATGAATCTTGAATACTTGAACCAAATCCCTCCAAAGACTTGAAAGCTTGAATCCTTGATCTTCAATGGAGAACTTGAATGCTTGAATGTATATGATAGTTTGAATGCTTCCTTGAAAATGCTTGCTTGATGATGAAGTGTTTGATTGCAAAAGAGAGATGATAGATCACTTGATACTTGATGGAAAAAGAGATGGATGAAATGAGAGAGGAAGGCTTCTTTTTATAGTGATCTAGGGCACAAACTCCTAGAGAGGCCGACATATGAGAAATAAATTCCCATTGGGCCCATACCCCTAGAAATGGACCTAGATTAAATATAATTTAAGAGTTTACCATTTCAGAGACCAAAACAACCGACCCAAAAGTGGGAAAATAATTCTTTCTGAAACCCGACATCCAGAAATCATGGAATCATGAAATTTGGACCCTGGGTCAACGTCAAGGTCAACTTTGACCTAGGTCAAGGTCAAGGTCAACCTTGACCCTGAGGTCAAGGATCTCAGGATCTCAGTCCAAAATTCCATAAAAGTGCAGAAAGAAGGTGGAAAAAGGGGCCGAATGAGGAGAAAAGCCAGATTCAAGCCAGGGACCTACCTGAGGCGTTTGACATGATCCCAAACTACCTACTCGAAGGGCTAAACCAGTCCTAAATGGAATTGCTTCCATTTTCCAATGATACAGTAAGATTTGTAGGACTTATATTATTTTATTTAGATAAATACAATTTTTTTGAAATATTATTGTGACGAGATGGGCAAGCGGGCCTAGACCACATAAATAAAAAAATGGATCCACTAACCTTTATAGGTAATTTTTGAAATGGACGGATGACTTTCTCACTTAGTAAGTACCACATGTTAGAAGGTACATATGAATGATTTACTTACTTGTGATCAATTTGTGATATAAAGCATATTTTAGTTGAAATTTTGCAATTTTCAAATAACTCTTTTCTCTTGAATATAGAATATTGAAATTTTTATTTTTTAAAGTATTGACACTATGATTGGGATAAAATATTGTGAGTATATAAATATGAGTATGCCAAGAACGTGGATCCAAGGCAACTAGAAATGTGCTCAATTTATTGTAATACCACGGTAAGGTATAGTAAGCATAGGTATGTGGGTACTTTTTGCCTACTTAAGAGTATCATGTAGGTTATTTCTAAAAGCATTGAGTTATGAGAATGTTAGATTTTCAACTTTGATAATGATAGTGACATGAATTGATACTTTGATGTTGTTTCTATGTATACATAGATGGAACGACACATTATAATGGAGGGGAGAATATTGTCAGAGAGAGGTAACTCTAACCTTGTAACATTGAAGGGTAGTAATGGAATTCACACTCATGTAGAAAATGTTTTTGAAATAATTATGATACAAGTGTATTTGTTTATCTTCAAAAGTGTTTGTTTATGGTGTGAGTTCTTACTAAAATGCATAACTGATGAAAATTTGACTTTATGTAAGCAAATAAAATTGAAACTTGTTGATTTTCTGCTAGAATGTAAAAGTGTATACATGCATTACCTTTAATATTTGAATATTGGAAGATGATTTATTATCAAGTCAATTAAATTTTTTGAATTATCTTTGAATATGATTGCAAATTTTGAATTATGCATCGAGACGATGCATTCTTAAGGGGGGAAGATGTCACAACCCATATTGCCAAGTCAAGATTAAGTTTCCTTAATTTATGATTATCTGATAGTTTAGTGATGTATTTTGGGAGTCATGCGGGAGTTAAGGGAACGTGTGGAGAAATGCTAAAATCACACAACAAGAACATGAAAGGAGGAATGTTTCTCTTGTTCCTCTCCAAGTTCAGTCCAGTAAGAAGAGGAAAGGATGCACAATTAAGGTAGCACTATTGTTACATTAATGGGGATCACACACCATCAAAGGGACCGAAATGATTTCTGAATGAGATTCCAGTTGATCTCCTGTCTTGGAGAAGTGAAATTTACTTACAGTATAAATTATAGGGAAAGAAAAATTTAGTAGTTTTTGAAAATCTCAACCTCTTGTTTAAAATGTTTTTAATTTCCTGTAATGTTGACTGTGACGAACTTGAGAGTAATGCAAAGAGAACTGAAGAAATTAACATTGGGATTGTGAGTGGAGGGTTGACAAGCCTTACTCTCGCACTGTCCCTACAAGACAAAAATATCCCATGTCACATGTTCAAAACTCACCCACCATCAATGAGTGTAGACACGGCCTGCATTGTGAGCATTGGCCTCAATGGAAATGCCGCTCTTGAAGGAATTAATCCTAGTCTTACTACAACTTTAGCCCAGAAAGGGGCTTACTCCACTAAAGATGAATTTGTTACTTTCACAGACACCAAATTGTCTGACTATAGGGTAGAATAATTTGTTCCAGGGGAACTAATGATCATCACATGGAAGTCACTTCATAGAGTTTTGGACAACTTTGTTAGTAGATCGAGGATTTCCTTTTCTCACAAGCTATTGGCCTATAAGCCCCACAAGATACTACAACAACAAATATGGGTGGAGAGGTCCATTTGGAAGCTGTTACATTATTGTGGATAGAAGGGGATGAAGTAATTTTAGGAGTGTCCAAGCAACTGATTATTCTATTTGACAGAGCAACAAAGAATGGGTTACAATAGAAATCAGACCCGATTCCTACATGAAAATATTACAAGTTGGATGGAGATACAAATCCTAGCAGAAAGGAATCTTGGAAATGAGATAAGTTCAATTCATCCTAAAGGTATGAAATCTTGTAACTCATCTATGATTTTGCTTTAAATCACAATGGTTTGAAATGGTTATTGCTTGCGATTTCCATAAATAGGATGAAATGATTATCTGGATAGTTTACAATTAGGTGTAAGCAAATGCTATTATTACTACATTTTCTTATGAATAGATTACAATTTTGAGTTCCTGTGAACCTATATTTGTAATGTCTTTTAGAAGATTCTTTATCCTCAAGAAATTTGTAGAGCTTGATTGTTCGTTATAATTTCTTTGTCTGCTTCTTTAAGTTGCTGCTAAAAAACATATGACTATGTTGTAGGTAGTCTTCCATTCTTTTTTTTCTTTTGGTTTCAGCTATTCCAGGGAAATTGCTGAGTAATCCACCTTGTGAGACTCCTCTTGAATTCCCCATTTACTGTGCACATGGCCAATCTTGAATCCATGCATGCGGCTGAACTATTGGCTTGAAAGCACTGCGGATAGTTAAGAAAAAAACTTATAAATTAAGGAAAGTTGGGTCTCCTTATACCATTCTTTAAACGAGACTAAAGATGATAGGAAATGCTTCATTATCATTTCAGTGTTTGCATTTCTTTGTTTTGGTAGCTTGATGCTAATTTCCGTCATGGGCAGTACTCTGTAATTCTCACCATCATTGCATTGCATGGACAAAATCTCTTGAGGTGTTCCGTAAGACGAATCTTGTTCATTGCTTGTTCATCCAAACTTTGCATACATAACTACCAGAATGATGTCATTGTTGATTGTTGTCAAAACTCTCCCTCTCTTTCAATGTTAATGGATGTCCTTGTACTATTTTCATAGCATCTCCCTTGGTACGGGTAGCGAGTATGCTCTCAAGAAATTTGTAGCGTATATTATGTCAGTCATATTGACCAGTTCAATACACTACTTGACAATTATTATATTATTATTATTATCAAATTTAAAGTACACTATGTTGCTAAAACATCAAACATGAAGTTTTCCTTCAAGGTCATACTTAACCCTTGAAGAGTTCCTTTGTTAAAATTTAACTAAAAGGGGTTCAATATTGTTATGTTAGAATACAATAGTTTCATTGGGATTATAAGGAAAATGTATGAATACGACTATCAATTTTTAAAAGACCTTAGTTGGGATGCAACTGTTCTTTCTCCAACTATTTTAATATATGTCGAACTTAGATTTGATTTTATCAGTTGGGTGGGTGAATCTATTCGGAAAAGAAAATGTTCAAAAATTCATGGCAGGAAAACAAAGGCATAAGTGTTGGTTATGAGATTTATAGAGAACTATATATTTTATTTGGGTGTTGGGGTTGTCATATTTCTGGAACTAAATTGTGACTTGAAAGTTTCATTTCTTTCTTGATTGTGTTGAAAGCTATTGTGGTGTGTTGTGAGTTTATTGATCTAAAGAAATATATGTGTAAATAGCCATTAAATACTGTCGAATTGGTCTCTTTGTAAATACTTAAGTTCATGGGCTATATTGAACTTATATCTTAAAATATTCTTCATACCAACTCATTGTGTGCTAATGATAGAGATACATAATTATTTCTACCCTTTGTGCATGATTGAATATCATTGGGAATTGCATTTAATGTAATAGTCTACCTGAAAGAGTAATCCTTTTGCTATGATAGATTGTTCTATATGAGTTGTAATTAGGGGTTTGAGATATTTTATCATAGATTGATGAGGAAGATCATTTTTATTGCATGATTATACTTGAGAGTCTTGTAATAGCATTTGAGAAATTATGTCCTTGTTCACAATTCCATTACTTCAGTTAGATTTTACATTGTTAAACTATCTCGAGCTGGGCTAGGTATCTTTCATTTCAAGAAAGATTCCAGGGAAGCCTAACTGCTTCGTGGTAGGGTGGAAACACACTCCCACAATATTCTCGCCCTAGCTGACTTTTGTGAATAGGTTTCTGATGCTTATTTCAGGAATGACTTTTCTTTACAATGTTATACACTTCTTTGTATTCAACATGGTGGTATTTGGTAATTTTGTTGTTTACTTTTGTCATTGAAATGGAAATACATATTTGATCTAATCTTTATCATTTAATGATGTGATTTGACAGTTGGTCGAAAATCTCTTGGGTTGTTATCCTGACTTGATAGTTTGTACTTGATCAAAAATCTCTTATTGTGACTCCATTACTACGTTTGATAGATAGTCGACATGTTCGCATATCTTTGAACATAGGTATGCTTTATCCTTTCGACAGTTATGGTCATAGTTGTACTTCTTTTATTCATATATTTTAGAGAATCTATTGGTATTATGTCGACTTATGCATTCGACCTTTGACTTGTTGCTCGACTCTTTTGTCTTTATTGCAAATTGTTGATGTGGCCTTTGTGTCGAAAGTTTCAGTTCTTACATATGGTATCAGAGCTCTGGGTTCCACTCTAGGGCCTTGAGTTCACTATGCTTGGTTACAACCCTTAGTCATAGAAATTGTGAGTCGATTAATGCTTATTCTATGAATGTAACTGTGGTTCTTTGGGTTGACTAGAGTATCTTCCAATTTTAGTTTATCTTGATAGGAAAAGATAGGATGTTCCTTGTTTCATGAGAAATAGAAACTTGAGGGATAATATTTCTTACGTGTGTGAATATTTTATGAATGTCCCTGGTTGCTCTTGAAGCTATGAAAGTTTGAAACACTTTGTGATTTAATGAATAGAGGTCTTCCATAAATTTATAAAATAAAAGTACACTATTCACAAAAAAAAGGCTAGGAGATACAAGATCACCCCGCTAAAGTCAGACGGCCGGAAACAACTATTCATAAATAAAAAACATGAAGCCCTCAGGCAGCAAGAGCAATTGCAACTACGAGGGAGGATGATCTTTATCATCGGATTTTTCCCACACATTGGGACTAGGAGGTAGGTCACGTATAAACCAACTCTCATTCTCTTCATCTTTGTCTTGCAGCTCACCTTCCTCACACCTGGAAGAGATAACCAGGGCGAGATGAGAAAATTTATCACCACTCCGAGAAGGCCAACTATTACCATCCACATGAGTAACAAAACATGACAGTCAATGTAATGTCTTTTTTAAATTTAAAAATCTTTTTTGAAAAATACTTTTCCACTTTCTAATTGATACGTACAATGAACAGTCATTCTGCAATATCTTTGTAAACTTTATTTTGAACAAAATTAGAATTTTTTTTTCCAACTTTGGCTTTTGGGCACGAGTATGGCCTATTCTTAGACTTTTGTGTGTTGGGAACAGAACACTATTATTACAGAATCTGGAAGGATCTCCAAAATTAAATGGATAGTTGCAGAAATCTACTCCATACAGATGCAACAAGTACAATTGTTTCCCCAAAGAATGCCGTACTCTTTGGCGTAAAACTTACACTTCGTTGCCTGCAATTGTTGCAGAGGACTACTTCGGGCAGTGTTTGATGCTGGCATCTGACTACCTCGGATTATGTTTGATGCTGGCATCTGATTATCTCGGGTATTGTTTGAGTCTGACATTTAATCTGAGAAGCCCCACATGAAAGATGGTAGTGAACTCTATACATAAACAGAAAGGAATGTAGATGTTGGTAAAACAATTGTCTGAATGATTGACACATTACGTACAGATTTTTACTCAAAATCTGTTTTTGTCCTCCTGATTTTTTCTACTTGTACGACTCTTTTTTCGAATATTAAACAGGCATTTGAAATTTCTAAGGATAGATAAACCAAGAGTCACTAGTCATACAGAAAAACTCAACTTATTGAAGGCTCTTTATACACTACAAACTAAAATTACCCAACAAGAGATTGGGGGTGGGCAATAATTCTGTATGGAGAAAGCTGATAAATTATGTAAAAGAAAATAATTGGCTAGTCTGGACCGCTTTGATAACAACATTTATAATCTTGTGGTGTAACAGTTAAGTGGTTGTATTGTTAATGGTTCAATTACAGTTCAAATTACCACTTGACCCACATAAATGACGGTAATGCCAGTTTGAACCTGCCTTCACTGACCTGGTGTGCTCAGGGGCTATATGTCCCTACTAGATTACCATTTAAAAACCAATACAAGTAGGAGAAACTGTAATTTAAGTATGACATGTAAATCTATAAGACCTTAACTCAAGGTCTGCAGATGTCTATCATTCCAGACCACTGGATACTCCCTTAACAGTCATATATTCAAAGATTTCCTCCTATCTTATTAATTATTTCAAATATTTCCTTTACCACAAGTTAAGTTGTCTGAGCGTTTTAAAACCCAACACAGAAATTGTTTAAAATCACAAAGAGAAGAGAGGTAATATGGAATCTCAGCAAGGATTTACTTTGGATGGCTCCTCTGATCTGAAAGGCAGGCCTGTTCTTAGATCTAAAACTGGAAGATGGAAAGCTTGTACATTCCTTGTTGGTAAGAATTGACTAACTGAAGAGTCTAATCATGATCTTGATGAAAAATTAGATCTCTATGCTACAAAATATTTCTGAAATCAAATTTTGGAAGCTCCTACAATGTCATATTGTTCCATGTTCATAGTTTTAGTCTATTTGGTTTGATTTGACAGTTGTTTTCTAGAGCTCCGATTGATAGATTCATGGCAAGCAGGAGGTATTATTTGCATTGTGACGATTTATAATATTGCAGCTATAAGGATTCATGTCCTTAGGTTTAAATCAAACTTATTGATTTATGGTATTGTTTTACAGTGTATGAAGTGTTTGAAAGAATGGCTTTCTATGGAATTGCCTCCAATCTAGTGATCTATCTGACAACTAAACTGCATGAGGGCACTGTGACTTCCTCAAGGAATGTAACCAATTGGGCTGGAGCAGTTTGGATCACTCCTTTTCTTGGAGCATATATTGCAGATACTCATTGGGGACGCTACTGGACATTTATCATTTTTTCATGTATTTATATACTGGTATATAGCACATATATCACTCCAACCTTTGTTTAAAAATCTGAATGACATTATGTTGATGATAGATATGTGATCTCTGTATGTAGATAATCTCTGTTGATGATAATTATTAGTTCTTTATGTGCAATTATGTTCACTAGATTTTGCACTTGCATTCCAAGCGGCTATACAGACTGGTAAGCAAATACAGTTGACTTTACTGTTTTGTTTAGGACAACACAAACAGAAAGCTTGTACAAGGTTGGATTAAATAAAGAAACATTTTGTATCTATGCCCGCATATAAGAGGTGAATGAGACTGTTGTGAATGTATTGATATATTGGGATAGATAAGAGGAGAGCTCAAAGTATTTCCGACCAGAAAACTTTCAACCATAGCATGCCAAAATATAAAGTAAAAACTGCAAATCTATAGCCAATCTTGCAGCACCAGCTGTATCAGATATGTCAAAATGTATGTTCAATTAGAAACATATAATTAGTAACATTTCAATGTGGAGAAAGGTAGTACAGTTGGGGCTGAAAGAAGCCACTGACTAATATTGTTGAGGACATGATCTGCCATATATTTTGCTCATGGATATTGGTATGTGCTATTATCTTATAAGTCCAAATTTTTTGACTGATGGAGATGATTTTTGTAAGTTGGGCAGACTGAGAAAACACCCAGAATTGAGTAGAGTTGTTGAAAATTTAAGGTAGGCCATGTGACAATATCTTGGTGAGATTATCTTAGGTAGATAGTGGATTTTCCTAAACTTTGTTCCACAACTCTAGTGTTACTAAGAGTTTTTTCACTAGAAAGATAAAGAAAAACTTTTCTTTGTGAGAATTTTTTTCTCAAATATTGCTCAGGCTTTGAGTTTAGAGTGTATATGTTTCTGTATTCTTGAATTGGGTATCTTCCTAATGTTAGTGATTGTATTCCAAATTTCCGAGAAAGTTTGGATTGAAATATTATAAATTAGTTAAAGCTGATTTCAGAATACAATTTAGTTTTTTCCTTTTCTGTACCAAATTGTTACCGTTTTTCAACTGCACTGTTCAATGCAGGGAATGATAATCTTGACATTGACTGTCTCATTGCCATCTCTGAGACCACCAGAATGCCCAGAGAATGCCAACTATTGCAAGAAAGCCTCCACATTCCAAGTTGGGATTTTTTATTTTGCCTTGTACGTGCTTGCTCTGGGTACTGGTGGTACAAAGCCCAATATAACCACCATTGGAGCAGACCAATTCGATGGATGTGACCCAAAAGAGAGGGCTCAGAAGGTCTCCTTCTTCAATTGGTGGATGTTCAGTGCCTTTTTGGGAGCACTGTTTGCACAGACATTTCTCATATACATTCAAGGCAATGTGGGATTTTCTATGGGATATGCAATCCCCACTGCTGGACTGATCGTATCCGTTGTGATATTTCTAGTGGGGACTCCATTTTACAGGCACAAAATTCAGAAAGGGAATCCATTCGGTCGGATTGCACAGGTTATTGTGGCTGCAGGTCGGAAATGGAGATTTGAAGTCCCTGCAGATCCAAGTGAACTCCATGAATTGGACCCCAAAGTGTATGTTGAACAAGGAAGATTACTCATTTCTCACACTTCCAACTTGAGGTAAGTTTACCCATTAAACTTTCATGTTCAATTTCAATTTAAGATATGAAATCTAATCCAATGATTACAAAAATTAACAGGCAGGATCTCAGATTAATAGCAATTTCTTTTTCGTTCTTTTTTCCTTCATCTAAGGTCATGTCCATGCCTGTATTTTATTCCTTTCGCCAAACACTAAGCTGGCAATTTGATTAGTTTAGGGGTATGGAATACTGTTATAAAGGGTATTGAGCAGGGTTATCTTGTCATTTAGATAACAATTAGACTTCAAATGGAGTTAAGTTCCCAAGATCACTTTGGTTGACCCATAAAATCAGGTTATTGGAATTCTAATTTAGAAAACCTACGTTCCATTGAGAGCTGTTAGCAGAAAACAAAAGCAGAAATATGTAGATGGAGGGGAAGAGATCTAATATTTGCACACTTTGAATTTGTGCATCTGTAAATCATAAATAGTATGATCTAAGGTTTCAGCTTCTGGCTATTCATGGATTTCTTTGTAGAGACTGTCGAACATCAAATGGTCAAAAAATGGCCATTTCAAAGTGCCGCTGGAAATGGATTCTTAGTTCACCAATATGGGCTCACTCAAAAACACCAGTATTTGTGGACAAATGTCCCAATAGTGGTGCACAAATATTCTAGTAGTGGTCCACAAATCTCCATTAGTGGTGCACAAATAGATCAATAATAAAAAAAGCTAGAAAAAGCTAAAACATGATCAACTATTGAGTACATAAAGTGAGCTGTTATTAGTACATATGAGATTAATTAAGTGGACAAAAAGAAACTGACTATTTTGAAAATTGAAAGTGAGATGCATTTCACTTTATAGCTTAGCTGTCAAGATTCTATATGCTCCCAATTTCAAAACATTTATATTAATTACAGTCTACTGGATTTAAGAATCTGTTTAATGTGTGATTTTTTATGTTCTTATAGCTGTAAATCTGTTAGTAACAGTTGTTGAATGTTATTGTGGTTATGCAGTATGTCTAAAGTTCATTGATCATTCTATTTGTCATTTTTAAAGAGTTGTTTATTTTTGCAACAATTATCTAACATTTTGGATATACATTTAGTTGTATTTATTAATTGTTTCTTAATTTTTTAGTTAATAAATATGATCAAATTATCATCTAAAATATTAGATCGACAAAATATTAGATAGAAAATATATACGTTTATGTTCTATGTTTGTATATCAATCTATGATCAAGAATATCTGGGCAGCTGTTAAGCTCTCTATAAAACGCATCAAAGACAAAAAAATGACAATTTTTTTTTTCAGATTCACCAAAACACTGATTTTTTTTTGGTTTTGGACCACAAAATATGCACATCATGAAGAACAGATGGTGAAATTTTTGCAAAATCTGTTGTGTTTTGGAGTATTTGAAATTTGATCAAAGGTGCATTTTGTAAGGAGCTTAACCGTGTCTGAATATCTGTGCTTTGATATTCAGTTGATTTAATATTAAAAAGATTAAAATATGTACTGTTATTATACTATTAGATTGTTATTTTAAAGTTAGATTGTTTAAGCTAACAACTTATAATTCATATCAAGAAAATAAATGAGTATCTGTAAACTAAGAGTTTTGTATTACAATAAGTTAAAATAAGATAAGAAAACTTTTCAAAGGAAAAAGTAAGCTAATAAGAATGCGTTTGTTTGTTAGAATTAGACTAATGATATTTGACAATTCCGACGATATTTAAGTTTCTCATAATTAGAAAATTTCCACTGGTATGCTTTATCCTGTTTGAAAAACTAGTTCTTCCCGTTATTAAAGTTCAAACAACTTAAAAAAAATGTATATGATGGGTGATGGCGTGCATTAGTCCTAATTTCATCATTTCACTGTACTTTTAACTTCCTTTTTTCCCAGATTTCTAGACAAAGCAGCCACAAAAGTCAATACAAGAAGCAGTGTATGGAATCTGTGCCCTGTGACTCAAGTAGAGGAGACCAAGTTGATGATAAAAATGCTGCCAATATGGGTGGCCATGTTCATGCCAAGCACCATGATAGCCCAGTTAAATACACTGTTTGTGAAGCAGGGAACAAGATTGACAAGGGACATGGGTCCTCATTTTGCCATTCCTCCAGCCTGCCTCACTTCATCTGTCACCATGTCAATGCTGGTCTCCATTGTTGTCTATGACAGAGTCCTGGTTAAACTCTTTAGAAAATATACAGGGAACCCAAGAGGCATAACAATCTTACAAAGACTAGGAATTGGGCTGGTTATCCATGTAATAATCATGGTGGCTGCCTCAGTAACAGAGATAAGAAGGATCGATGTAGTCAAAGAGCATGGGCTTGAAGGAAACCCAAAAGCAATAGCACCCCTCACAATCTTCATTCTTCTTCCTCAGTTCATACTCGTGGGAATTGCAGATGCCTTTGTTGAAGTGGGAAAGTTGGAATTTTTTTATGATCAGGCCCCTGAGAGCATGCAGAGCATAGGAACTGCACTGTTTGCCAGCACACTGGGAGTTGGAAATTTTATCAGCAGTTTTCTTCTGACCACTGTGACAAAAATCACAGGAAGAGAGGGGCACACCAGTTGGGTTCTCAATAATTTGAATGCATCTCGTCTGTACTACTACTATGCATTCTTAGCTGTTCTTAATATCCTTAATGTGATCTTCTTCTTGGTTGTATCTCGCTATTATGTTTATAAGAGAGAGACCAACGAAGCTTTCGGCAGCAGCCAGAGCTATAGTGGTATGATAGAGTGTGTTGGTGGGAATGGGAAAGACAATGTGGATGAAAATAGACAACAAAATTAGGATGTAAGTAAAATAATGAAATCTTCTGAGAATGGATAGTTATCATGCATCTGCATGAAAAGTGAAGAGAGATTTTTCATAATTGACAGTGTTTTAAACTTATTTTTCAAATAGATTTTTCATAATTGACAGTGTTGTGAGAAGCTCTTCAAGTTATAGCTAAGACTTAAAATTAAACTTATTTTTCAATTAGTTATTATCAAGGTTGCATGGGATGGGTATGATTATTTTTCAAAACAGGGGACGGGGTATTTGGGTACATCAATTTTTTAATTTAATATAATTTAGTATTTTATAGAAAGTCTGAAAATATGAGTCATGACCTTGAGTTTTCAAACCAAGAATAGTGTTAAAGTTTGTAGATGTAATGTATTGTTTTTAGTTTCAGATTTGCAATATGTTTGTAATAATATATATGTTAAATGTTCACATGCATAACAGAGAAAACAAACTTTAAACATGAATAAGATCATAAATCATATAAAAATAACATATTGCAAATGATAAATTTGTGACTTGAATAGTGATAAAGTTTACTATTAATCAATATTGCATCAAAACGTTGAACTGATTACCTATTGAATTAAGCTTGATAAACAACAAGCTGATAAGTTGATAGGCCAACAAAAAATTGAAACAAAAATCAGAAATTTTAATCAAGTTCGTTAGCTATGTTCCCCACCAAGTACCCACTGTCAAGAGACTAATGACTCATTAATCACCACACACTATTGAGTTGACTATGATAATAGTTTTAACAATTTAATACTCCTCAATTTATAATATGAACCCCAACTTGTTAAATAACTTAAAAGTATTTAAATTAAATTAAAAATGAGTAAAATATTGTTTTGATTTAATGATAATGGTTGACAAATCCTCAAGGCTATTAAAATCATTATTACTTTTTCAATATAACGTATGCAATATTTTTAGTACAAATTTAAAATTAAATTTTTGTTGTTGAGTAACAACTTTCATTTATATAATTTTGTTAGAGTAATAAGTTGTTTTGCTTATTAATGAAATCATATTGATTTAATTATTAAGTCATTTATTATTTTTTTTCTTTACTTAAGTTAAATTTTAGGCATATAATAATTAATTCTTTTATTAATTATTATTATGCAACTTAAGTTTTTTTTAAAATTTTGATTTATTTTTAAAAGGATTGATCTCTTTTGTAAAACAACACATTCATTTTTATTGTATTGTAACTTTTATTTTTGCACATCAAGAATGTCTCTTCTTTCATGGATCCTTACGTTCAAGCTTCCATAACTTTTGCTTCTCTCTTTTTGTGATATGTGTTTGCATGTAGGTGTTCTTGGGAGCTGTGAATTATTTTCTCATCTTCAATATGGTATCAGAGTTTCAGATCTTTATGCCCCTGTTATCTTCATGAGAGATTTGACCTTATTCATCAGATATGTGATTTTTAGAGGTTTTGTGTTGGATCTGGGGGATCTTTGATTCTGGTCACTTTGGGCTCAAATGAACTTTACCGTTGAGCTCAAAGTGCCTAAAAACCTCTATTTTCATATAAAATTTATCCAATTTGGACAATGTTGCAATTTGAGACCAAACAAAATTGTATTAGGGTCATACAACTTTGACACGCACTTCGAAGCAGTTTAAAAAAAAAGTTTAATTTTTTTGGTCAGGCGCCACTTGGTGGCCACCCGACAACCACAGCTAGCGGCCTGTGGTCACCGATGATGACATCATTAGGGTTACCATTAGTGAACTCGCGGTCATTGGGACTCATGCGGTCACCGCTAGACTAGCAACCCCAAATGCCTCAGCTGGTGGTCACATTTGTGACTTGGTGCTTCATGTCCAGCCCCTTTCGCTAGCCTCCTAGTCACCACATGACCAGGGGCCAAAAGTTTTGGCCCCTAGGCCCTATTATTTTTTTGCGCTGGTGATCGCTTGGATGTCAATTTTAAGCTTGTCAACTGCTGATGTCAGCAGCCTTGCATGCACACCTTTTGGGCCTTCTAGAGCACCTATTAGTTTTTTGCTCATAACTTGAGCATATGGTGTTGAAATCAGGAAAATGAGATAGTGTCGGAAAGCTCTTTTTGAGCTCTATCCAGATTTGGAGGTTTGAATTTCTGATTTTTTATGGTGTATTTTTCTGTTAAAGTCAAAAATTTATTTTCGCACTTCAAGAGCCATATCTTGCACATTTGGACTCTGTTTTTGGAAAATGAGATATTGTTGGAAAGCTTGTTCTGTGAACTTTCTAGTGTTGTGAGTCTTTTTTCCAGATTATGCTCCAGGTATATTTTATTCAATTTTTTGCATTTCTGCACTTTAGTGAATATCTTAGATGTTTCAGGTCTTGGGATCTCTTCCCTATATGAGATGGTTCATATTAGACTGTTAGTCATGTTTCTACAACCCTCTTTCTTTTTTGAGTATTATAGACATATCTTGTAAGCATTCTTTTATGTAAACACAATGAGATAAAGTCTCATTCTATTGCCTGCTTGAGATCTTGCACATGTTTGTGCCTTTTGTACTCGCACTCTATTATAAAGTGTCATGGGGGGTTTGATGTTTTCCTTTGTTTTCCATCTACCTTTTTCAAGTGAGTGTTCCTTCCACGACATTAGCCTCAGGATGTCTTTATATGTGTTTGTACTCTCTCTGCAACTTCGATATTCATGTTTCTTCATCATGCAATTCTTATTGGTCGTCCTTTTCAATATACCTATCATCTCTCCCTTGTCCACATTATGGGGGAGTTTCTACTATTGTTTCTTATGCTTCCTTGGTTCGATGAAGTGAGCTATATATTCAGTATTTGTTCTTATGTACTAGGTGGATGTAGTGGTTGAGTACCTATGCATTCTGGTGAGATGAATCATTTACCATATGGACACTCTTTCATTTCTAGTTTTTTGGAGGCACACTTCCATCTTTGATTGATCAACTCTTCAGGCTTTGGTGTTTTATGTTATCTGTATCTTCTTTGGTGTTTTATGTCATCTGTATCTTCAAGTTCAGTTGTTTGTCTCCTGATTCGAGTAGTGTCATTTGAGGGCACTTATGTAGATTACAGTCTTCTCTACCTAGTTATGTTCTATTTTAGTGGAGGTTCTTCAAATCAGCAGTTATTTCTTAATAGAGTTTGCAACTTCTTGCTTCAGTGGTGTTCTGCATGTTTATTCTTTGTTCCTATTTTTTGGAACATTCCCTAGTTTTGGAGACTTCTTTAGTCCTTCAACTAGTCTTCGTCTCTTTTTGGTGGAGAGTTTTTCCCATAAGGTTTTCTCTATTTCTCCGTTTTATTGAGATTCTCTTTTGTACTTGGGTACCTGAAAATACCTTTGTCGTCGAGACCCATTTGCTTGTAGTAGATGTTCTAGGTTTTTAGCTACTCCCTAAATTTATCTTAAGGGGGGGTGTTAGAGTAATAAGTTATTTTTCTTATTAATTAAATCACATTGATTTAATTATTAAGTCACTTATTATTGCTTTCTTTACTTAAGCTAAACTTTAGACATATAATGATTAATTTTTTTATTAATTATTATTATGCAACCTAGGTTTCCTTTAGGGTTTTGATATCTTTTTATAAGGATCGATCTCTCTTGTAAAACAACAAATTTATTTTTATTGCATTGCAACTTTTGTTTTTGCACATCAAGAATGTCTAATGTTTCATGGATCCTTGTGTTTTGGCCTCCATAACTTTTGCTTCTCTCTTTTTGTGACTGGTGTTTGCATGTAGGTGTTATTGAGAGTTGTGGGTTATTTTCTCATCAACTTCAATAAATTTTATGGTAATTGATTTATTATTTTTTATAAATATAAATTGTTTTGATTAAGTAAAAATAGGTTTTGAAAGGACCCGAAACCTTGTACAAAGAGTAAAGAAAGATATAAAAATGAAAGATCTTAAAACAATTGTGGAACACCACCCAACAAACTAGAGGAACTCACCATAGTTCCCATCAAGAGGGCAAAAAACTAGCCCAGCTAAACACAACAAAGGACTATCAAGATTTGCATTTTGGCCCATTCTTATGAGAACGTAAAGACATATCAAACGAAAGTTTGGAAGATTTGACTTTTTTTCCTTTAACTGATGTCCATCCATCCTCCACCTTTTCAGCAGCCATCTGCCAATCCAGAGAAGCATCTGTATCCACAGAAGGGATAGGGGTAACACAACTAATCCCCAAAACCCTCTCAGGCGAGACATGGGCATCAATACCCACAACAACAAGAGATAAGACAACTGAACCAACACTAGCTTCAATGTTGTAGACAGAGACATCAACAAAAGAAGGGGCAACCTTAACATTCTGAACCAAATCCTCCTTAGAGACAACATCCGTAGCATCAAAGACAACAGCAGTAGTAGCTACCAAAGAATGATCAATCTGCGGTGAACAATCTGTCACACCCCCGTCCTTGGAGACTTTACAAACTATATAATGATGGTCCAAAACCCCCATCCACCAAGAAGGTGATTTTTTCGATCTAACCTTATCAGAGGAGCACCGCGCAACAAGATGTCTAGTCTTATGACATTTCTTGCATCTAAATGGAATACCCTCATAATCAAGATTCTGGGTCCAAGAACCATTTGGAGAAGCCAAAGTTATCTATTCAAGGAGACCCTTTGAAACATCAACCTCCACAAGAATACGAGCAAACATCATCTTAAAAACATCAGAAGAATTTGTATCAACCATTTGGAAATCCCCAATGGCCTCCCCCACAGACTCCAGGATAGGATCCAACCATAGATGAAGGAGAAGATTCGACAATCTTACCCATAAGGGTATTTTATTAAAGAATTCAGTGAGAGGATCAAACCCCTGATACCAAGGTTTAGCCATAAGGGGGAACCGCTTCTCCTAAGAGAAACAACTGTTACACAAAATGGTGTTCCTATTTGCAACATTATCAAATTTTACAATAAAAAACCCCTTGCCACAGGGTAAATCTGAACTGTATCAGTTATGATGGGTTCCCAATGTTTGGAAATCCAAGCATGTAAATTAGGAAGAGAGGGCCAGAAACCCCTAAAACAAAAAATAGCAGTAGTAGAAGAGAAATCTTTCGTAGTTTTGGAAATCTCATCCATTGTATCTGAATCAAGATTAATCACAAAGGGGCTACTTACAGAGACAAGCAGCACCAAAGGACGGGATCCCCCATTCCCAGCAGAGGCAGGACCATAGATACCTGCCTCAAAAGCAGCCACATCCTCATATGAAATTGCTGACCTCCCCTTAACAGTCTGAAACCCCGAGAGGGCCATCTGGGAAGACCCTGGCAATGGCAGAGACAGTCTGAAAGCAGACACATCAGTAGGGGCAGAAGCCTTCCCAAAAACGGCAGTTGCTGAACACCCCCCATTGCAGTCAGGGATCGCCGCAGCAGGAAGGGCAACAATAAAATGGTGATTAGGAGCAACATTTTGAAAAGCCGCATGAGTGTGAGCAGGCATTTCTTTTTTTATAAATATAAATTATTTTTATTAGATAATAATATATTAATTATTTTTGATAAATTTGCTTAGGACAATTTTTTTTTTGGTATATGCAGTTTATAATTTAATTTTTTATTCAATTTTTTTAAATTAATTAAGTACTATTATTAATTAATAATTATATCAATTTGTGCTTCTTTAACATAATGAGAATTAATTGTCATTTTGAATTGAAAATAGTGGGAAGAGATTGAAGGAAGAGGAGGATGACGAGGATGAAGATGATTGACGACTTATAGATGGGGAGCTTAAGTATGATTGGAATGGATCTTTGGATGACGATGAGGAAGAGAGGCTTGTGGATATTTTGTTGAAGGCCTATCACAATGTCTCTTACATGTGCTTAGTTGGGAGGAAATAGTTTTTGGCAAGTTTATTCAGTAGAAATTTCATGTCTAAGAACTCATTAATGATGGTTTATGCATTATAGGATGTCAATTGTTCTCAAAAGCTTGACTTCTCCAAGTAGCCCCATTAAAATGTGACTTCTTGCTACTTATTGTTCTGTCCTCTCCTATGTTGCCCAGGTTTGTGGTTGGACTTGGCCATTTTCCGGGCTTCTGGGTTGTTTGGACATGACTTGGACACCAATTTTATTTTTCTCCATATAGAAAGTGTGAGTGTTTACTGCTAGGACATTCTTTGGCAACATTTCTCACTTTGAGATAACTATTACAAAATTGCAACATGTCCCACTTTGAGACAATTATTACAAACCACAAGTAAATCCTCAAATACATTTTTTACACTCGAAAACCCCTTTTAGAAGATAAAGAAACCTCAAAGGGGGTAACTTTTTCCACCACCACAATAATGCAAAGTATAGAAAATGACAATCATTTCTTAGATTTGGTGACAATATCCTCCTTTAAGAGTTTTCCAAAAGAATATCTTATACAATCTCTTCCTACTATTCTAATAGTAGTTTAGGAACCCTAGCCTCAATAACAAGTTTGTTGACACTTTCATTTTTAGGTTAAAAATGTGGAGTCCATTCTTGAGGAATAAACCCTCCTTGCCAAGTAACCATAGTCTATTCAAGATAATCCATATTCAATCATCATGTTCAAAATTCTCCAAATAGCTCTAGGAATCCTAAGCATGATTGAAAGGGATCTTGGGATGAGAATGAGGAAGAGAGGCTTGTGGACCTTTAGTTGGAGGCCTATCATAATGTCCCTTATATGTGCTTTGTGAGGGAAAACAATTTTAGTATCTATTTTGCATCTAAAAATCCATTAATGATAGTTTCTACTTTGGAAGATATTGATAGCTCTCCAAAGCCCGATTTCTCCAAGTAAGATTTGAACCATGTCATCTTGCTACTCATTGTTATATTTAATCTCCAATGTCACCCAAGGTTGTGTTTAGAGTTGACTCTCCTTTGACTTGTGGGTTGTCTAAAGGGCAACGTCTATACAAAGATCAAGATGCACCATTAATCAAAATTTTGAATTGATTAAAAATTAAAAATAATTAATTTTTATTTTTAATACCTTTGTTTATGGAAGGTTAGAATTATTGATTAAATTAATTTTTAAAAAAAAAAACTATTGTTTGAAATTTTTAATTAAATAAATATTTTAATCAACAATGCATCCTGATCCTTGCATAGTCATTTACTGTCTAAAGATGGTCCTTCATTTCCTTTTTATTTTATCATTTATTTTCATTAAATTAGTTTACTGGTTTGTTATCTACTCTTAGTTACTAGTAGTTTTGTCATGTTTTCTAGTTATATAATTTTATATGTGGAATAATAGTTTTTTTGACAAAAATAATACTTTAACTTTTTTTCATCATATAGAATGCCAGTTTGTCACACAAACATCCACACAAATGCTATCATCCATTATAGTAACCTCCATATATTAATGTTAATGTTAAATTCACCTCTCTATATAATATAGAATTCTAAAATAAAAATGTGTATTAAATTTATATTTTAGAATTTTATTAATTGTCATTAATTTCTCTTCTGATTAGCTTAGTTAGATATTATACAATTTCTAATTTGTAAAGTAGTTCTAGATTTCTAGTTTTATTTTGTTGAATAAAATAAAATTGCATTTAATTTAAAACTACTTGATATCAATGTAGAAGTAAGAAAAAATCATTTAGCTAATACACAATAGTTAAATTGGAATATTTCCCTTTTTTCCCTTTTGCAAGGTCATTTGTAAAACCTTTCTTTTATCCTTAATACAAAATAATTAAATTACTTATTATAACTTTTTTTTTATGTCATCAAATTATTATTGTTGTAAGGTTGAAAACTCTATCTTTATTTTTTTTGTGATTGTTTTTATTGATTTTGAATTTTTTAATCTCTAGTACTGTGCGTGTGAATTTTTTACCTAGCTGGATGCACAACACTTCAGTAAAACATTAGAGGTTAGCAAATCAAGAAATCTGTAAATAAGAACTATATAGCTAACCAGGCGATTTACTGCCTTCTAGTAGGTGCGAGTATGGTATTCTCAAATTCAGACCGAGATTAGTGACAATGCAACACCTAAATGAAGGATTTAATGCTAAAGATGGATGAAAGATGAATGCAGATTAATCTATTTTTTTGGATTTTATATGCAATAAGATCAAAAAATGATATGAAAACTAATCTAGAATGAATTGAAATGATATGCAAATTGATCTAACAATGATATATTATGAATGATTGCTATGAACGCTTAAAAATAATAACAAAAATCTCACAATCGCCTTGTTCACAAAAGCTTGATTTCTTTAGATATGAATTCACCAAAGTAAGTATGCAAATTCGAGGGATTCTTTTGTGAAGAGCCGAGCCTTGATTATATAAAAATCTAGGGCTTGAGGATGCATTGAGAAAAGCCATAAATCACTCTTGATAAACTTAGGTTGATTTTTGAGTTAACAAGAAATCAGGAATAGATCAACTCATAAAATCATGCAAAAGTACTTTTTGACTCAAAATAGAGTTTAGTTCACTTTTTCAACTCATAATCACATGTCGAGTTTAGAAAGTTAACAAATTGAAATTGATAATTGATTTAAAGTTGACTGCTTTTCTAATTGTGCATGATTTAATATGAATTAATTTAAAAATAAAGTGATTTATTCTTAACTTAACTGATTTTGAATTAAAATAACTGATTTATGGGTTAATCAATTACTATATCAAACTTTTATTTTAAACTATATCATTAAATATTGACAATTTGATTCAATTAATTAAATAATAATTTAATCAATTATTCGTAGGATTTTTGATTTATTGTCAAAATTAAATAATATAAATTAGGAATAAATATGATAATTTAGGAATATTCAAGGAATATTCCTCGATGCAGAATTATGATAAAATCAATTAGGGTTTTGATAAACTGATGTGCAGATGTGCCTTAGGTTAGGACTTTGATGTCAATTTTAATCGATTTGTTGATGTAGGAGGTTAATGAACCTATAGCCCATTTTTGGGGTATTACATTTTGCCCCTCTTTGAATTACTGTGCGAAGCATAGTGGTTCAAAGATTAGTTTGTTTTTTTATAAAGATTGGACTTAGTTATGTGGTGGGAAAATTGATCTTGAAAGATTAACCGATTTCGAGACAGAAACCGATTTGATAGATTTGAAGATGTTGGTGATCCAGGTCCTGATTGACCAAAGAATCAAGATGATGCTAACTATATCAACAATGAACCAGTGATTATGAAGAAGTTTCAAAATGCCTGATTCTGAAGCCATGATTATGAAGAAGTGACTGTCCTGACTCCAGACCTGATTGTACAAAGGAATCAAAAGGATGCCAAATCTGAACCCTTCAGTTACAAAGAACCAAGGAAATAACACAACTGAACCGATGGTTACGAAGAGCTAATACAGTTTGCCAGATTGATTAGGATACTAGATTGATATGGATCTTGGTGAACCTGATATGCCCCAAGCAATGAGGTCTTTTGATGAATCAACAACTAGACGTGGTTGTTGTCTTGATTACTCAAAGAAATATTTGATTGACATAATTAGTTTGATATGCAATACCATGCCCCCTTCGGGATGAAAATTGAAATTTGACAAGAAAAGTTAGTGTTAAATGGTTTAGAAGCATGTTAATTGATTTGAGAGTTAGTTATGCACGTTTGAAGACACATTCTGCATCGTTTGGAGGTCATGAAGACTAAGTTTGACTAGGTTCAACCATGAGTTGACCTTGGTTGACCAAGTTGAAATTTTAATAATTTGATGTAAAATAATCAGTTAAGTTGAAAATTGGATTTCTATGATGATGAGAAGGTCGATTATACAAGCAATTGGTCGTCCTGGGTCAAAAAAATTTTAAATTGCGATTTTGACAATGTAAACGATCTCAGATTTCGATTTTAATCCTGAAAATGGATTTAGAATGTCAAAACTAGCCAGGGGTGCAATTTTCACGCAAAACAGAGCACTTTGAAAAATTAGGTCAAACCTATATAAGGCCCAAAAGGGTCATTTTCAATTCATTTCAACTTTTTGTCTTTTATGATTTCTGTGGAGTCCTCTGAGAGAAAAATGGATAACATGGCAGTTCTAGTCTCCTCGCATTGATTTGAGCACAACTGGCGACACTAGCGACCTCCCTATTATGGGAATTCGGTAAGTGCACCTCTGTGCCTCTCTGTGAATTCAAATTTTCCATGTTTTTAGCATCTTAGGATCTTTTTCGTATGTTTTTAGGTTTTTCAATTTTTGCACCATGGAAACTTGTATGACAGTCTGTATGGACTCGTACGAGTTTTCAAATTCCCATAGAGTGTCATCCCCATTCTGTCTGAAACTCGTATGAGAGGGACCCATCTATCGTACGACATTTCATCGGGTCCCTCAAGTGTCATACGAGAACCTCTGAATTGTCGTGTACACATGAAATATCATGCGGGAACTTGTAGAAACTTGTACAAGTTTTGATACCAGTCTGAAAACTCGTATGGAAAACAATGAGTGTTTTTCTCATCCTTAGGTCAATTTTTTTATTTTTCTGATTTCTTAGGCTGATTCCTTAGCATTTAATGTACCTTCTAAAGTATTCAACTTTTCAATTCATGTACTTATAGCTTGATTTTTGACCAAGTTACTACTAGGGTACCCTATTTCTGTGCTGCGTAGGTCCTCTATCTTGATGTTCATGTGCACATTTCACACCTTGCGACCCAAAGACTCTGCGTATCACTGCCTAACCCTCTCAGAGTGCACCTAGTTGCGTGCAGATTTCAGTATTTGATACAGTTGCCTGAGATTCGGGTGAACCATGGTTTACTGACTGTGTTGATCGAGAGATTTCATTCTTAGATGGAGACGTTTCATCTTCCCACTGGAGATATTACTGTTACTCTAGAGGATGTATACAAGATACTCCAAATACCTTTCCATGGTCCTCATCCTGACTATATCAGTGCGGGGAATGCTGGCCTACATGCCTTTCAGGCATTGTTCGGTGATGATGATCAGTTGGCGTAGTCTATCTCCTGGGAGGCATTGGTATAGAGATATGGGCAGGCCCATAGATTGGAGTGTATTATTGCAGGGATGATCAGTGGGATCATCATGTTTGACTGTCAGCAGAACGGTCTTCTGATGGGCTGGGCCCCGATAGTAGCACGTCTGATGGCTACACCTTCTGAGTTGGGATTGTTAGGAATGGGAACACTGAGAGGAGGGGGGGGTGAATCAATGTTCACTGTATTTGAACTTTTCACTTTAATCTGAATACTGAATTTTAAATGCTTAAGTACTGAATTAAACATTCACATAAACATGAAACATGAAATCAGCACATGAGACCAATATGGTTATGGGGAAACCCAAATAGGTAAAAACCTTGGTGGGACTTGATACCCACTAATAATCTGCACTAGTGTTTTGTGATCCTTGTTAGAAGATCCTTTATCCTATTAGGAGTAGCTTTACAATGCTTTTAGTATAGTAGACCTTGTTAAGGGTTGGACCCTGTTAGGAGTCTTTTACAATGATCCCTGTTAGGGGAGTGGACTCACTGTCCTAGAGCTCATTTCTCAAATGATGAAGGCTACAACCTTCTGAGATCAGATACACACTATATTTGCAGGTGAACTGTTGCTATGACATTGCTTGTTTGATCAGTTCCTTTGGTGCGCTGATGCTTTGACCTCTAGTAAAGATCTAATACATATTATGCTCACTTTGCATACTTCTGCTCTACTTATCTCAACTCTGTTACAACTTGCTTGACTTCCATACTGATTACAATGGGCACACCTTATATTTATGTGCTCATACCAAATATACAATTAGGTCGGCCCTATAACTAATTACAAAAAATGCTTCCAAATGAATTGGCTTAAGTGTGCTTACAATTATACATATACATATGTCGGAAACCTAAATACAATGGGCACATAGCCTTTACAACATTGATTTATAATCGCAAACCAAAATAGTCACTGTCGGCTCTATGTTTTGTTCGTTGCTGGCACACACTGGCTGTGCAACTTCAACTGACTGTAACTTCCACATCTTTGCATATCTACTTATGTGCTCTTAGACTAAGAATAAGTATAATCTAACAACATTAACTTCCAGGGTGCATACCTTAATTCATCCGTACACACGTGCACTGATGCTCTGAGTCTTTGGTGCTCTGTATGTTGTCCAGTCTTCAACACTTAACTGAATTATGATCTTTACACTTAGTGCGCTGACTCCAAACTGCTATATGACTTTTTTGCCATAATGACAACACTATAACTAGTCATATATCTTAGTATATACAACTTGCCAACAATCTCCTCCTTTGTCATTGATGGCAACAAAAGAATATGGCTAAGTCTCTAATTGTCCCTTAATACAAAAACTTTTTGTCTTCTATATATTTTATACAAACTCTTATATCTCCCTATACATATATGTACTCCATATTCTATACAAGTCCCCCTTTGACATTAATGAAAAAGGTGCATCAAAAACTTTATCTACATACACTTACTGAGGGAAAACATCTGGATATGCTATCTTGAGTTTTTGGATCTCCTTCCAAAAGGTTATCAAAGAATTGACTATCTATAAATGGGCGCATAATGCATATTGTAGCTTCTCCATCTTCTCCAATTTTGTGCTTGGACCTTGATCATAGGTTATCATGGTCGCATCAATCTCCTTTATGTTCTGACTGAGAATGTCTAGAGAGGGTGCAAGAGCGTTCCTTAACTGAGTCTGTCTAGACCTTATCTTCTCCATTTCTTTCTCTGCCTTCTCAATTATATCCAACTATCCTTGATAGACATTGTTACAAATGTTTACATCAGTGGATGTGTCTTGCACTGAAATCTTCACCTTCTCAATCATTGCCTCTTCATCTTTTATCTTCTTAAGATGGGCATCAATGAACTTATCTTGATCCATGGATTCTGCAATGACTTTCCTTCCTTGATCTCCAAATTCCTTCAATGATGCCTGACCAGACTTAAGAGAGGTTAAGTCTAGTGCAAAAGTACTTATCAGTTCATTAAGTCTCTTCTTTAAGTATTTCTCCTGTGCCACTATGGTCACAATTTCTTCTAAGCTAGAAAAATTGACTTTGAGCTAAGAGATGACTGTGCTCACATCATCAACTAAATGTACATTTGCCATCTTCTTATCCTTCAAAAACAAACTGTTCAAAATATTTACTGATTCTACCAGGAGAGGATTCCTCATTACTTGCTTCTCCTTGGCATTCTCCATAGCTAGGACGCTGAACTTAATCAGGTCTTCTTCCTTCCAGGAGTCCAAACTACTAGTGTCAGGTGTGAAACTTGACAACAATGCCAAGGAGGGAGTGATGGGAGTGCTATCCATCATCTCTTGCTTCACCTTGACCAAATCAATAAAAGATTCATCTTTCTTTTCTACATCAGATATATCTTCTATGATTACTTCTTCTTGCTGAGTGGGAGGGGTATTGCTACATAAGATTTATGCTTCCTCAATGCTGACAAATGCTTCCTCAAACTTTTCCAACTCCTTATCAGTAGCCGCCATGGCTATTTCCACATTATCTATGATAATTGTGCTGTCTTTGGGTGATTCTGTCATAGGCATAGACTGATTTGCTTCTGTTTGAGTTTCTTTTATGGGCGTTGAGTCCTGAAGACCTGTCATTGGTACATTAGTGGGCTCTGCCACTTTATCTTCCTTGATGGGTGCATGAGTGATGGGCGCAGTAGGTGGTTTGATCTATTGTTCCAACAACACCTTTTCAAAGGCCTTCTCTATTTTCTTTGTTATCAACTCATAATCTTTGTTCATAATGTGAAGAGTTCTCATTTTTGTTCTAAGGTGTGGCTTCACCAAATTCAATATCAAATCCACTTCTTCTTTAGAACATACTAGTAGAGTATCTTCTAATACTTTTTCTCTTATTCTTAGATCTTCTTCATTTGCTTGTCTCTTTAGATTTTCCAAAATATCCCATACTTTATCTGGAATTTCTGTTTTCAACTCAAGGACCATTTTCTTGAATTTGATCATATGTTTGACAATCATATTATGAATTTTTGATTTGTCAATCTCACTGTAAGATTCATAGAACTTTTCTACTTGATCAATCCTGCCCTCATAAAAAATTCTTGTATTTAGAACTTTAAGGCTAGGCTTGAATCCTGCCTGTGGAGGTGCTTGAGTGTTCTTCTTGCTCCTTAATGCTCATGAGGATGGATGACTTGTGCTAGCTTCTTTCTTCCTTTTGAATAAAGGCTTATACTCCAAAGGAGTATCTTTGGGCGTAGAAGGAGTACTATCTTCTTTACCCTTCTGATTGTCATCTTTCTCAATTTTTATCCTTTTCACCTTGGGATCTTCTTGTTCTTCTACTACGCTCTTCAATTCTAGAGCAATCTTCTCATCCGTTGATTTATCAAGGTCTGCTTGTGATACACCATGAATTCTTAGGATCTTTGATGTGACCTTTGCAACCTTTCTTTTTGTTGCATCATTGTTCAACTTAGCATCAACTTCTCTAGTCTTCTCTTCATAGGTTCCCCACCTAGGTTCATTATCATCCTTAGGGGCTGATAGTAGTACCTGTGCATAAGCTTCAAGAACTTGTTCTTCAACCTCATATCCAAGTGGATGAATCCACTTAGTTCTAGGTTCCACATCTTCCATACAAGTAGTATCAATCTCCACCATGAAGCATATTGTATCCTTATACTTTTCATACAATACTCTTAGGAATCCTGTACCTCATCTGCATTCTTGCTCTGAAAGTCTTTAATTCCAAAGTAATGTAATCTCTAAGTGTGCTTTCTGTGGATGCCTTGTTTGATATCTGTGGCATGGTAGGAATGGAATTGTCTAGATACAAGTCTGACACCTTACCAACTATATGAAGGTACATATAGATGATTAGGGACCCAAACCTGAATACCTTAGTCTTATCATGTTTGATGGCCTTGATGTTTTCTATCAACTGTGTGTGCAAGATCTCACACAAGTTGAACTCTCCATCTTCTTGCACAAGACAGATGGCTACTAGAATAGTGCCCGCATACACACTATTCACCCTTCTGGTATGATGAAATTTGTAACCCAATATCATTGATATCAACTTGATGTCTGGTTGCTCTATAGGCTCAATGGTCATGCCGCACTTATCACTTTTGGATTTACACACTTGCTCCACCATTTTCCTAACATCCTTACCCACAGGAAGGATGGCACCTATCTTAGAAAGGCCTGTCATCTCATGAATTAGGTCTCCTATTATTCTTACTGGTACATCTCCAATCCAAAATAAGTCATCATGGATTCTGCTCAACAATATCTTAATCCATTCAGTTTCATAGAATTCATATGCCGTGGCATATTCAATAATAGGGTGATCATTCCATTTTGTGTATTCATCCATGAATGTTTTGTCAAGTTTCAACATTGTGTCCATGTGCACCCTTAACCTATCCAATCCAACTGGTTCCTTCTTACAATAGATGTAAGCCCTTATGTCTTCTACATGCATGATGCCCATCGGCGTGCGGGAAAATGCTCCCTCTAAATCATCTAGGGTTGATTTAAATGGGTGCCTCTTGAAAATATACCTCTTCTTCTCAGCAACATCACAAACAATAGGAGTGGCCATGACTTACTTGATATTCGCTTTTCCAAATGATCTCTGAGATGTTCTGACGGTTTTCGAATCAGTGCAACGAGCTAGGGTTTCTACAACCGATCAAATGTACTGTAAACACTGATAATTTAATCTCCAAATCTTCACAACAACTTCCAAGGCTCAACCTGCTCTCCAATCGCTCAGAGTATGAATGCAATGAGTGAACAAACAACTTTCTGAGTACTTAAAGTAAGAAATTTTCCATTAATGCAACTTGCATAGACCAGGCTGTCACTTCAAATTTTCAAACTTGAGTTCCACTAACAATCAACATGTGCGCTCTTGAAAAATGGTTCCTATACACTCCAATAGCTTAAGTCCAAAGGTGCATACTCTGAGGATGAGTATACCTACCACGCAAGGGTCTAGAGCTAAATTAGCTCCCCCTATGACCCTGAGGGCCATTCATGCAAATGTAGAGGGTGCATTCACCTAGGATGCATCTAATACATTCTCAATAGCATTGTCCTTCTTTCCTTCTGACCAAATCATGCTCACATCTTCTGAGGCTTTTACAAACTTGACTTCTGCTTCAAGATCCAAAACTGGTTCTTCGACCTTTTTAGGGCTTTCCTGACCTTGCATCCTTGATCTACAAAATTTTGAGATATGTCCGGCCTTGTTACAGGTGTGAAAAATCACTGGAGGTCTATTATTCCTCGGTGCATTGACATGAGTCACCATTCTACATGTTCTAGCTGAGTGACCATTATCGTTACATATCTAACACGTAACATTCTGAGAACTTCTTACATTGGTCTGATTCTGATTTCTTTGATCATGCTAAATCCTGTTCTTCTTACTAGTCTTGCAATTTATTGCTCTATGACCAAATCTATTACATTTATAACAGTAACCATTGAAAGGTTTTACCTCTGTACAATTCCTTGCAATGTGTCCATGCTTGTTACATGCAAAATAGGTGCGTTCTACAGGCTTGCACTCATTTTTAGGAGGATCACTATTGTCTTTGGTTTGATCTTCAATCTTCCTAGTATCAGTAGATTCCTTTTGTGAATCCTTTCTTGCTTGCATACTATCAATTTGATTTTGTGCTTCATTGTACCCAATACAACCAGTGTCTCCTTTGATTCTTCTTGCATAAAACTGTGATTCTACCAATTCAGCACTGGTGTGTAATTTCTCAATATGATCCTTTGACTTCTTCAATTTAGATTCCAAGCTCTCTTTGACATTTTTTAGCTCTAAGATTTCTAAGTTAGCTTCCCTTAGTTCTTCATTTAGTTGAAGGTTCTCCTTGACTTGTTCATTGTAGACATCTTGATTGTTCATTAGTTTGTCATCTAATTCTTCAAGCTGACTCAATAGAGATGCATTTTCTTCACTCAACTTTTTGACTTTTTCTTCAAGTTCACTATTAGAGCATCCTTTCAAATTTTTTCTTAGTCTTTTGATAACTAATTGAGCATTGCTAACTTTTTCTTTTAGTTCTTCAATTTCTCTTTTTGAATTATCCAGGTCTTCAAGAGCTGCTTCAAGATTCTTCCTCAAATGTTTCATATCTTCTTTGTTCATGATCTCCTCAAGTGGTTAAACTTCTGCGCTAAGGACTAGAGCTCTGATACCAATTGTTAGGAATAGAAACAATGAGAGGGGGGGGGGGGTTGAATCAGTGTTCACTGTATTTTAACTTTTCACTTTAATCTGAATACTAAATTATAAATTCTTAAGTACTGAATTAAACATTCAGATAAACATGAAACATGAAATCAACACATGACACCAATATGGTTACAGGGAAACCCAAATAGGTAAAAACCCCAGTGGGACTTGATACCCACTAATAATCTGCACTAGTGTTTTTTGATCCTTGTTAGAAGATCCTTTTCCCTGTTAGGAGTAGCTTTACAATGCTTTTAGTACAATAGACCTTGTTAAGGGTCGGACCCTATTAGGAGTCTTTTACAATGATCCCTATTAGGGGAGTGGACTCACTGTCCTAGAGCTCACTTCTCAAATGATGAAGGCTACAACCTTCTGAGATCAACTACACACTATATCTGTAGGTGAACTATTGCTGTGACACTACTTGTCTGATTAGTTCCTTTGGTGCGCTAATGCTTTGACCTCTAGCAAAGCTCTAATACATATTATGCTCACTTCGCATACTTCTGCTCTGCTTATCTCAACTCTGTTACAACTTGCTTGACTTCCATACCGATTACAATGGGCGCACCTTATATTTATGCGCTCATACCAAATATACAATTAGGTCGGCCCTATAACTAATTACAAATAACACTTCCAAATGAATTGGCTTAAGCGTGCTTACAATTATATATATACATATGTCGGCAACCTAAATACAATGGGTGCATATCCTTTACAACATTGATTTATAATCGCAAACCAAAATAGTCACTGTCAGCTCTATGCTCTGTTCACTGCTGGCACACACTAGTTGTGCAACTTCAACTGACTGTACTTCCACATCTTTGCATATCTACTTATGTGCTCTTAGACTAAGAATAAGTATAGCCTAACAACCTTAACTTCTAGGGCGCATACCTTAATTCATCCGTACACACATGCGCTGATGCTTTGAGTCTTTGGTGCTCTGTATGCGATCCAGTCTTCAACACTTAACTGAATTCTAATGTTTACACTTAGTGCGCTAACTCCAAATTGCTATATGACTTTTTTGCCATAATGACAACACTATAACTAGTCATATATCTCAGTATAGACAACTTGCCAACAGGGATGGCGTCAGTGCTTGCTTTCACACATGTTCTCAGAGATGCACGAGATAGTGTATCATGAGGGAAAGTATTTTTCTTCTGGTGCACTAGTATTATAGATTTGGGCATGGGAGCACATCCTGATATGTTGACCTGTATGTGGTGAGGGCAGACAGCTACAAGAGCCCCTCATTTATAGATATTCAGGATATGTTACACAAGTTCAGATGGGCATCACCGAGTACTGGAGGCATGTCCTTGACGAAATGACTTTCATTATCTGGGGACCATACTTACAGGTGGAGGCATGGCCGACTGCTCATGCTCAGTTTAGTTACTTCTATCAGAGTCAGGTGCTGATAGGTCGATTCACTACTATCCTTGAGCATTTTATCATTACACGGGTGTGGAGACAGTATGGCATCATCTAGGATGCACCACAGGACTATGCTACTTTCACACATTTTGTTCGAGAGCTGGGATTAGGTTGGAAAACTGGTCTATCTTACGCCCTATGTAGCTAGGAGTACACTAGATATGTACTGAGAGATTGGGACTATAGACCACAGGTAGCTGATGTTGGGGTCACCAATGCTTTCATTGCTTGGTTGGCGAAGCACCCTATGAGGAAATTCTCTAATCCTACATAGCTGATTACCACCATGGAGGAGGCTGTAGATGTCATAGGTGCACCGATGGGTAGAGGCCAGAGACACGGTGAGGTACAGATTCCTATTGTGCAACCTACACCTCCGAGGCATAGAGTATTGGTTACTCCACAGAGACCAGTTAGATAGATGAGACCACCTCGCCGTCCGAGTTCTATAGCAGGGAGACCTGCAGCTCTTTAAAGGAGATCTACTAGAGGAGAGAGTGGTACCTTGGGTTGCATTGGGAGTGCAAATGAATTCTTAGGTGCACAGTAGGATGTAGGTGGTGATGTTGATGCTACATAGGCTGATCCTGACTTTGATTTAGGTGCTGAGGTTAGATGCTGCAAAGTGCACAGGGCAAAGGCCATTGATCAGCCTACAGAGGATACAGATATGCCAGCTGCTAAGATAGACATTGGACTGAGGTAGACTTCGTAGGATATTATCAGACGACTCAGGTTACAGATTAGGGACTTGAAGTTGCAGAGCACCACTTTTGAGATCTAGCTAAGGGAGTCTGAGCGACAGAGACTAGAGCGGGAGGTAGAGAATAGATAGCTATAGGAAGAGGTCATACATCAGACTGCATAGGCTTCCTATGATGTATCTGCATACTATGCCACTGTACATGCTGCACAGAGAGTATCCACTTACTCTCAGTATATGATTGCTTCAGAGGGAGCCAAAGCACTGCGGGCTGATCCACCACTAGATGCACCTGCACCACCCCCACTAGATGCAGAGGAGCAAGCAAACAACTGATCTGTCATATTGTTCTCTTATTTTTGTCATTTTGTTTATATACTGATCTATTTTGATAGCTCACATGAGCTCATTCTTTTGTATATTGTGCCATTAGTGCACCCCTAACTATTCTAAAGTTTTATATGTATATGATCTATTTTTGGGTTATGACTTCATATGTACTTGTGATTTTGATTTATGATGATATATCATGTGATGTAGATGTGTTGAAATGCTTTGATTAGTGTAGAATGTATGGATTATGTAATACAATGTTTCCTTTCATATGTATGGATTATGCAATGCAGTTGATTATGGATTATGTAAAGGTATGATTTGTTTTATGCTTTATGGATGTACATGTATGTAATGCAATGAATGTAATGGAATGATTATGATATGTAATGCAGTGATCCACATGATATATTTTGCAAGTATTGATGAAGATAAGTACTCGGTCATTTGTCAAAAAGGATGTTTAAACCCGAGATGGTGACTTCTTGCTGATCTGTGAAGAGACCTTCGTGTGAGACTCAGTCCTCGTGTCATGTTTAGTGTTGAAGAATCGTTTAAGCATTAAGCTAATTTTGCAATCATGAGATAAATGCAATCATGCAAAGTGCAAAGTGACATGCAAAATGAAATGCAAACCTAGGACCTAGGACTTAGTCACTGATCATGTGTCAGATGTTTTCATCATTGAATATTTTATTAGGTAACCAGATAAATCAATACAATGTCCACTAGCTAGACAACTATGAACATATGAATATTGATTGTTACGTTAAAAGTCAATACAATGCCCATTGGATAGACAACCATGGACATATGAATATGGACTTTTTGTCAGAATGTCAGATTAGATATAAGCAACAAAGCATAAATGCTAGGATGACTTGAATATCATGTCCATTTTGATATAGAAATTTGTATAAGCATCAAAACATAAACGTTATGATGACCTGAATATGCCTTGCGGACAAACAAACCAAGTAGTCGAGAGATCATTCTAAATCCGCTGTGAATTACCCGTAGTGATCCTTTATCGTTCACATCCTTGGGTAAGATCACATTTCACAGTAGGAATAAGAACTCACCCAAAAAGACAAGAGTTAGATCAAACTCCCTTGAAGCATCTGGGTATTGATGGTCGAGGTACACATGGCCATCCAATACATGATGGAGGCACTTATAGTGGACACCAATTTAATCTAGAATTTCCAAAGTTGTTAGATTGTTACTCAAAGTAGAAAACAAATAAAAGATTATGCTCCCAGTCATCACTCTCTAAATCCTGTAAAGGACATCATTGAAGAGCTCACAGGTGCACAATATGCAAAAATCTCAATGTGAATCAGTAAGCATACAAGGAGATAAAAGCAATGAAGCAAAGATTGTTTTCAGTTTGTTGTCGATGTTTGTTTGTGTTTGTCTGCAAAATCCTTTCTAGTAAGGAGACAGACACACTAACTCGGATGAAGCTTCAAAGGATTCTTACTAGATATGACATGTCTGAGGTATACTAAAGACCATAGGATACAGATGCTTTTGCCAATTGGTGTATAGACCGACTTTATTGAAAATAGGATGCAGAAACAAATCAGGAGATATGTACAAACTAAAGCAAGACTGAAAGCTGGGAAAGACCAAGATTGCACTGATAGATGGAGCATTTTGAACAAGTGGGGCCCATTTGTTGGGTTTTCACCATCTTGGCAAAGATTCTATTTTTGCTACCAAGGCGCCTGTTTCCAGGTTTTTACCAAGGCACTTTTCTTTTTCTCATTTTTTTGTATTTTTATCTTTTCAATTTTTTTGTACTTCTCATTTTTTGATTTTTTTGTGAATCATCAAGGTGCCTATTGCTAGGTTTTCACCAAGATGTTCATTTTTTCAGGACTTTTTATGATTTTTTCAAGACATTTTACAAAAACTAAATGCCTTAGGCATAGAATTTCTTTAGAAGGAGAACATTGATTGGTTCTCAAAGTTGTTCTCCTTCATTCGTTGAGAGTTGATAGGCTCCAAAGCCAAAAGTAGCTGTGATAACAAAGCGACCCAGCCAGTTGAGTTCAAACTTCCCCTTGCGTTCTCAATGTGATTGATTTTTAGGATTCTCTCTCAAGACTAGATCGCCAACCTAAAATTCTTTGTGTCTGACTTTCATGTTGTAGCCTCTAGACATTCTTTTCTAATATACTCTGAGATGATCATATGCTTCTTGTATGCGCTCATCTAGTAGTTCAAGTTCTTGTAACCTAGACACTCTATAGTCATCATCAGTTACTAGATAATGCATTCTAATTCTTAGTGATGGGATTTCAACCTCAATAGGTAGTACCGCTTCAGACCCATAAACTAAAGTGAATGGCGCAACCCCAGTGGGCATTTTGATACTTGTTCTGTAGGCCCAGAGAGCTGGATTGATCATGAGATGCCAGTCTCTTCCTGTTTTATTAATTATTCAATGTAGAATCTTCAACAGGTTCTTGTTTGATGCCTCTGCTTGTCCATTCCCTTGGGGATAGTAAATGGACGACCAATGTTGTGTTATCTTGAATTTTGAGCATAAGGAATCTAGGTCCTTATTTTTGAATTGGCCACCATTATCTGTGAATATACAATGTGGGATACCATACCGACATATGATGTAGTTCAGGATGAACATAGAGATTTCCTTGCTAGTTGCTTGAGTCAAAGGAACTACTTCTACCCATTTTGTGAAATAGTCTGTAGCTGTAATGATATGGGTATGTCCATTAGAATAATGTGGATCAATAGCACCTATCAGATCAAATGCCCATTGTTGAAAAGGTCATTATGTAGTAAAGCGAATAAGATCTCTCCCTGGTGCATGAATCAAGTTCCCATGTACTTGACACTTTTGACAGTTCTTTGCATATTTGATAGCCTCTTTTTCCATCGAGCAGGCCAATAGTACCTAGCCCTAATAAGTTTTTGAGCTAGTGTTAAATCGTTGGAATGTGACCCATATATCATCGTGGAATTCCTCTAATGCATGTTGAGACTCTTCACATTCTAAACACCTAAGAAGCATACCATCTAGACTCCATTTGTATAGATCATTACCAATGATGACATACCGTGATGCGTTTCAGATATGGTATCATTTCTCATGGCGGTTGAAGGAATCATGAATGATTTGGTCTTTAAGGTAAGAGTATAGGTTCTTGTATCTAGAAGAATCATGACCAATAACAGTGCAGATCATGCGGGTTCAAAGGGAATCATATGTAGGAAACGACAGTGCTTCCACCAGGAACTCGTAGCATAGCTCATGTTCGGGCTACTTTAGTAGAGATGATAGTGTTTCCATAGCATCAACAACCTTGTTCTCCATTCTAGGAATCTTCTCAAACGTGATAGATATGAAATATTTCTTTAAGTCATCTACCATGCATTTATATGGAACAAGTTTCTCATCTTTTATTTGATACACATCATTGACTTGGTGTATGACTAGCTATGAGTCTCCATGAATGTGCAACTCTGTTACTTGCCACTCAATTGCTATCTTCATGCCATTAAGTAGAGATTCATATTCAACAATATTTTTTGTGCAAGGAAACTTGATTCTGAATGCTTTAGGTATTGAGTAACCTTGTGGTGTTATGGACAATATGCCTGCTCGAGATCCATTCTGTGTGTAAGATCCATCAAAGAAAATATGACAAGTCCTAGAAGATATGTGCATGATGGATGAATTAGGAAATTCCATCTGTAATGGTGTATCATCAGACAATGGTGCTTTAGCTAGTTGATCTGCAAAGACTTGGCCTTTATTAGCTTTTCTCTCAACATATTCTATGTCAAATTTTCTCAATAGCATCACCCATTTAGCTAATCTACCTATGAGGGTAGCTTTACTTAGTAGGTACTTTAGTGGATCAATCTTAGCTATTAGTTGCATTGTATGAGCTAACATGTAGTGTCTTAGTTTCTATGATGCAAAGATCACAGCTAGACAAGCTTTCTCAATCACTGAATAATTCTTCTTATATGCTACCAAAGTTCTATTGATGTAGTAAATAGCTCTTTCCTTCCTATTTTCATCATGTTGTGCTAGCAATGCCCCCAGTGATGTATCTATGGTGGAGACATACAAAATCAATGGCTTCCCTTGAATAGGAGGCATCAAAATAGGAGGATTTGATAAATATTGCTTGATGTGGTTGAAGTTCTTTTCACACTCCTTGTTCCATGCAAAAGTTACACCTTTATGTAATGTTTTTGTGAAAGGTTATGATATGTTTGCTAGTTGAGAGATCAAACATCTGATTGATTGCACCCTTCCTTGTAAGGTTCTCATTTGACTGATATTTTTGGGAGGTTGCATCTCCATGGTAGCTTTGACTTTAGCAGGATCTACTTCAATGCCCTTCTTTGAAACAATGTAACCTAAGATCTTGCCAGAAGTGACACCAAAAGCACACTTTTTAGGGTTCAGTCTGAAACTGAATTTCTCCATTCTATCCAATATTTTGCTCAAGTCATTCAAATATTCAGATCTTATCATTGATTTAGCTGTGTCATCAACATAGTCTTCCATAGTTCGATGCATCATATCATGAAAGATAAATGTCATAGCTCATTGATATGTAGATCCAACATTCTTGAGACTGAATGGCATGATGTTCCAATAGAAAGTAACCCATACACATGTGAAAGCTATTTTCTCTTGATCTTCGGGAGAAATCTTGATTTGGTTGTATCCAGAGAAACCATCCATTAAAGAATACATTTCAAAGCCCGTAGTCATGTCCAATATCATATCAATGTTTGGTAATGGAAAGTCATCCTTAGGGCATTCTTTGTTTACATCTCTGAAGTCCATGCATACTATTATAGATTTGTCTAGTTTTGATACTGGAACAATGTTGGAGATCCACTCTGCATAATCTATAGCTCGGATAAATTTGACTTTTAGTAACTTTTCTAGCTCAGATTTGACAAGGAGTGAAATGTGTGGATGCATCTTTCGCAACTTTTATTTAACAAGTTTGACTCCTGGAGCTATAGAAAGATGATGCATTATCAAATTTGGATCTAACCCTGGCATATCTAAATACTTCCATGCGAAGTTGATCTTCTTTTCTGTCAAGAAAGTAGTGAATGTTTATTTCTCTTCCTCTGATAGGGATTGTGCTACATGAATTGGTTGTGGTTCCTCTGGTGTACCCAAGTTGATAGATTGAGTTGGCTCTATCAATACTAAGATCTGTCCTGTAAATGACTCAGAAGGACATCAAATATCTCATCCATAGGCACCTCAGAGAGGTTTTCACCTTCGGATACGTCTTTTATTTTTACTATATTAGGTTCTGAGACTGCCAAAAAGTGGTTTTCACCCTCATAACTCTTTTTCTTTTTACTCTTATTTTTATGACTGAGATATTTGATATCTGACTTTGTCATGCTAATGCTAGGTTCACTCATGGAAGTTGTCATAGGTTCCACTACATTGAGGTAGCAAGCAAGGGCATAGTTAGTCATGAAGGTGTGGATATCTAGGTTTGGATTGGTAGCTATTTGGTCTATAAGCTCTAGATGTCAAATAGTCAATGTAGGGGAGGATTGGGAAATGGTGTTCACCCATATGGTGTTGTCATCATTGGTCCTAACTTGACTCTCAAATTCAAAGGTGATATTACTACTCAAAATTTTCAATTCATAGATAGTCTCAATGTCATTATTGGATTCCACTTCAGCCATAGGTGGATTAGACTCGCTAAGTTCATCATTTCACTCTAGAATCACATCAGATTTAGGTGAATATTGGTGAATGACATCAATGTGTTTTTAAGTGATAAGCTCATCTTCTTTTGGAATGAATCCCCATTCATAGTCATTTGATTCTTCATCTAGATCTCTTGGAAAATTAATAACATGAGTGAAGTCAGGATGAATTTCCCAAGAAGGATTGCCTTTAGATTCCAAGCAGAATTCATATTCATGGGAGCCTGTTTCAAAATCACTGTTGTATCCCAAGTGTTTAGCTATTGTGGCAGGTTTACCTTCCTCTAGTTTAGTAGTAGGTTCTTGTGTATCTACTACATTGATATTCTCCTTAGGTTTTTCTTCATCTTTAAAAAGATCTAGTATTTCTTGAGGTAAACGTTCATAAGGAATAAGCTCAAAGGTGTCTGAATCATCACTGTCTGATTGTGGTATTTCTTCTTCTGGTTGAGTCTTTGTTGATGGTTCAATCTACTCTAGGACACGTGGGGAATTTTTGCTGAGATGAAAAGGCATCTTTTGATATCCCAAGCCTATAGTATCTTTGGTCATCCTTCCACAATGTTCAACTAGTTTTACAATGCCTTTGCCTCTAGTTCCTAGAGGTCCTTTTCCAATGTATCCCATTTTAGACATGATTTTATGACTTGGTCCATAAGATTCGACAAGGATTTTAGGTGTTTTAGAGTCACATTTCTCAACTTTCTAGGATTGAGACTCATCTTTCTATAACCATGATAGTATAGCTTCTTCTTCATCAGATTCTTGCTTGGACACTTTTTTTGTGATAAAACTTCCATTAAATATGACCTGAGATTCCTTAACTACAGGTTTCACCTTGTCTAAAGGTTGTCCATAAGATTTTGGGGACAATGGGAGAGATGTGAGAGATATGAATGGTTCCATTGTGTATTCTCCCATACCCCTATCCTTAATTTTGACTTCTTTGGCAATGTCTTCCATCTTGGATGTGGAGGCAATATCTGTTTGCTTGGGGAAGATTCTCTATTATGTGGAACAAGTTTGTCAACACTTTCTTTCAAGGCATTGCAAGAGGTAGATATGTCAGCTGGAATTGTCACCTCTACTCCATCATAAGGAAATTCAAACATTGATGGTATGTTGATGGAATAGCTTGCATTTCATGTATCCAAGGCCCCCCTAGAAGAACATTGTAAGCCAAAGGAAGATCTAGAACTTGACAAGTGATGTCTTTGATAACTGGTCCTGTTCTGATAGGTAGGACAATTATTCCTTTGGAAGGTCTTTCTTGCTCATCATATGCCTTTATGGTAATCTTCTTTTTAGGATCAATAGCATCTTCTAATAATACCAGTTGTGTGATCAATTTGTAGGAGTAGATATTTAGACCAGTGCCTCTATCTATCAACACATGTTTGACATGACAGTTTTGGATCAAGACTTCAATATGCAAGGGCTGGTTATGCGGATGACTCAACAAATTATCATCTTCCTCTGAAAAGGAGATATACTGGGGTGATGTCAGATGACCAACCATAGTCTAGAATCTATCTAGATCAAGATTATTAGGAACATTGGAACCGAGTAGGGTTTTATCCAAAATAGCTCTACGAGCAGGGGATATTCGAAGCAACTCAAACATGGATATTTTTGCATTGGTATGCTGGAGCTATTGGAAAATGATGTATGATGTTGGCCTAGTCTCTTTAGGAGTTGATTTTGAGGCAGCCCTCTATTTAGAAGTAGATGAGAGATTGAAAAGCACCTTAGGGGCGTTTGATGAACCCAAGTTTTGTCCTTGTAGGTGTAACCAAGCTTGTGATTGATTTACTACATTTGCAGATTGATTATCTCTATCCTTTCTCACAATAGTGATGACATTGCAATGTTTAGATAGGCATGGTTCAACCATATTTATGACATCATTGTTTCCAGAGTAGGCGTAACTAACTTTAGCACCCATGTTAGGCTTAGAAGATGAATCTCCTTGATTATGTTTCAGAAATGGTTTTGTGAATGTTGTATGATCATTGTTGGTTTTGTGATTGTCAATTACAATTTCTCCTTCATCAATTTTGTCTTGGATGAGATGCTTTAAGTGTATGTAGTTATTGGTTTTATGAACCTTGTTGCGATGGAAATCACAAAAATCGGTCTCTTTCCACCATTTTGGTTTAGGTTCAGGATCAAATGATTTAATCTCAGGCAACGTGATGATTTTATTTTCCAATAGCATTTTCATGGCAGATTCTAAGGACTCACCCAAAGGAGTGAACTCGCACTTTGGTTTTGAAACCCATGGTTTATAGTCATTAGAATTTTTGGATGATTCATATGCCTTTTGTTCAGAAGCTTTTATGGCTTGGGTGCCTATGGTGAGATTGAATGTGGGTGCCTTTGATGGAGCATTGATGTGATCGACAACACCATATGTTACAACATTCTTGTTCTTATTTGAGAATTTGACTTTGTCTTTGTTGTTGGAACTAGAACTAGATTCATACTTGCTATCTTTGTTAATCGATATGTCTCCCTTATGAGAAAGCACATTTTCAATTTTTATGGCATTTTCCATCGTTTTCTCAAAAGAAGTATGATTTTGCATTTGTAGATGATAGTTGAGTTCCAGAATCAGATTGTTGATGAAGATTTTGAGTTTTTTAGTTTCTGGAATAGATCAAGCATAGAGAGAAAAATTCTTCCTCCATCATTTGAGGAAATTTAGGAAGGGTTCTCTTGTGTTTTGTTTCAGATTGTAGATATTGATCATGGTGATTGGATGCTGGATATTGTAGGAGTATTGTTGGTAAAATAGTTTGATCAACTCCTCAAAAGTTTTGATTGTTGGAGGCATTTTAGAGAGCCAATGAATGGCTGACCCTCCTAGAGATCAAGGGAAAAGATGCATTAGGTAGGTTGGTTCATGCATAAACTCCATAGATTGAGTACAAAATTCTTTGACACGATCTTGAGGATTAGAGTTTCTATCATATTTATCATATTTTGGCATCTCCACTCTTTTTGGGAATGGTGGCATTTACAAGTTTTTATCAAATGGAAAGGGGCATAGAGCCTCCATAGAAAATTCTTTAGGTTCTTTCTCTTTTTCCATCTTGTTTAACTTGACTTGCATAGCATGCATCTATTTCATCATGGTTGTGATAGGAGTTTCTTCCTCTTGAGTGATGATATCTTCAACATTATAGTTTGGAGGAAGTTTGGCTTCTTGTTGAGCTAGGTCCAAGAAGTAGGCTTCTTTTTCTTCTTGCAATAAATGTTTCATCATTTTTTGAAATTCATCATCATTTCTATACTGCTCAATTTCAGATGGGGTTGGATCTGGATCTCTACCATGATGAGATTGATGACCTTGAGAACCTTGGTTTCCTCCTCCTTAAGACCTAGTTTTATTGTGAGTACTACCAGGGATTGATTGATGTGGAGTTTGTTGATAACCTCCGTGAACTAATACAAGAGGAGTTTTATAACCACCTTTCAAGTAGATGTTGCCAAGAGCATGTTCTCCAAATAGATTGGTGTCGTAAGGTTGATGAAATGTTTGAGCAATCACAAAAGATGTTGCTAAAGAGAATCTAGGTTGTTCTCCTTGTTTTCTTTGTGAGGAAGCTCTAGTTTCCACCATTAACTTCGAGTGAAGCAAAAGAGCAAGATTAAGATGACTAAAGAATGACTTGTTTCAAGAAGATCAAATGATGCAACCTTGTCAAGATTGGATTGATTGAAGATTGATTTGGATGTAAATGAAGGATATTGTGCCCTAGATGTATGGGTAGACACCCAAAAGATGGCAAACACGAGCTCGCAACACTTAGCCATTTTTGCTAAAGACTGAATTAGAAGATGTTTTGACAAGGTTTTGACACAAGATGAACGTGATTCAAATCGATAAATCAGAAGACTGGATCAAACTCAAGAGACCACTTTTTGGAAAATTGAATGGATTCTTCTGGTTTATGCTTTGTTCCTCACACAATGAATTTTCTAACAGAATCTGGAAGTTGGCTATAAAAACTAGATTTCTGACAAATTTTGGAGGTTTCTGACAACTTTGTAAAATTTTTATACAAGTTTCTCTAGGCTCGTACAAGTTTGGGTTAGCTCTGGCACAACAATTGACAAGGCTTGTACAATAATTGACACTAGGTTAAATTTTTTTATGATTTTTATGACAACACTCGTACGACAACATACAGTCTCCCATTCCACAATCTTGGGGTTTTGGCATGACAGTTGGCAAAACTCGTACAACTTTTGAAGTTTCTGGATGACTTTTGACACCAGAAAGGATTTTTGCTTTAGATTTTGCATTTTTTCAATTTTTAGTATCAGGTTGTTTGTGAAATTTTCTATCCAGTTTTGAAGATCCATGTAGCAGTTTGTCTCAGGTTTGTTCATTTTCAATAACAAAATAGATATCAGGCACGCATAACAACAATCAAGGGAACAAGCAATCGTCTTCAAACAATGAGCAAGGGACATTAAAGCAACCTTGCACATGAACATGAATAGTGACTTATTGTTCTAATCCCTAAGAATGCTACTTGTGTATGTTCTCAAAAGTTTTGCAAGTACGCACATAGTCCTAGAAAATAAAAATTTGGCCGCACTAGGGTTTTTAGTAATAGTTTGACTCAGCAACTTTTTTAATCTCAAGAGGGTGAAATCCAATCCAGGCACACCAAGGTTTCGACAGAGCCTGAGAATTTAATCAATCAAGAGCTACTGAAGAGATCTGATAGCCCAACAAGAGACTACACCTATGGAGATTTCTTCCACAAGGATATTTATATAGCGCCTGCTGCTACCACAATGAAAATGGCTATTACTACTTGAGGTTTCATTCACGTGGTTGAACCAATAAAGGGAATGTCCACTATAGTTAACCCTCTCTAAAGGTGACTCACAAAAATTACCACAAGGGGACTTAGTTCAGATTCAAGGATCTGAGTTTTTGATACTACCCAAAAAGGGAGTAGAGCATAATCCTCTAGCCTCTTCACTTCACCAAAACATAGAAAATAGATCAATTGACATGCTAAGACTGAAACTACCTCATCAAGGTTTGTGATGTCAATAACAATGTCTACCGAGCTCTCTAAGTGGGACCAAGAGAGACCGTACCGATCAAAGGTGAGGACTAAACCAAGTAGAACATGAGATAATAATAGCATCCTCCCTACCTACAAGGGGATCTATCTTCGAGAAGAGCTTTGCATGCAAAACAAGTGAATGAAGCCCACTCCCTCAAGAACTATACAAATAGTGTTCATAGGGCCTAATTACTATGTGTAACAGATATGCAAAAAAGCAAATCTATGTTCTTTTTAGAGCACAAAATTGAAGTGTGATTTATGAAAGCAAGGAAGACACTCAATCCAGACATGTGAGAGGTTCATTTTATATCCCAAATTGAAATGTTATCAGATCGTAGTAGAATACCTGAGTTCCTACGCAATGTGCTTAGTAGATTTTACTTGATTTTTAATTTTATTGCGCTTTCCCGTGAGAAAAATAGCAAGTATCAATCAGAAACAACATATATTAATTGTTAGGGTTAGCTGTCAGTTCAAATCGAAAATCAAAATCTGAAAGATTGCCTATAAATCTAATATGGCAATTAAATTTTTGGTACCAAAACTCGTACGACAATGTGTTACCTCCCGTACAATAATCCAGGAATGAAATGATAGTGGGTCTGTGCACACATGACAGAGTAAGTCCCAAACGACAATACCAAACAACCAGGATGATTATCAAAAATGCCAAATGTCGTATGACAATCAGTAGGTCCTGGTATGACAATTTGTCAAATGTCATATGAAAATTGTACAGACAGAAAATAAAAATCACAATTTTGATAGAAAATTGATAGAAAAGAATGGAAACCCATTACAGGGCCCCATAGTGGGTGCCAGAAATGTGTGTGTGAATTTTGTACCTAGCTGGAGACACAACACTTCAGTAAAAGATTAGAGGTTAGCAAATCAAGAAATCTGTAAATAAGAACTATATATCTAACCAAGCGATTTAGGTGCATGTATGGTATTCTCAGATTCAGACCGAGATCAGTGACAATGCAACACCTAAACAAAGGATTTAATGTTAAAGATGGATGAAACATGAATGCAGATTAATCTATTTTTTTGGATTTTGTATGCAATAAGATGAAAAACTGATATGAAAACTAATCTAGAATGAATTGAAATGATATGCAAATTGATCGAACAATGATATACTATGAATGCTCAAAAATAATAAAAAAAATCTCACAATCGCCTTGTTCACAAAAGCTTGATTTCTTCGAATGCAAATTCGCTAGAGTAAGTATGCAAATTCGAGGGATTCTTTTGTGAAGAGTCGAGCCTTGATTATATAGAAATCTAGGGCTTGAGGATGCATTGAGAAAAGCCATAAATCACTCTTGATAAACTCAGGTTGATTTTTGAGTTAACAAGAAATCAGGAATAGATCAACTCATAAAATCATGCAAAAGCACTTTTTGACTCAAAATAGAGTTTAGTTCACTTTTTCAACTCATAATCACATGTCAAGTTTAGAAAGTTAACAAATTGAAATTGATAATTGATTTAAAGTTGATTGCTTTTGTGATTTTGCATGATTTAATATAAATTAATTTAAAATAAAGTGATTTATTCTCAACTTAACTGATTTTGAATTAAAATAACTGATTTATGGGTTAATCAATTACTATATCAAACTTTTATTCTAAAATATATCATTAAATATTGATAATTTGATTCAATTAATTAAACAATAATTTAATCAATTATTCATAGGATTTTTGATTTATTGTCAAAATTAAATAATATAAATTAGGAACAAATATGATAAATTAGGAATATTCAAGGAATATTCCTCGATGCAGAATTATGATAAAATCAATTAGGGTTTTGATAAACTGATGTGCAGATGTGCCTTAGGTTAGGACTTTGATGTCGATTTCAATCGATTTGTTGATGTAGGAGGTTAATGAACCTATAGTCCATTTTTGGGGTATTACAAGTACAACTTCTATATTTATATATAAAATTGGACCTCCAAAATATACCTTAAATGATTCTCAATCCTTATTTAGTAGCAATCTAGATATTATTGTCAAATTTGATATTTTTAATATGGTTCAAAATTGTAATTATAACCTTGAATTTATTTCAAATCTGCATGTACAAGAATAATTTTATAGTTTCCTAAATCAAAATTTAATCATGTGCCTAAGATAACTTGCTTACAACTAGTTATATTGTGTCTATTCAAATGTAGAATATTCAGATTTATACATTAGGTTAGTGTGTAAAAATTAAATCCTAAATTCATTAAAAAATTCATGAAATTATCTAATATCACTCACGGGAACTTGTATCATACATAATATAACATCAACATCTATATTTATAATGACACCTTTAAAAGAAAACTTGTAAGAAATGTTGAATTATATTATGTTTTTTTGTCTACAAAATTGTAAAAGTCATTTAATATAGCAAGGGTTTTGAGTATGATGTGGGATGGGAAATAAATTAGTAAAAGTCATTTAATATAGCAAGGGTTTTGAGTATGATGTGGGATGGGAAATAAATTAACTTTCCTCTCTTGTGATCTACTACTAAGTTTCAACAATACTCTTTAGCACCACCTTTTGTATAGATTAGAACTTGAAATGTAGAGTTCAAGTGACCACAATTTTGGTTTCAAAACAATAGTTCAAGTTTAGGGCCATAAAAGTGGCATTCATTTTTCAAAATAGAGAATAATTTTTTGGTTAGTTTTCTGGGAATTACTAGATTCATAAATTTAATTTTTTCTCATCAAGAGAAAATCATAGAATGCATTCCAAATTAAAATATTATTTAAGTTATTCTTAGAGCTAGGCACACTTATCATTATTTATATTTTCTTAAAATATTTTAGTGCTATTGAAATATTATTGATTCTTATATCTAGTTTACTTTCTATATTGCCCACTTAATTAATTGATAGTAAATTCAACTTTTATTTTTGATAAATAAGGAGTTGAGGCTTAAGGTGTCAAATTCATTAAAAAGTTATATAAAAACATTGAGAATCTAAAACAGACATAAACCAAACAAGCCACAAAGAGCCAACCAAAAAAATTAGACAAAATCCAAAGTGACTAGAGTTTACAACTGCAACCAAAAATGAGAGCCTAAACTAAAAGAATTAAACTAAAACCAATAAAGACTAAGATGTATAAGTTTGAAGATGAAACCAAAAAATCTAAGTAAATAAAACAATGTTGCAAGTGTTCGGAGTTGTTATAGTTTATGCATAAACAAAATCAAGACTAGAAAGGCTTATTCCTTATCTTTCCAAAGCCTTGGATGGGACTTTTAGTTTTACTTCTCTATCTCCATCACTACTAACATCCCTGCTTCATGTGTGGATGGGGGCATTCCTGCCAAAGCAATTGATTTCATCCTATCACCATGCATCACCTATTCTGCTAGAGTTTCTTCTCCTGCTTCCTTTGCTTCCTCCTCTGGTTCATCAGAAGAATCTTTGCTTCCCAGACTATCTAGATTTTCTTCATATTTATATTTGAAAACCCATTCTTCATCTTTGTTTATGTTTTCATCAATTGGATCTCCCAGAATCTCAGTAATTCCAAGGATTCTTTTCATAAATTTTACACTCCTCTTCATAATACTCAATCTTATCTCTTTGAGTTCCCACTCCCACCTAGTCAAGACAAAGAATCTTCTAATAAGACCTCCATAGATACTTCTTCGAGGTCAGCTTTCAAAATCTGGGAATCTACCTCCAACTTCCCTTATTAAATGTATAATCCATGAGGAAAGGTATTGTGAGATCTTCATCAATGTTGATGATGGTATCATGAAGACCCACCAAGTATTTCTCCTTAAACAATATTTTGAAACAACTTTGAATTATCCCACCACTAAAATTGATGCAAGAAAAGCCAAAACATATGTCTGAATCCACCCTTGGTCAATAATTTGTATGCAAATAGTTGAAGCCTAAAATTATTTTTATGGCATGGACAATTAATCGATGCTTGTATTTTGATGACTCTATGTTTTTGAAAACTCCTATGGAACTGTCAAAGGTCATTTGTTTGTTGGGAAAATTCATCTTAATGAGGGGTATCCATTATCGAATCTCCTTCCATTCACTTGGTTGTATGGTCAAAAGCAGCCCACTACCAAAGAAAACCACTACTGAAACCTGGAAGAATGTCAAATAAAAATACAATAATTGCCTAGAAAGAAATGTTGTCGAACATAAAATATTTCTTGACAACTCCAACTTCTTTAAAAATTACCTCATATGATATCTAATCAAAGTGAATTCCTTACACGTAATGTCCTTTTCTCTACAAAATGATGCTAACATGTCTACCTCATGACCTTGAATGGAGCCACATAAATTATTGAGGTGACGTTTCTATCTCATCTTGCTAAAAAGTTCTATCATGCCATCTTTTATCTCTTTTTTGGGGGGATTCACTATATCTCTACTAAATCTTAGTTGATCTAGCTACATATCATCCCAGATTTAGCTCCAATGTAGTAGATTGAGGCCTTCTATCCAAATTTGTAGCCTTTCTCAAAATTTTATCCTTTTTATTTTCCCTTCAATGAAAGTATATGTTTTAGCCCATTTTTTGCTAAAGCATGTGCTCCCCTAACTACTTGGTGACAATTGCTTATTCATAATTTGAAAAAACAAGTACATGATCTACTTTATATTCGTTAATGTTTTCTTTATTATGACCATATGATTATAACATCTAATTCAAAGTGTCTATCTGTATCCACCTCAACATCTCGACATTACCAATAATTTTGGCTTGCCTTAATACATCTTCTTGTAGATATTAAATGTAATACCCCTCCCATAGCTTTCCTTTTAGTTTAATTGGCTAGACTCTTTTAGGCCACTTTTCATGTGTGTATTAGATCCTTAGATAGATTTGATGTTATTTATGTTTATATTTTTACTGACCTTATACTTCCATGTGTATGGTTGGTGTGTATGTTTTATATTTCTGTTTGATGTACTTGATATGGTTGAGGGACAAAGTCGTAGTTACTTTCTTTCAAGATCCACATGATCGACCGATCCATGCCATTGTCTATTGTATATTTATACATGTATGTACATGCTCATCTTTTATTCAGTATTTCAGGTATTGGGCATCGACTTCCCTAAATTGCTAGGATGAGTGTGCCCTATCGCAATATCTCAATGGTAAGAGAGGGGCGATAACATAAATGTCCAATCCCAACCTAAGCCATTAACTGTCCTAAAATAGTGGACAAGTATATGATTTTATACCTATCTAGATTTGTCAAGGTGATGTAAATTCGTGAGTCCTTCCTTTAGGCTTGATTATTACATTTTGGTTTAGTCAGTTTTGCTTCATGGTTGCATGTAATGTGGTTTGTGTGTTAAAATGGATTGAGGAATTAATTAAATAAGACTAAATAATAAAACCTTATGATACATTAAATATTACATATAAGGTTAATTAATTAACAAGAATTAATTAATTACCTATGTTTAATAAATGATTTAATTGCAAAGTCAAAATCAATTAAAATTGAGAAATTTAATAATTATTAAAGAAAAATTAAATTTAAATGTGCAATTTGAGTTAAGTGGTTATTAGTTGAGTTGTATATTTTAAATTAATTAAAATTAAATAATACAACTTAAAAAATACTTTATTATAAAAATAGAACTTAAGGGTAAAAGTACAAACTTGTATTGCAGTAGAGGACAACCGACTTATTTCAGCCGAAAGTGGTTTTGGTCGGACACCTTTCGACCAAAGAAGGTTCAATCGAATACTGGTGGTGTGCATGTGGTGCCATGTGACGTCATGTGGTATCGATGTGGTGCCAATGTTTTAGTCGACCCCAGTTCGACCAAACATGTTTCGGTCAAAACAAGTTTAAGTCGAAACTCTCAAAAACTATATAGTTCCAAAAAAGCATTAAGTGATTCAATTGCATTGTATTGACTTCCAGGGTTTGTGGAGCGATTTGGAGACCTTCGACCATACCTGATAGGTTTTTTTTTTAATTTTAATTAATTTTAATATTTTTTCAAGTTTTTAGATTGACATATGTACATATTGATTTATTTTATGATTTTTAGGATAATTTTTAGTTATGTTAGATTGTTAAAATTAATTAACGTGCTTTGTCATGTAATTTTTTTTGGTTAAATGACGTGTAGTTAACTTAGTAAACCTAGTTAATCTGATTAACCTTAATTAACACGTAGTTAACTTAGTCAAACTTAGTTTACCTTACTTAACATAGTTACCATTAGTTAGCCATACTTAAAATCTAGTTGACCTAGTTAACCGTAGTTAACCTAGCTAACCTTAGTTAACCTAGTTAACCTTAGTTAACTTAGTCAAATTTAGTTAACCTAGTTAACCTTAGCTAACTTATTCAAATTTAGTTAACGTAGTTAACAATTCTTCAAACCTAGTCAAAATTACTTTTAACCCTAGTTAACCATAGTTTAAACCTAGTTAACCTCTATCAAACTTAGTTAACCTAATCAACCATACTTCAAACCTACTTAACCTAGTTAACCTAGTTAACCATACTTCAAACCTAGTTAACCTAGAATAACTAACCATGTATTTATGTTTTATTCATGTGAGTTGTATAAATGTGGTTTGTGTATACACACGTGTATAAATATGCTTAAATTATAAATACCATTAATTTTTTGTCATGTTTAGATTAAATCTACATATAAATTTTGTTAATGTAAAATGTAACAAACACTTGATCATTTGAAACATTAGAAAATTATTCCTAGAAAATGTTACATAAAACATAACTATACATAGTTCCTAGTGTAGACACCTAAAAATCCTTTAGAAAATAAAGTATTTTTATTTTCTGAAAATCTTTGATGACATCATCATTTATTAATTAATTAATTATTTAATTAATTAATTAATTTTTATGTCATTAAATCCCTTTATCTTAATTAAAAATATTTAATTAAGGAATCCCTCCCAATAATGTTTAAATCTTATTTAAACATTATCTCCTTATTTATTAATTATTTTAATTAATAAATTGACCAAAAATCCCAAAATAAATAATTAATTTATTTTTTGCCCAAAACTTGGCCAATTTCCTTTAGACCACTAACCTCTTCCAAAATCTTCTAATTCCTTCTTAATTTCGATTAAAAGGCTAATCCCATCTTTTCTAACCCTAATCCCAACTCAAAATATTTAATTAAATATTTAAATTTCATATTTATTGAAAATATTTCAATAAATATTCCCAAAACTTAAGCTTTTGGAATGAATAAACTTTTATTCCATAAAACCTAGGAGAATTCTAGACTCTTCTAGAATCTTCTCACACCCAACCTCTTCACCCATCCTAATCCTAAGATTATCCTAATTCCTCCCTTAACCTTGTCACATTCCCTAAACAAGGTTAGCCAAATCTTAAGCTTACCCCAAAGTCAACAAAGAGGGCTTCCCTTTTTGAAATGCATTGAAGGCATTTAAGGCCTCCTTATCCCTCTTACATGCATTTATGGTGCATTTAAGAAGCCCCTCACCCCTTTCTTACACCCTTTAACCTTAGGCACATTTCCCAAATTGTGCACATTCCTTCCATCTTTCAATCCAATGCCCTTGTGACACTTGTCACAAGGAGGTGATCCCTAAACTAGCACAATCCATGTGCTCCCCTTTGAATGAATCTTGGCCTCTCTTAAGGATTTCAATCCTGGCCACTCATTCTTCCTTCCCAAATCCTATAAATACCCCTCCTTTCAACAGCAAAATCAATTAGCTTACTTTCATTCTCATGCACTGTTATGATGCCATTTTCATGTTAGATCTTAGCAAATCATTCTAATTTAGTTTACTTTCAAGCATTTTTTAGCTCATCATAGCTTAGTAATAATGGATTAACATAGCTTTTCTTATTGTTTTGCATAGCATAGTATCATATCACATCTCTAATTTGGTCTAAAATCAATCTTAGATTCCTCATCATGTAGCTTAATCTTCATTAAAGCATTTTTGGATCCTTGAGGCCTTAGGGGAAATCAGGTGTTCTATACCTGTTTTTGTGCCATTTTGGGGTTTTCATGGATTTCAATCCATCCTAAATGCATTTAGAGTATGTTCCAAGTGCTTAGAGAGCACACCCACATCCCCCTTATCAGAGCAAATCAAACAGTGCTTGGGTGCACCTGTTTCTGGCTCAATCTGAGGTGGCTAGCTTAGAGTTTCCTTGTTTTTGTTTTGATTGTATGCTAGATTAAACTCTTAATGTTTGATTGATTTGAGCCTTTCAAAACAGATAACAGGTACCCTCGAAAGCCTTGCTCACATTCTGGCACGCCCGGTGGGACCAAAACCACAATCATTTTGATGAGATTATACTTTATATTCTTGTATTTGCAGGAAACAAATGAAATGTCGCCTTTAAGCAATTAAATGTCGCCTACAGCAATTAAATGTCACCTTCAAGCAAAGAAATGTCGCCTACACAAAATACAGTCATGCCTTCAAGCAATTAAATCACGCCTTCAAGAAATCAAATCACGCGTACAGACACTATTTTCACGCCTAGTTACTGGCAGATTTCCGCCAGCCATAACTTCTATTCTGCCTCTACTTCTTCTTCTATCGCCTGCAAGTAATTAAATCACGCCTTCGAAGAAAGAAATCACGCCTTTGAAGAAAGAAATCATGCCTCTGCATAGTTATCTGTCGCCTATAAAGGTACAGAATGTCACCTGTAAGAATGAAATGTCACCTCTGAACTTTCCAACGTCGTCTATAAGCTGGACAGTGTCACTTTTTGGTGTTTTTCTGTCTGGGACTGGATTTATTTTTTATTTTGCAAAAGGTCAAACTCAATCTTGAATGAAACTAAAGGAAAGAACTTAGGTCCTAAAGTGTCATTGTCATTTTGAAAATCAAACCCAATCTCGAATGCACTAAAGGGAACGAACACTCTATTCCCTCTCTTGGTTCAGATTTCAAAAGGAAGTAAACGAACACAATCTTGAATGATCTAAGGATAAAACAAAGCACATTTTCAAAGTTCCTAAATCAACTCGCAAATATCAATCTTGAATGCCCAAAAAGAAAGAACTTGCAAACACTCAAATCATTTACGTTTTGAAGAAAAGAACAAATCAAAATCTAAACACATGTATCTTCATTTTCAAAAGTTCAAACATCACTTAATCAAAATGAACAAACTTGCTTGATGTGCATCTAGGAGCTTTCATTTTCTGTAAATCCTTGTTAAAGTAAGCAACGTAGAACATTTGGACTCGGACAAGTTCACTTGTTCTACTTTTAGCGAGGCCTGTCCAGGGAGAAAAGTGCTTCCTCCTCAGAGAACGACCTCAAACCGGTATCCCCCCTGGCCGGTATATAAATAAAGTGAAGGCAAAAAGTACTCACTTACATCTCCTAATCGCCGGGTGTCTTGTGCCAAATGCAAATGTCTGGGGAAAGGTAAATATTCCTCCCCTAGCGTTGTTGGCTAGGCTCTTAAGTGAGTCACAAGCGGTCAGCATAACCGGGTATGGAGACTCCACGGAACTATTAAAAACTTGATAAAATAGAGGCTACCCTATCTACATCCGAAAGTATCAAAATCCTTGTGCAAGGACCGATCCAAGGGGTTTACCGGGTCACCTCAAGATTACTCACCATTTGTATTCCCTTCTGGGGGGTACCAGGCTGTGGGAAAGTGATTTTGATACTCACCTTCCTTAGGTGGATCTGCTTGAAGTGCATGATAGTCAAATACTCCGTGAAAACACTTGTTGGAACATACACTTTTCAAAGCTTTATCAGAGTCAGTTATCTTGTTTGTATCCCACAAGGTTGCTTTGTCTCTTGTGGAGATTGCTTATCCAAAAATCTTTGTTGAAATCTATCCTTTGCCATTGGAAAACATCAAACTGATCTACAACTTGGTTCAAAGATACTCAGGAAAGCCATGTCAGTCCAAATCCTCCCAAAATCTAGAAAATGTCCAATGCTTTCAGAATCTCAAATCATGTTCTTCCAGTCACATTCAATCCAGTCTTGTCATCCTTTCCTCCTATCCTAGGTTAGCAAAGTCATCTTGGTCATCCCCCATCCCCTTGTCTGTCTTCCTCTAGAGTCAGTTTTCTTCCAATCTTGAGCCAAATCCAATCCTAGTCTGATCCTATCAGTCATTCCAATCTGAGTCTTAGTCTTCCAATCCATGTTCATCCTCCATCCTTATCCAACTCATCCACAAGTCAGCATGTCTCAAAACTATTATGATGAGTTTGGTTATTATGTCTCTCCCCTCAATCCATCCTATCCCAAAGATGATGAAAGCCTTGTAGATCACGATGCATATTTTGAAAATCTTAGCAAGTTTTCTCCAAACATCCCCCAGCATCCAATCATTCCTCCAAAATATCCTATCATGCCTTCACGCTTATCCACTAGCACTCCCTTTCATGTCCTTGGCAAGGCAAATCCATTATCTTATCCATCCACACCTTATCCCTATCTTAAACCTACACATCCTCCATATGCATCCTGCATACCTCCATCTCCTGCTATGGTCATATCCCAATCACCACTATCCCTTCGAAACACTTCATGCTACTTCTCTTATCTAAAACCTCCATCCACTCATCCTCCAAATCACCCCCAAATCCAAAATCCTAGTCTTCCCATCCTTTATCCGAACCCTCCATCTACTTATCCTCCAAATCATTCTCAAAACCAAAAATCAAGTCTTCCAATCCTTTCTCCCAACCCACCATCCTCCAACTCCTCGTCTGCACCGTCATCTCCTCAAGAAAGTTCATAATCTTCCACCCCATCTTCATATGAGGAATATCCTAGCTCTCCATCTCCTCCACATTCCAATCCTTCTTCACCACGAAAGTCTCCAAGGAGTTTCACAAGGAAGCCAAAAACAAATCCCACTCCTAAAGTTGAAGAGCCAAGCCATCTCAAACCTTTACGTGAAACCATAATTGATGAGGCCCATCCATCACTCCCATCTGTTATCTATCTTCCATACATCCCACTCATTGATCCTCTTCCATCTCTTAGCATCATTGAGTCCCTTCCATCTGAGGTCTCCATCCCATCCCCGCCAACATCACCTCCTCCTAGCATTATCCAAAGCACATCTAGTGAGCCCCATGAGTTCACCCTTCTTCCTACCATCACAGCTACAGAAACTCCCATCCTTGCATCCCCCAACACTCTATCCACACAAATCCTATCATGTCAAGATCTTTCCCAAAAGCATGTTGAAATACTCACAGAAGAAAATCAAGATCCAATCCCTTCACTTCCCCCATCACATGTTCTATTGCTTCCATCACCCCCAGTCCAAAATCCTACAATCCTAATTCCTCCAATCCAAGATCCTATCATCCCAGTTTCTCCAACTGAAGATCTATTACCATCTCCCAATCCTAGTCAAAATCCCACCATCCTATCCTCTCCTCTTGAGGATCTTCCAATCCAAACTGTCCCACAACCATCACTCTATCCTCTTGGATCACTTACATTTGTCAAAGGTAGTCCACTTGAAGCAGAAGAAATTAGTTTCATATCTTCCATCAGGGAACCAGAGATTGGATGTTTATCATATTCCCCAAGTCAGAAATATCCTTGTTTGGATAAAATGCTCAAGAAATGGAATTATCAAGGCAAAGGCCTAGGCATCCATGAACAAGGAAATCTAGAGCCTATCCAAGACAAGAAACATCCAAAGTTATGTGGAATTGGTCACACATCTGAAGAAGGCACTTCCTCCAGAAATGTTGGTATAACTAAAGCTAAATTCAAGCATCCTTCCAAACCCACCATCACATCTCCCAAAGCATACAACACCATTCCTCCTCCTCCATCGTTACAACCAAAGACAACCTATCACATTCCTCCTTCATCCTCCAAATCCATTTTGGGTCCCTATGTCCCGAAATCTTCCAGCACATATCCTCTACATACCCAATCCATTTTGGGACCCTACATCCCAAAATATCATCCCCCATCTTATCCTACTCAATCTTTTATCCAAAATCCAAGCATCCCTAGTCGGGATCAACAAAGGCACCTTCCCACATATCCTATCTACCAATCTCCTTCCATCTCTCCATCCATATTTCCTCCATCCCGCACATCTCCTCATATTCATTGCAATGCTCCTTGCAATTTGGATGCCATATCAAATATGCATAAAGGAAAATATCCACAAAAACCCAAAGATTTCCATGTCCAGTCTAAACGACATGGTCAACCAAAGCAAAATCCAATCAAGCAATCCAATATATCCCAATGGCCACAAAGGCCTAGCAAAGCACAAGCAAAATCCACTACATGGCCACAAAGGCCCAGCAAAGCAAAAGCAAAATCTGATGCATACCAATGGCCACAAAGGCCCACCAAAGCTAAAGCAAAAATGATGTGGATCCCAAAGAAAAAAGATGTAATGCATCTAAAAGAAACATCTACAATGGCATCCAAAGTTGCTAATCCCCCAGCTATTCAGTCTTCTCCTCCATCTCCTAAATCTATTTTGGGTCCCAAAGATTCAAAATCTCTTAGTGTAAATCCTCCATCACATTCACCTCTATCTTCCACGTCCTATCCACTTCATCCACCTTCCTCACAACATGTGCCAATGTTGGTCCTGACAGCATCTCCCTATAATGATCACTTTCCATCTTTCCATCCAAACAATTTCTACCACCATATATCCCATCTACCCCATCCAATCTACGCTTTTGCATAAATTCCTCCATCCTAACAAAGTTGTACCAACATCCAAGCACATCAAAAAGATCTATGAAGAAAGTCAGTGACAAATCAGCGAAATCAGCAGGTCAGCAAAATCAGAAAATGTCAACAACAAGTCAGAAGATCAGTGAAGAAAGATAGCAACACATCAAAAATATCAGAAGGTCAGCATCTAATCAGTGAAAAATCAAAAAATCCATAAAAATTGGAAAAATCAAGAGAAAAGTATCAAAAAAAAAAAAGAAAAGAGAAAAACATTCGTCCTATGGTGAAAACTTGGCAATTCAAGCACCTTGGACAAGTACCATGGTGAAAACCTGGCAAACAGGCGTCATGCGTAGGCTCCCCCCCCAATTCCTTTCTGCAGTTGGGGGCCATTCCCTTCTATCACCTCTCATCCAACATCTCCTCCATCCCATTTGTCTCTCGCTTCCTTCATCCTCCTTTGGATCTTGATGACAAAACAAAGACTACCAGGTGTACATGCTTTTGGGCACCTTCTTGGCATCCATCACACCTTTTAGCTACATATCCTCTATCCAATCCATTCATCCTATCTTCCATCTACTTTCCTCATCCTCTTGTCAGCATATCTTCCATCCAATCATACCCCATCCTACTACCTCTGAATAAATGAACTATCCTAAGCAGGGGGCATCTTATTCCTTGGTGACATATTCCTTGGAGACTATCTTTTATCCAAAATCTTCCATCTCCCAAATCCTTAAGCAAATCCACCATCCAATCCTTGAGCATTCCTCTATCCAGATTCCTCAACAGTTCCTCCAGCATCCATCTTTCAATTCTCAAGCAAATCTGCCATCCAATCTCCCCAAGCATTCCTCTATCCAATCCTCAAGCAAATCTATCATCCAAGTCTCCTAAGGAGTTCCTCCATCCAAATCCAAATCTTCCTCCATCCAAATCTCCTAGCAGTTCCATCATCCTCATCCTAAGCATTTCTTCCATCTTCCCATCACCCATTATCTTCCCTTGTCATTGGTATCTAGCTATAGGCTACCTTTCATGCAATCCAATGCCATTCATCCATATCCAACCGTTCATAGCAGTCTTCTAGCAATCTTCCAATCCTCTCCACATCCTCTAGCTATCCAACATCCAAGATCAAGCCAATCCATCCAATCCAAATCCTTAGTCTTGTAGCAAGCCTTGATCTCAATCCAATCATCATCGTTGGGATATGTCCTTCCCAAATCTGTGTCATTTTAGGACACATCATCCATCACCAGTCCATCTTGGCCTTCCAGCCCAACTGGGGCATCATCTTGCATATCTTTGGAGTTTCAGCTTCATCCCCAGGTTCTTTGTACATCTTAAATCCCGAGTCTTGTACCATAGCGTCAGTCGTGTCTCCACCTAAACTCATTTGTACATATGTGTCTTTAGGTCCCATCCTTTGTGTTAGTTAGCCCTTGTCATTGTCTTGTTGTACATATCCTCATCAGTCCTGCAACAGTATTTGATCAAAAATCTTGTCCTACCCAGCCTCGCACTTCAACAACATCAATTGTCATCTATCCTTGATCATCATGACCATCTTTGAACTTCATCATTTTCCAATCAGCAACACAACATTCTCCCCATCAGCATCGGGTCCGCACAGATGTATGCTTCTGTTTTGTCTGACCTAAGCCTAATCATGGGTCCCCTCAGTTATATCCTTCCTGTCTGACCTAATCTTCCACCAAGCACACCAGGTCCGTGTCGATGTATCCTTCCACACGTTCAGACCAATCTTCCCGCCATCAATCAAATCAAATCTCTCTCCTTGGCAAAAGGTTGTCTTTTGGAGTTATCATTTTGGCCTTGGATTTTGTCCTTTGGGTCTTGTTAATCTTTTACAGCTTCTCGTTGTTCTCTACTCAAAGTCACCACGATCCTTCATATCATGGTGCGCTGCGAATGAGGATAATCTGGGGCAAGGTCTTTTGATCGTTTAATTCTGCCTGTGAGTCAGTTGTGTGTTTGTGGTTTCTTCAGCATCGTTTCCACCATGCTTCCTCTTGGGTTTATGCGTGATGCTGGGGCAACCCTGCGTGTCTTTTTAGCATCAGTCCTCTGCAACACTGGTGACAAGGCCTCGTGATCCCAGTATCCTTGGCAGGTCTCTAGCATTGCTATATTAAACTAGGTTGTGCTCTCCACATTTGCACTTGGAGCTTCCCTCTCTCCCCTGCATCCTTCATCATATAGATTAATCTTGCATCCTCATATAGCTGCATCCTGCATTTTGCATTCCATCTCATCTTGCATTCACCCATCTTTGCTCTTGGAAGCTTGGTAATTTATCTCCCCTGCTTCCTCCGTCGTTCCTTCTTTGTTTCCTTTCGAGAAAATTCCACAACGTTTATTCCTTGTGTTATTTTCTCGAGGGGGCACAATCCCTTATTCCTCTAAATTCTAGCCTTGGGCATCTTATTTTCTTTTCTTTGACGCCATGCCACTTGCGACATCGCATCAAAGAGGGGCAAAATGTAGACACCTAAAAATCTTTTAGAAAATAAAGTATTTTTATTTTCTGAAAATCTCTGATGACATCATCATTTATTAATTACTTATTTATTTAATTAATTAATTAATTTTTATGTCATTAAATCCCTTTATCTTAATTAAAAATATTTAATTAAGGAATCCCTCCCAATAATGTTTAAATCTTATTTAAACATTATCTCTTTATTTATTAATTATTTTAATTAATAAATTGACCAAAAATCCCAAAATAAATAATTAATTTATTTTTTGCCCAAAACTTGGCCAATTTCCTTTAGACCACTAACCTCTTCCAAAATCTTCTAATTCCTTCTTAATTTCGATTAAAAGGCTAATCCCATCTTTTCTAACCCTAATCCCAACTCAAAATATTTAATTAAGATTAAATATTTAAATTTCATATTTATTGAAAATATTTCAATAAATATTCCCAAAACTTAAGCTTTTGGAATGAATAAACTTTTATTCCATAAAACCTAGGAGAATTCTAGACTCTTCTAGAATCTTCTCACACCCAACCTCTTCACCCATCCTAATCCTAAGATTATCCTAATTCCTCCCTTAACCTTGTCACATTCCCTAAACAAGGTTAGCCAAATCTTAAGCTTACCCCAAAGTCAACAAAGAGGGCTTCCCTTTTTGAAATGCATTGAAGGCATTTAAGGCCTCCTTATCCCTCTTACATGCATTTATGGTGCATTTAAGAAGCCCCTCACCCCTTTCTTACACCCTTTGACCTTAGCCACATTTTCCAAATTGTGCACATTCCTTCCATCTTTCAATCCAATGCCCTTGTGACACTTGTCACAAAGAGGTGATCCCTAAACTAGCACAATCCATGTGCTCCCCTTTGAATGAATCTTGGCCTCTCGTAAGGATTTCAATCCTGGCCACTCATTCTTCCTTCCCAAATCTTATAAATACCCCTCCTTTCAACAGCAAAATCAATTAGCTTACTTTCATTCTCATGCACTGTTATGATGCCATTTTCATGTTAGATCTTAGCAAATCATTCTAATTTAGTTTACTTTCAAGCATTTTTTAGCTCATCATAGCTTAGTAATAATGGATTAACATAGCTTTTCTTATTGTTTTTCATAGCATAGCATCATATCACATCTCTAATTTGGTCTAAAATCAATCTTAGATTCCTCATCATGTAGCTTAATCTTCATTAAAGCATTTTTGGATCCTTGAGGCCTTAGGGGCAAATCAGGTGTTTTATACCTGTTTTTGTGCCATTTTGGGGTTTTCATGGATTTCAATCCATCCTAAATGCATTTAGAGTATGCTCCAAGTGCTTAGAGAGCACACCCACATCCCCCTTATCAGAGCAAATCAAACAGTGCTTGGGTGCACCTGTTTCTGGCTCAATCTGAGGTGGCTAGCTTAGAGTTTCCTTGTTTTTGTTTTGATTGTATGCTAGATTAAACTCTTAATGTTTGATTGATTTGAGCCTTTCAAAATAGATAACAGGTACCCTCGAAAGCCTTGCTCACACCTAGTTAACCATACTTCAAAACTAGTTTAACATAAGTTTTAAGCTAGTTAACATTAGTTAACCTAGTCATTTACTTAGTTAACCTAGTTAAGTTCCATTTACTTCAAACCTAGTTAACCTAGTCTTGAATACAATAACCACACTTCTTGTTTATATATAGTTTTTACAAAGTAGATGATCATAATGTACATGTACTTTAAATTATATTATTTTTTTAAACATTGTACATATGTGTATGCATGTGCACACACACACACACACACACACACACACACACACACACACTTATCTACATAATTTCACATATATTTTATCTATCATAGATGGCATCCCATATTGGGGCAACATCTACATCATCAGGATAGGCTAGTGTTTTGTTAGAATAACTGAGAGGGGGGGTGAATCAATTATCTAGTGTCCCAATACAAAATGTATAATCCAAAACAATTTCTTCTATTTTTGCTCGTCGGTAAGCAATAATAACTCTCACTGCCTGTGCTTTATACTGATTACCAGTCTAATACATATAACTATTTACCGATCAAATCTAATATGTAACATGCAAAGTATGATAACAAACAAATATCACAATCAACACATAACACAAGAGATTTAATGTGGAAACCCTGTAAAGGGAAAAACCACCTGGGACCGGCAACCCAAAATTGTTCACTCTTCAGAAGTGAGGTCGGTTAAGACCCAACCCTGTTAAAGGTTACAAACACACTATCAGGTGTAACCTTGTTAGAGGATTTTAGACTAGAAGTTATTGTCCAACTAGCATTCACTATGGGGTTGACAGGATAACAATGTTCATTCTATGAATGATACATCATAAGACTTTTAGAGTCCACTCGGTTAAGAGATTTGAACTATATACAATGGTTAAATATGTAACAGTAAAATGAGTAATACAACTTTAATTGCAGATTATAGATCAATATTTAGTCCATACAAATCCTTCTGATCAATATTTCACTTCAGTTTCAATACTGTATCAACTTACTGTCCGTTAGTAATAGCTCTTTGTAGCTCAGTAATTGTTCTACAGCTCGGTTCTCACTAACCAGTATGATCAGAATGCATGAAAGATTGTTCATGTGAAATTCCTGTAGCTTCTTCTTCTCCTCGACATCTTACTAAAGAAATTCCATTCTCTTATATAGACGAGTAGATCATTTTCTTCTCCACCATCAGATTTTGCTGCTTAATCACATTCATAGATTTTGCCGCTTAAAACTTTCTTGGTACTTGTGTCAATAACACGTTTCACTCTTCTCTGTTAGATCTTCTTTGAATTTTGTCAGCCGTTGATCTGCGTAAAAAACATTATTTGTTACCTCGATGCTATACTCTTGCTAGCTCATCATTCCTATCGGCTTAAACTAATCATTTAATTCATTCTGTTCCACTAGGTTAACAAAGATTGCATTGGTGAACACTGCTCAGTTAATACTGCGGTTGGTATACAACACTCCGTCGGTGTATACTAAAATGCTTCATTTACCGACAACACTGCTTTGTGTCTTTTAGCTCTATACTTCAATCTAGATGAATGCAACATAATAAAGTCAATATCATCAAGTCATAGACTTATCAATAACTTACTCAGTGTGTTCCTTATCCTCATCTGTCAAGTACATCTTTCCTCATGTAGATTTCTCTGTTCTTCATCTCTTTCACCTTTCTTTAGATGTCTTAGTATAGTAACTTACAAGATAAGTGCTGTTAAACTAGTTGACATCAATGACAACATAATACTGATTTAATCATATTACATATCTAATCAACAACTTCTCAGTGATCTTGCAATCACAGATCCTTCAATCAAATTCTAAATCAGTTGTAGTCCAACACTGTATCCCATACTGGGGAAACATCTACATCATCAGGAGAGGCTAGTGTTTAGGAGGATGGTAGTTCCTTCTCTACACATAGATCTACCTCTTCTCGAGAGGAGAGAGAGAAGATATTTGTTGATATTATTGCTAGATTGACTCATTTGATCGAGGTTCTCGATCATACCATTGAGACATCCACCACCCTCCCTAATAGGGATAGGGTGAATAGTATTAGAGAGGATTTGATCCGTATGATTCAGATAGTTGAATCATACAACCCCTATGACAACATCATCATTAATACTTTCTACACTTCTATGTCTCGCAATGTTATTGACACTATGAAGTACAAACATATTGAATTTGAGGTCTCCACCACTATGGTGAAGACCATGTTTCAACATTACACAGACATAGCTCAGGTTAGAGGTTACATGGTTACTAGGTGCACATATGACCTTGTTGCACCATTTATATATCCTCTCTGGTTGGCTGCTCATCATAGGTGGCCCTAGAAGGATGAGATTCCATTATATTTCTGCAAACAATTATTTGTAGAATTCCACTTGCATTATGAGGTGGATTACATAGATTTTTTAGGTTATGCTAGGTAAGGGAGGGAACATTTATCAAATAGATTTATGCTAGTTGATACCCCTATGTCCGCTAATAAGTGAGAAAAGGTGGTTCCAAACCTTTTGGTTATGCCAAAAGGTTTGGAAATAATATATGCAAGAGAGAGGGTATCAGATGACATCAGGAGGGATGTGTCATCTAGTCTCATGAGTATCATGACACAAGTTCATGAGATTTAATCTGATTGATGTAGGAGATACATGTTAGGTTCTCATACTACCATTCCTACACCTGCACATGATGCATCCTCCAGTGATGATCCATACTAGATAGTAGACATACCATTTGCCCTTGATGTTGTTGCTTTATTAGGGGTGGATTCTTTGTGTCATATGGGCACATGTTTATCTAGTGATCTACTTTATGTGTATTAGGCTTTATAGGCAATCACTGGGATTCCTCTTAGTGAGATCTCATCACATGTCAACCACATTCTTTCATGAGTTTCTATTGAATTAGGTTCTCAGGGTGTATAGAGACAAGAGGATATTCCTACACCACCTACAACTCCTCAACAGATTACAGCTGATGATGATGTACCTCCCCCTACCCAGGCCCCTTATCATGTCAACTTTTCACCTCATTGCTTACAAATGAGTAGATTGATCCCTCATAGGTGTCATTACATGATTCAAACTTGAGCGGGATCGGGAGAGAATTATATACTGCTACAATATATGTTTATTTAAATTTTGATTTTATTTAAAACTTATGTACATATATCTAATCGAGTATATTTCTTTTAGAAATTTGAATTAAATGATTATTATTTATATGTACTCCAAGGTCTTTTTAATAGTATGTTAGGTTATGGATATTTACAGACACCTGGTGATCCCATGGAGCATGACTCATAGGTAATTTTAGATGTATTTATATATTTTTTCTTGAATAAATATTTAATTTATTCAACATGTATATGCATAACACATATATATTTCTTTTATTTCACATAGAGATTCGAAGGACGTGGACCACCATCAGGTCATGGATCAGGACATAGACCTAGTTGACATTACATTTATTTTAGACATTTGATAGACATGTTATATGCATCTGGACATTTCATATGTACATTACATATATGTATGTATGTTATTTCATGAACACATGCTATTCTACATAGTTTATGTTATGCATCTTCATGTTATGAATACTCATGTGCGCATTAAGTAGACTTACTTTATGTATGTTCATGTCATATGTATATTTTTATGCATGTCAATTAAAATGCAATTAATGTTTAATTAATTTGAATTTCATACATGTTAAAATCAATTACTATGATTAAATGTCATATGCTAAAAGAAAACATAAAAGCATTTTATTCTCACTAATGTCTTAAGGGGATGTCTTTAGGGGACATACATAAAGTATGTACATAAAAAAAGACATAAAATAATACATAACAACATGCATATGCATTTCATATACATTACATATATGTATGTATGTTATTTCATATATTTCATGTGCACATGTTATTTCATGAACAAATGTTATTCTACACAGTTCATGTTATATGTTCATTTTATATATTCATGGTATACATGTTCATGTTATGAATGCTCATGTGTTCATTAAGTAGACTTATTTTAGTATGTTCATGTCATATGTATATTTTTCATGCATGTCAGTTAAAATGCAATTGATGTAATTAATTTACATTTCATACATGTAACTTTAAAATCAATTACTGTATTTAGATGTCATAAGCTAAAAGCAAACATAAAAGCATTTCATTCTCACTAATGTCTTAAGGGGCTGTCTTAACGAGACATACATAAAAGTATGTACATAAAAAAAGACATAAAAGCATACATAAGAATGTATACAAATTTCATAAGAACATACTATTGAACCATCAAAGCATACACAAAAAAAGACATAAAAGCATTTATAACTACATACGTAAAAACTATTGAACCATCAAACCATACATAAGAACATACTATTGAACCATGAAAGCATAAATAAAATCATACATTATGACCCCTTATGACTCATTATGATTCCTTTCGACACATTAGAACCATAAAGTGTGTCCTAATGGGTCGTAATGTGTTTTAAGGGGTCCTATGACCCCTTAGGATACACTTTATGATTCTAATGTGTCTTAATGGGTCATAATGGGTCCTTAGACCACTTAGGATCCGTTAGGACCCCTTACAACCCATTATGACCCCTTTTGACACATTATAACCATAAAATGTATCCTAAGGGGTCGTAAGACCCCTTAGATCACATTACAACCCCATACGACACACTTTATGGTTCTAATGTGTCTAAATAGATTAGAATGGGTTGTAAGGGGTCCTAATACCACTTAGGAACCATTTAGACCTCCTACGACCTGTTATACCCCTTTTGACACATTACAACCATAAAGTGTGTCCTAACAGGTCGTAGGACCCCTTAGATCACATTATGACCCCCTAAGGCACACTTTATGGTTCTAATATATCTTAATTGGTCATAATGGGTCCCTAGAACCCTTAGGAACCCTTAGGACCCCTTACGATCCATTTTGACCCCTTTCAACACATTAAAACCATAAAGTATGTCATAAAGGGTCGTAGTACCCCTTAGATCATGTTACAACCCCATAAAACACACATTATGGTTCTAATGCATCTTAATGGGTCATAATCGATTGTAATCAGTCTCAATACCCCTTAGGACCCACACATTATGGTTCTAATGTGTCTTAATGGGTCATAATCAATTGTAATGGGTCTCAATACCCCTTAGGACCCATTACGACCCATTATGAACCCTTTCAACATATTAGAACCATAAAGTGTGTTCTAAAGGGTCCTAATTTGTTTTAAGGGGTCCTACAACCCCTTAGAACACAATTTATGATTCTAATGTGTCTTAATGGGACGTAATGGGTTGTATGGGGTCCTAATACTACTTAGGACCCATTACAACCCCTTACAACCCATTATGACCCATGAAAACACATTAGAAACATAAAGTGTGTCCTAAGGGGTTGTAGGACCCCTTAAATCACATTATGACCACCATAAAACACATTTTATGTTTCTAATGTGTCTTTATGGGTCATAATGGGTCATAAGGGGTCTTAATACCCCTTAAGACCAATTAGAACCCCTTATGACTCATTATGATCTCTTTCGACACATTAAAACCATAAAGTGTGTCCTAAGGCATCGTACGACCCCTTAGAACACATTACAAACCCTTAAGACACACCTTAGAGTTCTAATATGTCATAATGAGTCTTAATACCCCTTATGACCCATTATGACCCCTTTCGACACATTAGAACCATAAAGTGTGTCCTAAGGGGTTTTAAGACCCCTTAGAACATATTATGATCCCTTAAGACACACCTTATGGTTCTAATGTGTCTTAATGGGTCATAATGGGCTGTAAGGGGTCCTTAGACCACTTAGGACCCATTAGGGCCCCTTATGACCCCTTATGATTGCTTTCAAAATATTAGAACAAAAAAAATATTCCTTAGGTGACATAAGACATATTAGACACATTAAAACCATAAAGTGTCTTAAGGGGTCATAGGACCCCTTAGAACACATTACAACCCCTTAGGGAACACTTTATGATTGTAATGTGTTGAAATGGGTTATACTGGGTCCTAATACCCCTTAAGACCAATTAGAACCCATTACAACTTATTATGACCTCTTTCAACACATTAGAACCATAAAATATGTCATAAGGGGTCATAGGACCCCTTAGAGCACATTACGACCCCTTAAGACACTCCTTATGGTTCTAATGTGTCTTAATGGGTCATAACAGCTTGTAAAGGGACCTTAGACCTCGTAGGACCCATTAGGACCCCTTACGACACATTAAAACCATAAAGTGTTATAAGGGGTTGTAATGTGTTCTAAGGGGTCCTATGACATATTAAGACACACTTTATGGTTCTAATGTGTCTTAATGGGTCATAATTTAGGACCCATTAAGACCCATTACAACCCATTATGGTCCCTTTTCACATACTACAAACCATTATGACCCACTATGACACATTATGATGTAGGATCATCAATGAGATCCCCTAAGTGCATGGACAAGCTAGGCATGGTGGAACAAAATAAGACTATCCCACATGTCAATTGGGATATATTAAAACCAATCATGAAGATTTGTAATGATCAATTTGATCAAATTTGTAGATCTCTTAAAGGTCCTAGTAAGGACCTTAGGAGCAAAATATTGTAAAATGAGCCATGATGAGCTCTAAGAGTCACAAAGGGTGGATTAGGATTTGAATAGGTTTATTTTATCCTTTTATGTCAAATCCATCAATTTGGATTGGTTTGGATAAGTAGTTTACATTAGTTTTAAAGTTAGAAATTTAAATTTTAAATCCCAACAGCTAGTTGTGGATTTGGTGGGAAATGAGATTAGAAGTTGTTTAGAGTGTTTTAAACCACCCAACCAATTGGGGTCAGTTTTTGAGGTTGGGGGAAGGTTATTAAAACTTATTTTGATCCATTTTGTGGAGAGATAATCATTGTGTATGGACTGGTGTGTGGAGAAATCAGGACTGTACCCATTTTTTGCAATAAACAGTGAATTTTCTTGCATGTTGTGATTGATTTTGAATGATTATTTATTTTTAAGTGCTAGATATACATTTTTGAATGATTGGAAATTTTTTTTGAGTCCTCTACAAGCCATTTTGAATTGATTTAAATCCCTCAAGGTTGATTGTACCGTGACAGTCCTTGTTTGGGCAAGGGTTTCAAGGATGAAATCTTGATTCATCCCCATTGCTGTGACTTCTATGGTTGGGGATGAATCCTATGATTGTAATATAATGTATTAACACCTATTAATGTAGGAGAAAGATTTATTTTTAGGGGAAGCATCAGATGAAGTGCTGATTGCATGAGGTTTTTTTGTAGAAAATGGTGCCATGACTATAGCAACCATTGATATAACTAAAGGAGAAGGGTATTTTATGACTTGGAAGGTTGTTTTGGGATGATATAAAGGTGATCCATCTATTAGATCGATTGGGAATGCCTTGGAGAGGTATTTTTGAACAAAAACTTGATTTGGAGGCCCTAGAGAGAGCCTAGTTAGGAGTTGGATGCTTCGAGAAGACTTGAAATCAATCCAAGTGGAAATTTGTTAGTTTTTTACCATAATAATTCACTATTGAGATTTTGGAGTTTTTGTGATAAGACTAGTTGACACTTGCTTTGTTAAATGACCATCTTTTTGGCTTAAAAAGGAGCCACTAGTGTGAGCAGCAGATAGTGCTCCAAAAAAAACCTACCCAATATTCTAGTATGTTGTGTAAACCTGAAAAGGGTATCCAAAAATATAATTTTTTTGGTTAGTATTTTGGAAAAAGTAAGAGAAAATAGGAAGAAACAATCCCATGAAGTCTAGTTGATGGGCAATTAGGCCTAGTAGGCAGTTTGAGATATTTGTTCATTGGGTATTGCATAAGAGTCCAAAAGTGGTTGCATCTTGTCAAATAAATCTTTTTGAAACCATTTTTATCCACCCTAGTCATTTGGTGGGTGTTGGAGTCATTTGGGGTATTTGGGCTATTTGTGTGCCTTAGGGACTAATGGGGTTGTAGTGCCCAAGTCTCTCAAATTTGATCATTTTTTGTCACATATCCACCACCTATGTTGAACACTCTACATCAATTGGTATCAGAGCCTAGGAGTATCCTAGGGTGAAGGATAAGAAACCTTTGAAGTCTTTTGGCGTACTAGTTCCATTATTGAAGCCTTGGAGTGCCTATCCCTCCTTGTGTATCCCAGTGTTGATGGTGTGCTTGAAGATGTCAAAAGGTGATGGAGATGAGATCCCTTAGAGGGTCACCAATTTAGGATTTGCAAATATTTTAAGGGAACAAATGGTAGACAGTAGAAGGTTGAGAGAAGAAGTGGGAAGATTGACAAGTCTTGTGAATAGATATGAATAAAGAGAAGACCATGGTGGCAATGAAGAATTTTATGCAAGGGAGGAACCTTTGGATCCTGAAGATGCAAGGTTAGAGAGGATCTTGAAGGCTGTGAGACATGGTGAGGCCAAGGTAATATTTGAACTTCCTATGTTTTATGGGAGGATGGACGATGATTTTCTTCTTGATTGGTTCAGTGCCCTAGAAAATTTCTTTAATTGTGATGATGTAGAAGAGAGGATGAATGTGAAGATATCAAAGTCCAGATTGAAATGATATGCTTTACCATGGTGGGATAACCTACAAGAATATAGGTTGAGAAAGGGTTGGTCAAAGATTTCTTCTTGGCCAAGGATGATGGAGAAAATGAAGGACAAGTTCCTTCCTGAAGACTACAAGGTGCAACTCTACAAGAGGATGCAAGGGCTCGATAAAAAGGACATGGATGTCCCTAAGTACACTGAGGAGTTTCATAAGTTAGACATTAGAGAAGCGCATGATGAGGATGTAAAAGAAAAGGTTGCTAGATACCTTGAAGGACTAAGGTGAAATATATAGGATGAGATGAGCATGGCTACTCCTAGGACATTGTAGGAATGATTCAAGTTGGCCATGAAGGCTGAGAATAAGTTGAAGAGGAAACAAGAAAGGTAGGGTAATGGAAGAGGACAATCCATTAGAGGAAGAGGAGGCAGGTCCAATTGTATCATCTTAAAATGGAAGCACTTCCATGTTAAGAGTGTTTATCCCTCCGAGTAAGTGGTTTGGGGTCATGTCAAGCACCTTGATTGGGTCTTTGCATGGATCTAGATGTTTCCCCCCTCTTCTACTTCTCTCTCCCTGTTTCCAACCTCATTTCTGGCAACTTTATCTGTGAATCTGAAGATCTTGACTTTCTAGGTCAAGGAAGACCTGAAGGGTCAAGGACGACCTAGTCCCTGACCCAGGTTAGGGACAACCTCAACCCTGACCTAGGGTAGAGACTACCTCGTCCCTAACCCCAGGTCCAATTTTCAAATTCTGAAAGTTTCAGGATGTCGGATTTCAAAAAAAATTATTTTCCCGCTTCCGGGTCGACTGTTTCGAATTTCGGAATGGTAAATCCTTAAATTGCATTTAATCTAGGTCCATTTATAGGGGTTAATGTTAATTGGGATTTAATTCTCTGATGTCAGCCTCTCTAGAATTTTGTGCCCTAGATCACTATAAAAGGAGACCTTCCTCTCTCATTTCACACATCACTTTTTGCAATCAAGCATCCACTTTCATGATCAAGGATTCATGTCTTGCAATCCATTCAAGCAAGCATTTCATCAAGAATTTTCAAGGAAGCATTCAATCCCTCATCTCCATTCTCCTTTGAAGATCAAGGATTCAAGCATTCAAGCCTTTGAAGGGATTTGGTTCAAGCATTCAAGATTCATCATTCAAAACCCTAGATCTAGCTATCATGGTGGTGTGATCTTCCTTCAAGATCCTTCGTTCATCTTCAAGATCCATTCATTCTTCTATCAAGGTGGATTCCAAGCATGTAATCATGGAGGTTTTGATTTACATTTGTTAATGTTATGTTCAAGATTTCATATCAATATACTTGTTTACATTCGAAGTACAATTGCATATCTATTGAATTTCATAGCTTCATTGTTAGATCTACTTCTACTAATTGCTAGCATTCTCTATTTCAATTTCATTATTAAGGTTGATTCCAAACCGTGGTTTGACCAAGGAAAACCCCTCATCCAAATAATAAAACCATTTTTCTTGCAGGTATAGGTACAAGACAGTGAATTGAAGTGTAGATCTAGTTACCCTTTTCAGCAAACTGCTAAGATCCACAAATAGAATTTCCATTGAAGATGATCTTCAATGAGGGGTAGGATCATACCCCGGGGTAAGACCTTGCCCTGCTATCTGGGTCAAGGATGACCTTCTTCCAAAAAGACAAATTTTTTCTGGGTTTTCTTTGTCTTGACATTTCCAGTCTGGAATAGGTTGCAAAATTTCTTGAAACTGTGCACAGACATCAGAAAACAACAATTAATTCATCAACCTTCTTTAGAGATAAGTATTTCTATTTCATTTAGTTTGTATTTCCACAACATTTTCCATGACATACTTCACATTCTATCTATTCACATCATTCACTCCTATTCCAATTTAATTCTATTCATTTTGGTGAACTCGACACACTTACCCTCTTTTCTTTTGTGGATTTAGATTTTGTGGTTTAATCTCTTCTTGCATTAAGATTAGGTTTATGATCTTGTATTTTAAAATTCAAAAATAAAAAAAGGTAAAGGATAAAAAAGGTAAGCGATAACCTTAGAATAGTAGGGCGTGAAGGTGAGCTTGAAACTATACAATCCCACACACGGACGACCCCTATATATTCAATAAAATACAAAAACATTACTTGCATTTCATTTACTATGAGGATTGTTAAGATGCTTTGGTGTGTGGTCATGTTCTTTATTACCCTTCTTTTATCATCTCTTTATCATACTTGTGATGTTTATGAGAGTATCATTCACTTCATTATGTTGATGATCCTTCATTTTGCACTTGCTTATGGTTTTGTGAAATTGACTGATACTAGTCTTCCTACTTCCAGGACTTTCATTAAAGATTTATGTGGTAGCCTTATTACTCTTTTGGATTATGTGAAGAATTTGGTAGATGATACACCATCTCCTAATCTTCCTAATCCTATCATTCCAAATTTGATTCCTAATCTTCCTAATCCTAATCCTATCATTCCTAATCCTAATTCGATGACTAATTCTCTATCTTCTATCCCTAGTTCTTCTCATACTTATGATGGGATTCAAGCTATAGTACATGATGTGGATGTGCAAGAATTCTTTGATTTACCTTTTCTGAATCATGATGATATTAAACAAAAGGGTAAAGAAACTTCTTCAAAACCTATTATTCCACCTTATACAACCTTTAATCATGAGCATGATAAACAATCACCTCCTGTCTAAGCTTTACATGATATGTACACTACAAGATATAATATGATAACTAAACAAGGTTATAGAGGTTTAGGGCTTGGAGTTAATGAGCATGGTATTAGGTTTCCAGCTCATATACCCCCTAAAAAGGATTTACATGGTGTTGGTTGTTCACAATCTCAAGTCAAGGTAGGTGATGGTGATCATTGTCCACCTCTTCATATTCTTCTCCCTACACCTACTCTAGATAACACTGATACTCGTCAAGGTGTAGCTAAGAAGGTGTATGTTCAATTAATGAATTCCAAAAAAGAAATTTTTAAACCTATACTGAAAAATGCTTTATCCAAGTACACATGTCCTTTTCATTATAGTAATACACATTTACTTGTTGATTGTAAACATTTCAAGTTATATGTTAGGGAAAGAGCTCCTTTAGGAATTATATCTCACTCTCATGCAGTTTTACAATTCCTTCATAGTTTTGATATAGGGGATTCCCCTCGATCTGATATAATATAGACTTCAACTACTCTTCTCTCTAGACTGGGGGGCAAGAGGTATATTTCCATCCAATCCCCTAGGATCCATTAGGCTTTTTACTAGGCTTAATTGGTATTCTTTCTCTCCTATCTCTCTATGGTTTTGTATTACGTTTATAATCATCCATAGATTCTATTCAAGATATCTTTTCTAAGACATTTATTTTGTAAAGGTATCCCTTGTCTCTATCCCTGGGGGGCAAGGTTCTTCCTTCTTTCTCTTTGTCTAGGGACTTGCTTTCCTTTGCCTAGTGGTATTTTTTTATATTGCAATATTATTTCATCATATTGACATATGTTTTGACCATAGATAACCTTTTTATATGGGAGGTTGTTGTCCTAGGTCATCACCTCTTCTCTATTTTGCAAATTATGTTCAATATAAACTCTTACCCTTACTTTGGTGTTAGAGTTGTTTCTCTCATTTCAAAGATTCCTCTTCCTCTTGATTGCAGGGAGCTAGATGATTAAATCTTTGTTTCTTTTTGAAAGAAGATATTTTATATAAAAGCACTCCTCTATGGTGGGGGTCTTTTTGATAAGATCTTTTTCTCTTTGAGGATCCTTTTTCCATAAGTGACATATCATTTTCAAAATTATCTATACTCTTGGATGTAGGGGTCAATATCCCTCGCTAAGAGTATGGTATACATTGTTGCTAAATAGGATATCTCCTTGCATTGTGAAGTAGGTATCCTCTTCCTCTTCCTTATCATGTCTAGTAGACAGCCATGATAAGGAGGGGGCATATATAGGGTCTCCCTTGTACTAAAGTTTTTTTAATTTATATGCTAAATCTTGGAAGGTAACACACATAAGTTGCTAAATCCTGAAAACGCACACATCTTTCAATTTTCAAGTATGCTAAATCCTCCTAAGGTAACGCACATAAGTTGCTAAATCCTTAGGAGACACACATTTTTCAATTTTTTTTATATGCTAAATCTTGGAAGGTAACACACATAAGTTGGTAAATCTTGAAAAAATGTACATTTTCAATATGCTAAATCTTCCGAAAGTAATGCACATAAGTTGCTAAATCCCGAGGAGAAGTGCATTTCATATTCATAGTGATACAAGAAGGTAGATCTATGGGTATTCCAGAAGCCATCAGAAGATGCATTACAATTGCAAGCACAGTTTATGGGTGAACTATTAGGTTTGGCCACTTGTTTGGCTCTCCCTCCCTTGGTGATTCACAGTAAGGTGGGCATCTTACTGGGTGAGGTAATCACTTTTCTCCTTTCTCTCTTTTCACTTTCATGCTAGTAGGACTGGATCATGAAGCTATGTTATTTATAGTGTTGCTCTTGTCTTTCTTATGTAATCATTTATGCTTTTATGATAGCTTTCCAAATATGATATTAGTATGAGAAATATTTCTTAGCAAGGTTTATTATGCTAATTGATTTTGGGTTTTTTTGTACCAACCCCTCTTTTGTGTTGTTCCTTATCTTGGGGGCTTGAGTCCTTAGCTAAGTTTATTTTATCTCGTCATGAATCCACTCGGATATTTTCTTTCATCTCCTTTACCAAGAGTTTGCATCGAGTCCACACTCTTGCTAAAGTGGGGGCTTAATGTATTGTCTTAAAATAGAAGCACTTCCATGTTTAGAGCATTTAGCCCTCTGAGTAAGTGGTCTAGTGTCATGTCAAGTGCCTTTATTGGGTCTTTGCATGGATTTGGATGTTTCCCCCCTCTTCTGCTTCTCTCTCCCTATTTCCAACCTCATTTTTGGCAACTTTCTCTGTGAATCTGAAGATCTTGACTTTCTAGGTCAAGGATGACCTGAAGGGTCAAGGAAAACCTAGTCCCCGACCTAGGTCAGGGATGATCTCATCCCTATCCTAGGGTAGAGACTACCTCATCCCTGACCCCAGGTCCAATTTTCAAATTCTAGAAGTTTTGGGCTATTGGGTTTCAGAAAACTTTATTTTCCCACTTTCGAGTCCGCTGTTTCAGATTTTGGAATGGTAAATCCTTAAATTGCATTTAATCTAGGTCCATTTCTAGGGGATAAGGTTAATTAGAATTTAATTCTCCAATGTCGGCCTCTCTAGAAGTTTTTTCCCTAGATCACTATTAAATGAGGCCTTCCTCTCTCATTTCACACATCACTTTTTGCAATCAAGCATCCACTTTCATGATCAAGGCTTCATGTCTTGCAATCCATTCAAGAAAGCATTTCATCAAGCATTTTCAAGGAAGCATTCAAGCCCTCATCTCCATTCTCCTTTGAAGATCAAGGATTCAAGCATTCAAGCCTTTGAAGGGATTTGGTTCAAGCATTCAAGATTCATCATTCAAAACCCTAGATCTAACTATCATGGTGGTGTGATCTTCCTTCAAGATCCTTCATTCATCTTCAAGATCCATTCCTTCTTCTCTCAAGGTGGATTCCAAGCATGCAATCATGGAGGTTTTGATTTACATTTGTTAATGTTATGTTCAATATCTCATATCAATATACTTGTTTGCATTCAAAATGCAATTTCATATCTATTGAATTTCATAGCTTCATTATTAAATCTACTTCTACTACTTGCTAGCATTCTCCATTTCAGTTTCATTATTAAGGTTGATTCCAAATTGGGGTTTGACCAAGGAAAACCCCTCACCCAAACAACAAAACCATTTTTCTTGTAGGTATAGGTACATGATAGCAAATTGAAAAGCATATCTGGATACCCTTTTTGGAAAACTTTCAAGATTCGCGAACAAAATTTCCATTGGAGATGATCTTCAGTGAGGGGTAGGATCCTACCCTAGGAGAAGACCTTGTCCCACTATCTAGGTCAAGGATGACCTGCTTCTAGAAAGACAAAAGTTTTTTGGGTTTTATTTGTCTTGGTATTTCCAGTCCGAAATAGGTTGCAAAATTTCCCAAAACTATGCACAAACATCCGAAAACAACAATTAATTCATCAGCCTTCTCTAGAGATAAGTATTTCTGTTTCATTTAGTTTGTATGTCCACAACATTTTCCATGACATATACTTCACATTCTATCTATTCACATCATTCACTCCTATTCCAATTTAATTCTATTCATTTTGGTGAACCCGACACGCTTACCCTCTTTTCTTTTGTGGATTTAGATTTTGTGGTTTAATCTCTTCTTGCATTAAGATTAGGTTTATGCTCTTGCATTTTAAAATTAAAAAATACAAAAGAATCTATATATTCAATAAAATACAAAAACTTTGCTTTCATTTCATTTACTATGAGGATTGTTAAGTGTTATCTCTATTGAGCTTTTAAGGTTGTCATTAGTACCAAAGGTTTGTAAAGATATCGGTCGGTCACTTGCATTGAGCTAATCGGTAACATAAAGTAGAACAGACTATTCGGTAAAGCTTATATATTAAGCAGCAGACAGTTTACCGAACACCAGCAGACATCGACACTGACAAATAGTAAACACCGAGCATCGCAGTATATACCGATCAGTTTACACAGTGTTTATTGAGGATCACAGGAAATGACATAGTAATAAAAAATGGCACATTCTTCTATGAAAATGGTTACAATGATTTATAAAATGTTTTACCAAGATTGAGGAACATTTAATGTAATGATATTCATTAAATGCAATGTATATCTTTTGTAATAGTTGATCTAGGTTATTATTGTACATCATAGATCTTATGGTTATGACTATATTGTGTAGCCTAATTTTGTTAAAGCGGTAAAAAATAGAACACTATATATTTGTGTGTTCACATTATTTTTGGTGTGAGCTGATATATGAATCACGGAGCACTTGAAGCAATTGCCTATCTTCAAGTCTATCAGTTAACATAGCAAAATCGAGTATAGAGGAATTCAAGTTGAGTAGAATCACTAGAGGCTACTGAGCAGTTCAGAGCAGAGATTCATCACAAGTAAGGTGATATTTTATTAGAGCTTATAGATCTGTATCAGACAATTGAGTTGTCAAATAGCAGATAATTACCTATTGCTTTTTGACAATTGTAATAGAGTTTTTGGATAAAATCTCTTAACAAAGTAGACTTAATAGTCTTATGTAAATCTCTTAACCGAGTGCACACTTCATTAGTGTTGTTAAAATCCTATAACTAGGTAGATCTAGTGGATCTAACTTGTCACTCCTAACAAGGTGAGATCACCAGAAGTGATCAAAACTTGTAGCCCTAACAAGCAAACCTTTTCTATCTCCAGTAGTGAAGAATTTGTGGGTGTCATCCCCACCGTAGTTTTTACCTTCTAACAAGGGTTTATGCATTACCAAAATACTTGTGTCATATGATTGTGATATTGATTTCATGTTGTTTACTTACTTAAGTTAATGGATGATTGATTCATGCAATTAGATTCAAGTTGTTTTGGTCGGTTATCACTGTTTACAGTTATAGATCTGAAAGGTTTACAAGTGAAGTTTTTGAAGGCACTGATTCACCCCTCCCCTCTTAGTATCTATCTCTCCTAATTTCAATAATTGGTATTAGAGCACAGTTCTCTTATTGAATAGTTTAACCACTGAAGGGCAAAGATCTAAGTCATGGAGAGATACAAGCTTGACAAGACTATTGAAAATCAAAAGATACAAATGCAAATGTTTGTGGAATAGTATAAGCAAGCCAAGGAAGGACTGAAGAAATTACAGGTTGAAAGGAAGAACTTAGCTATTCTACAGAATGAGATCGGTTACCATGAAGAACCTATTGATGAAATATTCAAGCATATTGGATCTAGTTCTGGAAGCATCTTCGATGGATCTGAAAGCATAATCACTGATATATATGAAAAGAATCAATATTTAACTGATCAAGTGAAAGCACTACAAATCGATCAAGAATCGCAGATGGTGAGAATGGTAGAAACAATGAACAAAGCAAAACAAGCCAAGCAAGAAAGAAATCTGGCAATCAATGACCGAAGAATGATGAGTGAACAACTTCAAACTAAAGAGAGTGAGATACAAAGACTCATTGACTGATATTTCCAAGTAACTAATCAAATGATGACTATGAATCAAGAGGTAAACCCAGTAAATGCAGAATTGTCAAGAAGACTAGAAGATGTTGCAAGACTCAGAGAAGAGAATGAGAAGCTAAGAAATGAAGTGAAAAATCAACAAAAACAAAATGAAATGAAGAAACTTGCTGAGGACAACTCTAAGAAGATTGATGACTTTTTGACTAATCAGAGAAGATTTGGAAGTACAGCTGGTCTAGGTTACACCGGTGAAGGAGAATCATCACAACAAGCTGAACAAGTCAACATCAGTCAAAATCAGAAACCAAAAGTGTTGTCATGTTATCACTATGGAAAACTAGGATATACATCTAATGTGTGTAGAAGGAAAGCACAAGGTAAACCTCCTGTCACTCCTAAGTTTAATGGATATTGTTACTACTATGGTAAGTTTGGACATCTTGCTTATGAGTGTAGAGCTAAGAAAAATGATCTTGCTAGTAATACCACTATGGAGAAAATATGCTATACTTGTAACAAGCATGGACACACTACACGAGACTGTAAGGTGAAAATGAAACAAGTCTGGACACCTAAGGAGAAATCACAATGCAGGCCATATCAATAGAAGAGACAAGGTAATTCTTATGTTTGGGATTATAATACATGGACTAACTGTGTTGTATGTGGTAGATATGGACACATTGCAACAAATTGTTATAGAAAGAATCAGATTGCACAATCAAGAAGCTAGACAAACACTAGAATGGCTTGTATGCATTGCCATAAGGTCGGTCATTTAAGCAAGAACTGTAGAGACCAAGCACCAGATGAAAACCATATATTTGAAAATGGATATACTATTGCAAATATCATGAAGTTAAGGAATACTATGTGGAAGAAGGCATCTAATGAGAATGTTGAGTCAAGTAATGTTTTCGGTGAAACCTCATCCACTGGATTGGGTGACATCGGTACCTCCACTTAAGGTGAAATAGGTATGTATGGGAATGAGATTTCAAAAGATCACATTTTTCATATAGTTCCTTATGCATAATGTTCTTACACCAAATCAACATGAATAAAGATGCACTATGGTTTAGTTGTCATGAGTTAACAATGTTATACAATCGGTAAAAGAGAGACCAAGAGTTGGTTACCCATCGGTAATCACTATCTAAGGTTAACCGAGCACATGTATCAACCGATGAAGAAATTCTATGTTAACTGAGCAGATGAAAATTTTAGTTGTCACCGAGCTGATAGTTGTTTCATATCGAAAGTTAGATCAAGCATTTATTGCATGAAATTTTGAGCGGGAACATTGAAAAGTCTATAAATACACGGGAACAGAGTTCATTTTTACAATGAGATTTCGAAGAGCAGAGAATTCAAAGAGCAGAGTTTGAGCTAAAAGATTTTGAGAAGGATTCAAGGCTAGGTTAGATCGAACTAACATCACTCTTCATGATATTGAGTAAGTTCATTTGAGATCAAACACTTCTTATCCTGTTGCTTGCCGAAACCCTAGAATTAATTTATGACATCTACATCGTCTGCAAGGAAAACTCAAAGTGTTGAGGAGGAAGTTAATCTAATTGTTAGGGAAAACTTCGACAAACACAAGTTTAAGCCATATCAAAAGGTCACAACACAAATAGATACAATGGGCACTTTTTTGAGCATACCAGAAAGGGTTTTATTGATAGAAGACGTAAGGTCTTATATTCATTGCAAAATTAGAGAAGTTGGAGATTTTGAAACTGTTGCAGCATATCAACTACTTTGTGGCCTTGATGGAAAAATGAAATCAGATTACAAGAAGATTAAGGAATTAGGGTTATCATGTTTTATACACTTTCCACAATCATTCAAATCAGATTGGATTAGAATCATTTTGAGCAGGTATCACAATGACAAGTTCTGGCTGGATAAACCGATTGAGGTCAACAAGAAAATGATCAGTAGGGTTACTGGGCTCCCTACAACTGACAAGGGTAAGGATTTACATAGTTCATCATGACCGGATGTTGAGAAATATATTGGAGCACAATGGGATGGTCAGGCATTGAAGATTTCGATAATCAAGGACCCATTAGTCAAATTTGTAGCACATGTGATTGGGTACAAGTTATTTCAATTAAGCAAACTCAACAACGTACCCTGTAGTGCAATAGACATGGCACACAAAATTGTAGTAAAAGGCCACTAGGTTGATCTTGCTAAGGTATTGTTTCATCAACTTCAGGAGAATATGAAAAGCATAAGGAAAAATAAATCTAACACATGTAAGTTCGGTTCTCTACTTGCATGCATATTCTTCTATCTACAAAAGTATGTACCTGACACCGGTAAAGTAAATTGGATACCGGATGTACCGATAACAAAATAGATTAGTGAAATGATGAATAAGGTAGGAGCTAAGTTGAATGTAGAGTTTAATGCATACTTCACAGAGTTTCAATCTAAGATGCATAAAAGAAGCAGAATTCTGAGGGTATTAGTTCAGAAATTTGAGAATGACATATGTTTTGTAGTCAACACCGATTATAATTTGATAAAAGTAGTTGAGCCTAGGATAAAATGGTTGGCACCGATGGGAAATGAAATAAACCATGATTTTGCACTGAAATCTATTAATGCACTACTTGCACTACTGAAAGATCCCATTGCCACTAGGTTCGGGGTATATAAAGAGGCAAAATATAGAATTTCAACAAATATTGAGATCGGTAAAATAACTAGAAAGGTAAAGAAGATGAAGAAAAATCTCACTGCTAAATATGGAGATGGGTCTTAGACATCTGAAGAGACACTGGTTGAATAGGCAACTGAAGGTCAGTTATAGTTAGCTGACAAACCATATGATAGTGAGGAGACCGAGTCTGACAAAGAAGAAGATCCCACACTGGTTCCTCCACCTAAAATTCCTATAAATTAGTAGTCACTTGTACATGAAGGTATGAAGACATGATCATCAATTGCAACACCACTTACCGATAAGGAAGAAGCAGAGAAAGTAACAAAAAGGAGGGCAGCTACACTGATAAAGAAATACATTAAGAGAAAGAACAAGGCTATGGCTGAAGCACCAAAGAAAAGGAGAAAATTCATAAGAAATAAGGAAGATCTTGAGGATACTGAGACAAAAGATGATGTTAATCAATTCAAAGTGGTTAGTCACAAGGAAAAAATAATAGATGAAATCATTGAAGACCTAATTGAACATGGAGATCTCACTGATCCCTTACTAGACAGATTTGACAAAATGTCAAAAGAAGATCAAACCAAGATTGAAGAGGCTGTCATCCAAATGATGATAAATTCAAGAAAGTTCCAATGGAATTTTCCTGTGCATTACCAAAGAAATTGGATGATACAATTACTGAAAAATGGGCTATTGCACTAGACACCGAGAAGAGAAAGAGAGAACACTCTCTAGTTCAGGCAGCCACACATTTAAGCTTTGGAGAAGTTAGTGAATACTTGACCAAATACCAAGAAAAATTTATGATCAAGAATAGAGCCTTAATGATCATGGATGACAATGTAGTAGATATGGATATCACAACAGACTCTATATGGACATAAATTTTGAATGCCGAAGAAAAAGTTGAGCAAGAGGCAATCTTGAATATGTCTAAGAAGAGACACAATTCCAAAGATAAGGGTATTTTCATTGATGAGGGAACTACAAAGAAATCAAAGAATACCAGTATATCATTTATCGAGGTAATTGATATTACCAAGGACACAGAAGAAATAAGTATTTCACAGGATGCACCAGATAAAGTTGAAATTCAACTAGAGAAGAAAATTGATGATGATGTACTCATTGAAGACATCACAAATGGTGATCCTGATGACCAAGATGATGATGTAAATATTGCACCAAATAAAGATGAAGCACTAGACACTGAATGTCTATTTACATCACTACCGGGTGAACTTCATGTACTTGCAGAAGTAGATGAAATTCTTTCCCAAGAACAACCCGATAGCTCAGATCCTGAGAAAAACAAAGACACCACAAGGGATCAAAACACAAAGAAACCTATAGAAATAGATGAGCCTACACATACAGAGGAACCTTCCACCAAAGCAAAGGAAATAGAAGAAGCAAAGGAAACAAAAGAACCAAAGGAAACAGAGGTGATCCCACTTGACACCATAACCGAAACTCCTACTATATCAACTAAGACTACAACTACCAAGGAGCAGAAGAAAGAAGAATAGGTTTTAACCGAGAAGGATACTCCGAAGACTAGAGATAAAACTATTGCTATTATTGAGAAGAAATCACCTTTAGCATTGAAGAAGAAGAAGAAAGGAAAAGGGCCAGTCACCCTAGATGAAGTGATCATTATCCCTGAGTGTGACCCGAGGACCCTAAGCCCCAAGGACTTGAGTAAATATGGGGAATTATGTACAAGGAAGGTAGCGCAAGAGAAGTTGAAGCAAGAACACAACCGAAAAGAAGTATTAACCGAGGTGTGGGATATCCTCCAACAGGTAGTACCTGAGATAAATATTGATGAGGATACGCCTATCATAGATCCACTTGCTACACTTGCTGAGAAGATCAATGCCCCAGACACTGATACATATAAAAAAATTGAAGAAAGGGCAGAATCCAGGATACATCACAAATTAGCAGAGAAAATTAGCCTAGAAGTGGCATTACAGAAGGTCAAATTATCTAAGGAAATTACTGAAATAAAATCCATCACCCAAACAATTTGTCAGTATTTGTTGAAGCTTTGTACTATAGAACACTAGTAGACACCGACACCGACAGATAGTAAACACCGAGCATCACAGTATACCCTAATCAGTTTACACAGTGTTTACCGAGGATGACAGGAAATGACATAGTAATCAGAAATGACACATTCTTCTATGCAAACGGTTACAATGGTTTATAAAATGTTTTACCAAGATCAAGGAAGATTTAATGTAATGATATTCATTAAATGCAATGTATATCTTTTGTAATAGTTGATCTAGGTTATTATTGTACACCGTAGATCTTAGGATTATGACTATATTGTGTAACCTAATTTTGTTAAAGCGGAAAAAATAGAACACTATATATTTGTGTGTTCACATCATTTTTGGTGTGAGCTGATATATGAATCATGGAACACTTGAAGCAATTGCCTATCTTCAAGTCTATCAGTTAACAGAGCAGAACCGAGTACAAAGGAATTTAGATTGAGTAGAATCACCAGAGGCTACCGAGCAGCTCAAAGTAGAGATTCATCACAAGTAAGGTGATATTTTATAAGAGCTTATAGATCTATATCAGATAATTGAGTTGTCAAATAGTAGATAATTACCTATTTCTTTCTGACAATTGTAATAGAGTTTTTGGATAAAATCTCTTAACAGAGTAGACTTAACAGTCTTATGTAAATCTCTTAACCGAGTGCACACTTCATTAGTGTTTTAAAAATCCTATAACTAGGTAGATCTAGCCTATCTAACATGTCACTCCTAATAGGGTGAGATCACCAGAAGTGATCAAAACTTGTAGCCCTAACAGGAAAACCTTTTCTATCTACAGTAGTGAAGTATTTGTGGGTGTCATCCCCACCGTAGTTTTTACCTTCTAACAAGGGTTTCTGTGTTACCAAAATACTTGTGTCATATGATTGTGATATTGATTTCATGTTGTTTACTTACTTAAGTTAATGGATGATTGATTCATGCAATTAGATTCAAGTTATTTTGGTCAGTTATCATTATTTATAGTTATAGATCTGAAAGGTTTACAAGTGAAATTTTTGAAGGCACTGACTCACCCTTCCCCTCTTAGTACCTATCTCTCCTAATTCCAACATTAAGATGCTTTGGTTTATGGTCATGTTATTTATTACCCTTCTTTCAGAATCTCTTTATCATACCTATGATGTTTATAAGAGTATCATTCACTTCATTATGTTGACGATCCTTCATTTTGCACTTGCTTATGCTTTTGTGAAATTGACTGATACTAGTCTTCCTACTTTCAAGACTTTCATTAAAGATTTATGTGGTAGCCTTATTACTCTTTTGGATTATGTGAAGAATTTGGTAGATGATAAACCATCTCCTAATCTTCCTAATCCTATCATTCCAAATTTGATTCCTAATCTTCCTAATCCTAATTCAATGACTAATTTTCCATCTGCTATCCCTAATTCTTCTTGTGCTTATGATGGGATTCAAGCTATAGTACATGATGCTTTATCCAAGTACAAATGTCCTTTTCATTATAGTAATACACATTTACTTGTTGATTGTAAACATTTCAAGTTATATGTTAGGGAAAAAGATACTTTAGGAATTATATCTCACTCTCATGCAGTTTTACAATTCCTTCATAATTTTGATATAGGGGATTCCCCTCAATTTGATATAATATAGACTTCAAATCCTCTTGTCTCTAGACTAGGGGGCAAGAGCTATATTTCCATCCAGTCCCCTAGGATCCATCAGGTTGTTTACTAGGCTTAAATGGTATTCTTTCTCTCCTATCTCTCTATGGTTTTGTATTACTTTTATAATAATCCATAGATTCTATTGAAGCTATCATTTCTAAGATATTTGTTTTGTAAAGGTATCCATTGTCTCTATCCCTGGGGGGCAAGGTTCTTCCTTCTTTCTCTTTATCTAGGGATTTTCTTTCCTTAGCTTAGTGGTATTTGTTTATATTGTAATATTATTTCATCATATTGACATATGTTTTGACCATAGATAACCTTTTTATATGAGAGGTTGTTGTCCTAGGTCATCACCTCTTCTCTATTTTGCAAATTATGTTCAATATAAACTCTTACCCTTACTTTGGTGTTAGAGTTGTTTCTCTCATTTCAAAGATTCCTCTTCCTCTTGATTGCAGGGAGCTAGATGATTGAATCTTTGTTTCTTTTTGAAAGATGATATTTTATATAAAAGCACTCCTCTATGGTGGGGGTCTTGTTGATAAGATCTTTTTCTCTTTGAGGATCCTTTTTCCATAAGTGACATATCATTTTCAAAATTATCTATACTCTTGGATGTAGGGGTCAATATCCTTCACTAAGAATATGGTATACATTGTTGCTAAACATGATATCTCCTTGCATTGTGAAGTAGGTATCCTCTTCCTCTTCCTTATCATGTCTAGTAGACAACCACGATAAGGAGGGGGGCATATATAGGGTCTCCCTTGTACTATAGTTTTTTAATTTATATTCTAAATCTTGGAAGGTAACATACATAAGTTGCTAAATCCTGAAAAGACATGCATCTTTCAATTTTCAAGTATGCTAAATCCTCCTAAGGTAACGCACATAAGTTGCTAAATCCTGAGGAGACACATTTTTCAATTTTTTTTATATGCTAAATCTTGGAAGGTAATGCACATAAGTTGCTAAATCTTGAAAAGAAATGCATTTTCAATATGCTAAATATTTTGAAGGTAACACACATAAGTTTCTAAATCCTAAGGAGACATGCATTTCATATTCATAGTGTTACAAGAAGGTAGATCTATGGGTATTCCAGAAGCTGTCAGAAGACACATTACAATTGCAATCACAGTTTATGGGTGAACTATCAGGTTTGGCCACCTGTTTGGCTCTCCCTCCCTTGGTGATTCATGGTAAGGTGGGCATCTTACTGGGTGAGGTAATCAATTTTCTCTTTTCTATCTTTTCTCTTTCATGCTAGTAGGACTAGATCATGAAGCTATGTTATTTATAGTGTTTATCTTGTCTTTCTTATGTAATCATTTATGATTTTATGATAGCTTTCCAAATATGATATTAGTATGAGAAATATTTCTTAGCGAGTTTCTTATGCTAATTGATTTGGGTTTGTTTGTACCAACCTCTCTTTTGTGTTGTTTTTGGTTTTCTTTTCGCACCCTCGTACATGTGTGTTGAGCTAGAATCCTTAGCCTGGGGGCTTGTGTCCTTAGCTAAGTGTTATTTTATCTCATCATGAATCCACTTGAATCTTTTCTTTCATCTCCTTTACCAAGAGTTTGCATCGAATCCATACTCTTGCTAAAGTGGGGGCTTAATGTATCATCTTAAAATGGAAGCACTTCCATGTTAAGAGCATTTAGCCCTCTAAGTAAGTGGTCTAGGGTCATGTGAAGTGCCTTGATTGAGTCTTTTCATGGATCTGGATGTTTCCCCCTATTCTACTTCTCTCCTTGTTTCCAACCTCATGTCTGGCAACTTTCTTTGTGAATCTAAAGATCTTGACTTTCTAGGTCAAGGATGTCCTGAAGGGTCAAGGATGACCTAGTCCCTAACCTAGGTTAGGGACAACCTCTTCCCTAACCTAGGGTAGAGACTACCTCATCCTGGACCCCAGGTCCAATTTTCAAATTATGGAAGTTTTCAGGATGTTGGGTTTTGGAAAACTTTATTGTCCCGCTTCCAGGTCGACTGTTTTAGATTTCTGAATGGTAAATCCTTAAATTGCATTTAATCTAGGTCCATTTCTAGGGTTAAGGTTCATTGGGATTTAATTCTCCAATGTGAGTCTCTCTAGAAGTTTGTGCCCTAGATCACTATAAAAGGAGGCATTCCTCTCTCATTTCACACATCACTTTTTGCAATCAAGCATCCACTTTCATGATCAAGGCTTCAAGTCTTGGAATCCATTCAAGAAAGTATTTCATCAAGCATTTTCAAGGAAGCATTCAAGCCCTCATCTCCATTCTCCTTTGAAGATCAAGGATTCAAGCATTCAAGCCTTTGAAGGGATTTGGTTCAAGCATTCAAGATTCATCATTCAAAACACTAGATCTAGCTATCATGGTGGTGTGATCTTCCTTCAAGATCCTTCATTCATCTTCAAGATCCATTAATTCTTCTCTCAAGGTGGATTCTGAGCATGCAATAATGGAGGGTTTGATTTACATTTGTTAATTTTATGTTCAAGCTTTCATATCAATATACTTGTTTACATTCAAAATACAATTGTATATCTATTGAATTTCATAGCTTCATTGTTAGATCTACTTCTACTACTTGTTATCATTCTCCATTTCAATTTTATTATTAAGGTTGATTCCAAACTGGGGTTTGACCAAAGCAAACCCATCATCCAAACAAAAAAACCATTTTTCTTGCTAGTACAGGTACATGACACTAAATTGAAGTGTAGATATGGATACCCTTTTTGGAAAACTTCTGAGATCTGTGAACATAATTTCCATTGGAGATGATCTTTAGTGAGGGGTAGGATCCTACCCTGAGGTAAGACCTTGCCCTACTATTTGGGTCAAGGATGACCTGCTTGCAGAAAGACAAAAGTTTTTTGGGTTTTCTCTATCTTGACATTTCCAGTCCGAAACAAGTTGCAGAATTTCTTGAAACTGTGCACAGACATCATAAAACAACAATTAATTCATCATCCTTCTTTAGAGATAAGTATTTCTATTTCATTTAGTTTGTATGTCCACATCATTTTCCATGACATATACTTCACATTCTATCTATTCAGATCATTCACTCCTATTCCAATTTAATTCTATTCACCAATGAAGGACAAGCACAAGATGCTAATGACAAAGGCAAGGAAGTTGTTGGTGAATCTAAGCCTAGAAGAGGTGATAGGTATGGAAGGGGTAATGGCATCTTCACAGGCACATGCTTCACATGTGGAGGAGTAGGGCATCAATCCTACAAGTGCCCTCAGAAAGGAATGGATTTCAAGAAGGTGGAGAAGAGAGTCACCTTAACCCAAGGAGAAGAGGAAGAAAATAAGTCCTATAATGTAGATCCAATCATGGAAGGAGACTTCTTGATGGTGAGAAGAGGACCACAAATGTGGTAGAAAAAGGAGACTAAGGAATCTACCTTTAGAACCAATTGTGTAAGTCATGGTAAGATTTGCAAAATGATAATAGATTCTAGATCTTTTGACAATCTAGTGTCTTATGAGATTGTTACTAAGTTGAATTTGAAGAGATTTCCTATTGCTAAGCCATACAAAGCATCATGGGTGAGTGATGAGCAAAACATTGTTGTTAGGGAATAAGATATTGTTGATTTTTCTATAGGGACATATAGGGATAAAGTTTTATCTGATGTCATTCCTATGACATGTTGCTATGTAATCCTTGTAAGGCCTTGGCAAGCCTCAAGGAACACAATTCATTTTGGTTCATCTAATGTCTATGTGGTGCATAAGGATGGTGTGAAATTTCATTTTAATCCTTTACCGGGTGATGGCATGAAGAGGATTGTTTATTTTGGAAAGAAGGAATATGTGACCTTGCAGGATCAAAGAAAGAGTCACCATGAAGGGACTGGTATGCAACATAAACCATCTCTAATGGTAATGAAGAATGTGATTGGTGAAGGCAAAAATCAGAATTATGATTGCAAGAAGTTAGTGACCGATAATGGAGTGTTAATAGCTGCACTATGGTGTCCTATAGTGCCAATGATGAACAAGGATTTGATCCTATCTATGAAGGATAAGGGCATAGGTCTTTGTGATCCTCTACAACAAGTTAAGAAGTCATTTAATGGAGCAAGACATGACTGTCCGTAGTCAGCAAGGAACAAAGTTTCCATGGATGGTAACAAGTATACAAAGTTGTTTATTGACTCTAATAGTTTGATTGCAGGTGAAATTCATAAGGAGGATAACAAGTTGTAGGTTTCAAGGAGTAGGAAACCATCTAGGAGGATGGGAGGCTTAAGGCCAAGGAGCATTGGCTCTTGGGACAAGAGCTCTTTTGAAGGTGGGGTGTATGATGTAGGAGAATCAATGAGATCCCCTAAGTGCATGGACAAGCTAGGCATGGTGGAACAAAAGAAGACTATCCCACATGTCAATTGGGATATATTAAAACCAATCATGAGAATTTTTAATGATCAATTTGATCAAATTTGTATATCTCTTAAAGGTCATGGTAAGGAACTTAGGTGCAAAAAATTGTAAAATGAGCCATGATGAGTTCTAAGGGTCAAAAAGCGTAGATTAGGATTTGAATAGGTTTATTTTATCCTTTTATGTTAAATCCATCAATTTGGATTGGTTTGGATAAGTAATTTACATTAGTTTTAAAGTTAGAAATTTAAATTTTAAATCCCAATGACTAGTTGTGGATTTGGTGGGAAATGAGATTAGAAGTTTTTTAGAGTGTTTTAAACCACCCAACAGATTGGGGTCAATTTTGGAGGTAGGGGGAAGGTTATTAAAACTTATTTTCATCCATTTTGTGGAGATACAATCACCGTGTACGGACTGGTGTGTGGAGAAATCAGGACTGAACCTATTTTTGGCAATAAACAATGAATTTTCTTACATGTTGTGATTGATTTTGAATGATTCTTTGTTTGTAAGTGTTGGATATACATTATTTAATGATTGGAAACTTGTTTTGAATCCTCTACAAGCCTTTTTGAATTGATTTAAAGCCCCTCAAGGCTGACTATACCATGACAGTTCTTGTTTGGGCAAGGGTTTCAAGGATGAAATCTTGATTCATCCCCATTGCTATGAATTATGTGGTTGGGGATGAATCCTATGGTTGTAATATAATGTATTAACATCTATTAATGAAGGAGAAAGACTTATTTGTAGGGGACGCATCAGATGAAGTGTTGATTGCATGAGATTTTGTGAAGAAAATTGTGCCATGACTATAGAAGCCATTGATCTACCTGAAGGAGAGGGGTATTTTATGTCTTAAAAGGTTGGGTTGGGATTATATAAAGGTTATCCATCCATTAGATCAATTGGGAATGCCTTGGAGAGGTTTTTTTGGACAAAACATTGATTTGGAGGTCCTAGAGAGATCCTAGTTTGGAGTTGGATGCTTCAATAAGACTTGGAATCAATAAAAGTGGAAATTTATTATTTTTTTACCATAATAAGTCACTATTGAGAGTTTGGAATCTTTGTGATAAGACTGGTTTACACTTTCTTTGTTAAATGACCATCTTTTTGGCCTAAAAAGGAGTCACTAGTGTGAGCAGCAGATAGTGCTCCAAAACAACCCTACCCAATCTTATAGTATGTTGTGTAAAACCAAAAAGGGTATCCAAAAATATAATTTTTTTGGTTAGTGTTTTCAAAAAATTAAGAGAAAACAAGAAGAAACAGTCCTAGCAGGGCTAGTTGAGGGGCAATTAGGCCTAGTAGGCAGTTTGAGAAATGTAGCCATTGGGTATTGCATAGGATTCCAAAAGTGGTTGAATCTTGTCAAATACATATTTTTTACACCATTTTTATCCACCCTAGTCATTTGGTGGGTGTTGGAGTAATTTGGGGTATTTGGCCTATTTGTGTGCCTTAGGGACTAGTGGGGTTGTAGTGCCCAAGTTTCTCAAATTTGATCATTTGTTGTCACCTATCCACCACCTTTGTTGAACACTCTACATCACTTTAGAACCATAAAATGTGTGTAATGGGGTCATAGGACCCCTTAGAACACATTACGATCCCTTAGGGAATACTTTATGGTTCTAATGTGTCTTATTGGGTCATAATGGTTTGTAAGGGGTCATGATACCCCTTAGGAGCCATTACAACTCATTATGAATCCTTTCAACACATTAGTGTTAGATAAATGAGATGGGGGTGAATCAGTTAAGTCTAGTTTTCCTATAGTCCCAAATACTCCCTGATGTATAAAACAAATCTTTCAAACAATTTAATTAACTCGGTAAAACTTTAACTATTCCTTTCTCTTCAATTACCGAGTACCAGTAAATTATCTAGTGTATATACCGATCAAGCTAGTAATAGTAATGTGTAAAGTAAAATAATAATTCATAACATCCATACACATATAACACTTTGATTTTTAATGTGGAAACCATGTTAGGGAAAAACCACTTGGGACCGATAACTCAAAATAATTTCACTCTTCTGAAGTGAGCTTGGTTAAGAACCAACCATGTTAAAGGTTACAATAACACATTGTAAGGTGTGACCTGGTTAGAGGATTTATCACTAATAGTTCTCTGTGACCAAAAAATCACTATGGGGTCAACATGAAAACAATCAACATTCATTGAATGTCATAATTAAATATAAAAGACAGTTAAGTCCCACTGAGTTAAGATATTTATCTACAGAAATGGTTAGAATGCAACAATAATGATCTTATTCAAATACAACTTTGATTTGCAGATTTTCAGATCTATGCTAAGCTCAAAATACCTCTGGCCAATATACTTAATCCAATTTCTTTGTATCCTCCAACTTTGTTCTGCTTGGTTAATTCCTTTCTCTGACGCTCGGTGTTGTTTGTAGAATTGCTCGGTTCTATCTTCAACCTATTTGAATAGCTCACATGAATGCAATCTCCTCACATGCATTCCATAGTTATTAATGAATCTCTTGTCTCCTTTTATAGACATCATAAGCTATTTTATTTCCAACCATAAATTTTGCCTCTTAATCTTCATCTTTGATTTTCCTATTTTAACCTTCCTCGAAACTTGTGTCTGTAACACATTTCATTCTCTATAATCTGATCATCCTTGAATTTTTTCAGCCATTTGATCATCATAACAAACTTTATATTTAACCTCAGAATCATCCATAATTATCCAACTCCTCATCTTTAGTCAGCAATCACTTGTTCCATTTATTTCTTTCACTCAGTCAATACACATCACGATGACTTCTAACCTGGTTAACACTATACTCAGTATACACTGCACTTTCTCGGTGTACACTATTTCAACTCAGTATATACTAAGTTCTTCATTTGCCGGCCACATAAACTTGTTCATTCTTGATCTTCAATCCATAAAAGAATTATGTAATACAATCAAATCACTAACATAATATCATAGACTCATCAATAAGTTACCTAATGAATACCATATCCATTTCTTTCTCATACATCTCAACTTCATGTAGATATCTCATTCCTTCATCATTATTTCCTTCTTCAGATGTTTGTAACTATCATGATAAGTACAATCTATTGGCAAGTTGTCTATACTAAAGTATATGACTAGATAGAGTGTTGTCATTATGGAAACAAAGTCATATAGCAGTTTGGAGTTAGGGCACTTAGTGTAAAGATCAGAATTCAGTTAACTGTTGAGGATTGGACAGTATACAGAGTTCTAGCAGCTCAAAGCATCAGCGCACATGTGTACATATGAATTATGGTATGTGCCCTGAAAGTTAAGTTTGTTAGAGTATACTTATGCTTAGTCTATGAGCACATAAGTAGATATACAAAGATGTGAAAGTTACAGTCAATTGAAGTTGCACAACCAGTGTATGTTGACAGAGAACAGAGCATGGAGTTGACAGTTAACATTTTGATTTGCGATTGTAATATAATATTGTAAAGGTCATGTGCCTATTGTGTTTAGGTTGCCAACATGTTTATATGTATGATTATAAGCACACTTAAGCCAATTCATTTGGAAGCATTGTTTGTAATTAGTTATAGGGCTGACCTATTTATGTATTTTGTATGAGCGCATAAATATATGGTGCGCCCATTGTATTCGGTATGCAAGTTGTAATAGAGTTGTGATAAACAGAGAAGAGGTATGCAAATTTAGCATAAGATGTATTAGAGCTTTGCTAGAGGTCAAAGCATCAACGCACCAAAGGAACTGATCTGACAAGTAGTGTCACATTGAACAGTTCACCTACAGATATAGTGTGTATTTGATCAAAAGGTTGTAGCCTTCACCATTTGAGCCATGAGCTCTAGGATAGTGAGTTCACTCCCCTAACATGGATCATTGTAAAAGAATCCTAACAGGGTCCGACCCTTAACAAGGTCTACTATACTTAAAGCATTATAAAGCTACTCCTAATAGGGTAAAGGATCTTCTAACAAGGATCACAAAACACTAGTGCAGAAATATTAGTGAGTATCAAGTCCCACTAGGGTTTTTACCTATTTGGGTTTCCCCATAACCATATTGGTGTCATGTGTTGATTTCATGTTTCATGTTTATTTCAGTACTTAAGCATTTAAGTTCAGCATAAAGATTAAAGTAAAAAGTTAAATTATAGTGAACACTGATTCACCCCCCCCTTCTTAGTGTTCCCATTCCTAACAATTGGTATTAGAGCTCTGGTCCTGAGCAAAGAAGTTTAACCACTTGAGGAGATCATGGACAAAGCAGATATGAAACATCTGAAGAAAAATCTTGAAGCCGCTCTCGAAGATCTAGACAATTTAGAAAGAGAAATTGAAGAACTAAAAAAAAAAGTCAGTGATGCTCAATTAGTTATGAAAAGAATAAGAAAGGATTTAAAAGGATGCTCTAATAGTGAACTTGAAGAAAAAGTCAAGAAGTTGAATGAAGAAAATGCATCCTTATTAAGTCAGCTTGAAGAATTTGATGACAAACTGATGAACAATCAAGATGTCTACAATGAACAATTCAAGGAGAACCTTCAACTCAATGAAGAACTAAGGGAAGCTAACTTAGAAATCTTGGAGCTAAAGAATATCAAAGAGAGCTTGGAATCTAAATTGAAAAGGACAAAGGATCATATTGACAAATTACACACCAGTGCTGATTTGGTAGAATCTCAGTTGTATACAAGAAGAATCAAAGGAGACACGAGCTGCATTGGATACAATGAAGCACAAAATTAGATTGACAATATGCGAGCAAGAAAGGATTCAAAAAAGAACTCTACTGATGATGAGAAGACCGAAGATCAAACCAAAGACAATGGTGGTCCTCATAAGAATGAGCTCAAGAAAGTAGAACACACTTGTTTTGCTTGTAACAAGCATGGACACATTGCAAGAAAATGTACAAAGGTAAGACCTTTTAATGGCGACTGTTATTCATGCAATTGATTTGGTCATAGAGCTATGAATTGAAAGACTAGTAAGAAGAACAGGACTCAACAAGATCAAAGAAATTAGAATTAGACAAATATTACAAGTTCTCAGAATGTTACATGTCAGATATGTAACTATAATGGTCACTCAACTAGAACATGCAAAATTGTGACTCATGTCAATGCACCAAGGAATAATAGACCTCCAATCATTTGTCACTCTTGTAACAAGGCTAGACATATCTCAAGGTTCTGTAGATCAAGGACGCAAGGTCAGGAAAGCCCTAAAATGACTGAAGAACTAGTTTTGGATCCTAAAGTAGAAGTCAAGTTTGTGAAAGCCTCAAAGGATGCGAGCTTGATTTGGTCAGAAGGAAAGAAGGGCAAAGCTGATGAGAATGTATTGGATGCATCCCCAGTGGACGCACCCTCTACATCTGCATGAATGGCCCTCAGGATCATAGGGGGAGCTAATTTAGCTCTAGACCCCTGCATGGTTGGTATACTCATCCTCAGACTATGCACCTTTGGACTTAAGATTTTGGAGTGTATAGAAACCTTTGTGCAAGAGCTCACATGCTAATTGTTAGCGGAGCTTGAGTTTGAAATTTTGAAGTGACAACCTAGTTTACACGACGTGCATTAATGGTAGATTTTTCACTTTAAAGTACATAGAAGTCATTTGATTACTCATTGCATTCAAATTCAGAGTGATAGAGAGTAGAAGGAGCCTTAGAAGTTTGTGTGAAGTCTTTGTGATTGATCTATCAGAGATTTTCTGCAAGTATCAATGCATTTGATCAGTTGCAGTAACCCTAGCTCATTGCACCGATTCGGAAGCCGTCAGATTATCTCTAAGTTTAGTTGGAAAGAAATTAACAAGTAAGTCATGGCCACTCCCATAGTTTTTGATGTTGCTAAAAAGAAGAGATACACATTCAAGAGGCACCCATTCAAATCCACCCTAGATGATTTTGAAGGATCTTTCTCCCGCACACCTATGGGTGTCATGCATGTGGAAGACATAAGGGCTTACATCTACTATAAGAAAGAACCTGTTGGACTAGATAGGTTAAGGGCGCACATGGATACCATGTTGAAATAGGATAAAACATTCATGGATGAATATGCCAAATGGAATGATCACCCTATTGTTGAGTATGCTATGACATATGAATTCTATGAGACAGAATGGATAAAGATCTTATTGAGAAGAATCCATGATGATTTGTTTTGGATTGGAGATGTTCCAGTTAGAATCACAAATGACTTAATTCATGAGATGACAGGCCTTTCTAGGACAGGCACCATCCTTCTAGTGGGCAAGGATGTCAGGAAAATGGTAGAACAAGTATGTAAATCAAGGAGCGATAGGCGCGGCATGAATATTGAGCCGATTGAACAAGCTGACATCAAATTGATGTCAATGGTATTGGGTTACAAGTTTCATCACACCAGCAAGGTGAATAGTATGTTTGTGGGCACTATTCTAGTAGCTATCAGGCTTGTGAAGGAAGATGGGGAATTCAACTTGTGTGAGATCTTGCACACATAGTTGATAGATAATATCAAAACTATCAAGCATGAAAAAACAAAGATATTCAGGTTTGGGTCCCTAATCATCTATATGTACCTTCATATAGTTGGAAGAGTTTCAGATTTGTATTTGGACAAGTCCATTCCTACCATGCCTCAAATATCCAACAAAGCATCCACAGAAAGCACACTAAGAGATTACATTACTTTGGAATTGAAGACCTTTAGGCTCAAGATGCAGATGAGGTACATAGGATTCCAGAAAGCATTATAGAGAAATATAAGGATACAATATGCTTTATGGTGGAGACTGATACTACATGTATGGAAGTTGTTGAGCCTAGAACTAAGTGGATTCATCCACTTGGCTATGAGGTAGAAGAACATGTCCTTGAAGCATATGGGCAGGTACTTTTGTTAGCCTCCAAAGATCCTAATGAACCTAGGTGGGGAACCTATGAAGAAAAGACCAGAGAAGTTGATGCAAAACTTAACAGTGTTGCAACAAAAAGAAAGGTTGGAAATGTCACTTCTGAGATCTTGAGAATACATGGTGTGTCTCAAGCATACCTTGATAAAGAAAGGGATGAAAAGATTTCCCTAGAAAAGAAAGACATAGCAGCAGAGGAAGAACAAGAAGATCCTAAGTTGAAGAAGATGAAAACTGAATCAGATGATAGTCAAAAGGGTAAAAAAGATAATACTCCTTCTGCGCCCATAGACACTGTTGATCTTGTGTGATAGAAAATGGTCACACTTCTGTGAATCCTTGCATTCAAGAAGACTCAATAATGAGTTCTCAAATATCGATTCACAGCTCTCTATTCGTGGAGTGCAGGGGTTGTATTATGAGGCCCTCAGATTAACCTTGTTAAACCCATGCAAGTACACCAAGAAACGAGAGATTCAAGGATGAGAAGCAAGAGTGCTAATCTCCATTGATCTTCAAGTTATTGCATGTAAATGAAACTAATCTAGATGATTGACATGCAAGAAATAAACTACTCTATTGAGATGAAAGTATTACAAGTTCTTGCTAATTATGCTATGTGGATTAAGCTAGAACAATGAAAGGAAACATAAATTTAAACTATTATGTGAATGCAATATTAATCTAAACTATGGATTGCCATGAGGCATGAGAGAAGAAGACAAGAAGAAAGAAGTCTCAAATATCCAAGCTCCAAATGTGCTCAAAAAGCTTCTTCCAAAATTGCTCTCCAAACCTGTAGCATAACAATAACATGAAAATTCTAGCATCTAATTGAGAAGGAGAGGGCTCCTTATATGAGAATTTGAGGAATTGAATGCAAATCCAAGAGCAATGTGGGATAAATCCAAAAAGAGGAAATAAAGCTCAGTTTTTAGAAAGTGTGGAGAGAAAAGGGATTTTCTTTATTTTATTTATTTTTATTTCCCTTTTTCATCACAAAAGAGCTTTAAGAGGATTTTTTATTTATTTAAAAGAATGATTCTCTATTAATTAAATAAGATAACATTATTTAATTAAAAGAGAGATATTATTCTAAATAAGATAAAATCATTTAATTAAAAAAGATTTTATTTCATTTAAAAGATATCTCTTTCAATTAAATAAGGTTATTTTATTTATTTAAGAGAGAATATTTCTTTTAATTAAATAAAATTTATTGAAAGAATTAAGAAAAGGATTTTTGTTTTATTTTTATTTGATTTATTTCCTTTTCCATCACAAAAGATCTTTTGAGAAGATATTTTGTTTATTTAAAAAGAATAATATCTCTTTTAATAAAATAAAATAAGATTATATAATTTAAAGATGAATATTAATTAAATAAGATAAAATCATTTAATTAAAAATGGATTTTAATTAAATAACATCATTTCATTTAAGGAATATTAATTTCAATTAAATAACATTATTTTATTTATTTAAAAGGGATTTATTTCTTTTAATTAAATAAAATTATTGATGACATGATTAAACCTTAGGAGATTATTGAAATGATTGAAATAGTTATGATTTGATCAAGGAAATTGATTTGAATATTGCAAAACATTGATTCAGAAAATTGATATTTGACAAATTGAATAAATGGGGCCCAAAGTCTAGGCGACCATTTTAGGGTGCATACAGATCTTACCACTTCTCCAGAGTATAAGCCTATATTCAAGAGGAAGAAAGAATCTAGCACCAGTCATCCATCCTCGTGAGCACTAAGGAGCAAGAAAAAGATTCAAGCACCTCCTAAGGCAGGATTCAAACCAAGCCTTAAAGTTTTGAATGCAAGAATTGTTGATGAAGGAAGAATTGATCAAGTAGAGAAGTATTATGACACATACAATGAGATTGAAAAATAAAAAATACATAGTATGATTGTCAAACACATGATCAAGTTCAAGAAGATAGTCCTTGAGTTGAAAACCTCCATTCTAGATAAAGTATGGGATATTTTAGAAAACCTAAAGAGACAAGCAAATGAAGAAGATCTAAGGATTAGAGAAAAAATATTAGAAGATACTCTGCTAGTATGTTCTAAAGAAGAAGTGGCACTGATATTAAATTTGGTGAAGCCACACTTAAGGACAAAGATGAGAAATCTTCATATTATGAACAAAGACTATGAGCTGATAATGAAGGAAACAAAGAAGGCCTTTGAAAAGGTGTTATTGGAACAACAAATAAAACCACCTACTGCACCCATCACTCATGCACCTAGTAAGCAAGACAAAGAAGCAAAGACCTTCAATGTACCAGTGACAAGTCCTCAAGACTCAGCACCCATAGCAGAAACTCAAACAGAGGCAGACAAGTCTGTGCCCATCTCAAAATCTCACGAAGGCAACACCATCATCATAGATAATGTGGAGATAGCCATGGTGATTATTGATAAGGATTTGGACAAGTTTGAGGAAGCATTTGTTAGTACTAAAGAAGATGAAATCTTATGCATCAATAAACCTCCCACTCAGCAAGAAAAAGTACTCATAGAAGATGTATCTGATAAGAAAGAAGAAGAAGAGGTAGAAAAGAAAGAAGAAGATACTTTTATTGATCTTGCAAAGGTAAAACCAGAAGTGATGGACAAAACTCCCATCACTCCCTCCTCAGCATTGTTGTCAAGTTTGACACCTAAAACAAGCATTTTAGACTCCTAGAAAGAAGAAGAACTGATTAAGTTTAGCGTCCTAGCTATGGAGAAGGCAAAGGAGAAACAAGTTATGAGGAATTCTCTCCTGATAGAATCAGTGAATATTTTGAATAGTTTTCTACCAAAGGATAAGAAAGTGCTAAAAGTACATTTGGTTGATGATGTGAGTTCAGTTGTCTCATAGTTCAAAAGTAATTTTTCTAGCCTAGAAGAATCTATGTCCATAGTAGCAGAAGAGAAGTACTTAAAGAAGAGACTGAATGAGTTAATGAGCAACTTTGCACTAGACTTGAATTCTCTTAAGTCTGGTCAAGAATCCTTGAAAGAATTTTTTGATGAAGGAAGAAAGATCATTGCAACATGCATGGATCAAGACAAGCTAACCAATGATCATTTCAAAAAGATAAAAGAGGCAGAAGCTTTGATTGAGTAGGTGAAGAATTCAGTGATAGACACATCCACTGATGTGAACATGTGCAACAATGTCTACCAAGGATAGTTAGACAAGATTGAGAAGGAAGAAAAAGAGATAACAAGGATAAGGTCCAGACAGACTCAGTTGAGGAATGGTCTTGCGCCCTCTTTAGACATCCTCAATCAGAATCCAAAGGAGATTGATGCCACCATGATAACTTATGATCATGGCCCCATCAGTGACTTGGAGAAGGTGAAGAAGCTTCAATATGCATTATGCACCCATCTCCAGACAGTTAACTCTCTAATAAATTTTTGGAAGAAGGAGATCCCGAACCTCAAGATTGCATATCTGAATGTTTTCCCTCAGTGAGTATGTGTATATACAATTTTTTGATACACCTTTGTTATTAATTTCAAAGGGGGAGTTGTGTATAGAATATGGAGTATACATGTGCATAGGGAGATATAAGATTATGTATAAAAAATGTATAAAAGACAAAAGTTTTTGTGTAAAGGAACAGTTAGCAACTTGGCCATTTTCCTTTGTTGCCATCAATGACAAAGGGGGAGATTATTGGAAATTTGTCTATACTAAAGTATATGACTAGATATAGTGTTTTCATTATGGAAACAAAGTCATATAGCAATTTGGAGTCAGCGCACTTAGTGTAAAGATCAGAATTTAGTTAAGTGTTGAAGATTGGACAGTATACAGAGTTCCAGCAGCTTAGAGCATCAGCGCATGTGTGTATGGATGAATTATGGTATGCACCTTGGAAGTTAAGTTTTTTAGACTATACTTATGCTTAGTCTATGAGCGCATAAGTAGATATGCAGAGATGTGAAAGTTATAGTCAGTTGAAGTTGCACAACCAGTGTGTGCCAGCAGAGAACAAAGCATGGAGCCGACAGTTAGCATTTTGATTTGCGATTGTAATATAATATTGTAAAGGTGATGCACCTATAGTATTTAGGTTGTCAACATGTTTATATGTATAATTGTAAGCACACTTAAGCCAATTCATTTGGAAGCATTGTTTGTAATTAGTTATAGGGCCGACCTATTTATGTATTTTGTATGAGCACATAAATATAAGGTGCACCCATTGTATTTAGTATAGAAGTTGTAATAGAGTTGTGATAAGCAAAGCAGAGGTATGCAAAGTCAGCATAAGATGTATTAGAGATTTTCTAGAGGTGAAAGCATCAGTACACCAAAGGAACTGATTTGACAAGCAGTGTCATAGTGAACAGTTCACCTGTAGATATAGTGTGTATCTAAATCAAAAGGTTGTAGCCTTCACCATTTGAGTAGTGAGCTCTAGGATAGTGAGTCCACTCCCCTAATGGGGATCATTGTAAAAGACTCCTAATAGGGTCCGACCCTTAAAAAGTTCTACTGTACTTAAAGCATTGTAAAGCTACTCCTAACAGGGTAAAGGATCTTCTAACAAGGATCACAAAACACTAGTGCAGAATATTAGTGGGTATCAAGTCCCACCGAGGTTTTTACCTATTTGGGTTTCCTCATAACCATATTGGTGTCATGTGTTGATTTCATGTTTCATGTTTATGTTTCATGTTTAATTCAGTACTTAAGCATTTAAGCTCAACATAAAGATTAAAGTAAAAAGATAAATTATAGTGAACACTGATTCACCCCCCCTCTCAGTGTTCCCATTCCTAACATAGTCAAAGCTATTTGAAATCAATGACAATATAATAACTAATTTAATGTGTCACATATACCTTAGTAGTTCAGTGATCATCAATCACTATCTTTTGAAGTGCCCAATCAATTGTCAAACTCTTCCTTAAGATATTCAATCAGTTGTAGTCTATCAATCTCTCCCTTTGGCATGATGGCAACACAAAATGAAATATGCCATAGAATACCAAACATCTATTCTACAACTCTGTATGTAAATATTGTAACTCATTAAGCTCTCCATAGCTTATACGTTTAATATGTTTAATCAATACACAACATCAATACTCTCCCTTTTGGTACTCTCTCTCCCTGTGGATAGATATTTCATCTACATTTCTCTCTTATCTCTTATCTAGATATTTCATGTAAACTCTTCCCCTTTGACAACAATTCCAAAAATAAAATAATCAGCTCTTCAATAGCCAAATCAATATCTTTGTTGTTCGATTCAGATTTTAGTACCTTGCATGTATGGATATGTAGTTTCATCTTGTCTTCCATCTTTCACAACCTTAGGAATCCCAAAGTGTGAACATCATGCATCAACATCATTAGATCTTTTGATAAAGTATAGGTTGATGCAACCTCCTATCACCTTAGTGACTATTAGATAGGGGATGGACCCCTAGTCTACTTCTCAAGTATTCAAATGTGTCATTCGGTAATGGTTTAGTAAATATATCAACAAGTTACTCTTGTGATATCACATATTCCAATCTGACTTGTTTTTTTTGAACTTATTCCCTCAAGTAGTGATACTTTATAGAAATATGCTTTGTCTTTGCATGCATCACTAGATTCTTAGAAATATTAATTGCACTTGTGATATCACAATAGATTATTACTGGATCAATGTTCTCCTCATTCATACCTTCCAATAGTTGTTTTATCCATGTAATACTTGAACAATTAGCAACAACAATAACATATTATGCTTCTGTAGTGGAGTGGACTGAGAAATGCATTCGTGTTTCTTACTTATCCAAGTAACCAAGCTTTCTCCTAAAAAGAATGCTCCACCAGTCATTCTTTTTCTATCATCAATCTTTCCAGCCCAATCTGCATCATTGTAAACTTTCAGTTCAAAATTGTCTTCTTTCTTATACCATTAGCTATAGTTTTCACTATTCTTCAAGTATCTCAAAATTTTTTTCACAACAGTCATGTGTGATTTTTTAGGATTAACAGAGAATCTTGCTACAATTCCAACCACATGTGCAATATCTGGTCTACTATGCACAATATACATCAATTTTCCAATCATTGATCTATACAAAGTTTGATTTACCTCTGTTGACTTGTCATCTTTTATCAATTTGTATATGGTGACCAAAGGTGTACCGACTGGTTTTGAGTCTTCCATACTGAATGTATTCAATACTTCTTTGATGTATTTGGATTGTGTGATGTATATGCCTTCATTCTATTGTAATATTTGTAATCCAAGAAAAAATTTGATCTCACCAAATATTGACATTTCAAATTCTTTCCTCATTTCATCAACAAATGATTTGCATAGGTTATCATGTCCTCCAAATATAATATCATCAGAAAATATTTCAGTAATAAGAATCTTATCATCAGTTTCACTTTTCAAATGTAAATTGTTGTTATCACTTGTTCTAACAAATCCAATACTTACTAGATAGGAATGCAGTCTTTCATACCATGCTCTTGGTGCTTGTTTCATTCCATATAATGCTTTGTGCAACTTACATACCATATTCCTCTGATTAGGATCAACAAAACCTTTGGGTTATTCAATATAGACCTCTTCCTCAAGTATCCTATATATAAATGCAGATTTAACATCCATTTGATAAACTTTAAATTCTTTGTAAAAAACATAGGCAAGCAATATTCTTACTCCTTTAAGTCTAGCAATGAGTGCAAAAGTTTCTCCATAGTCAATTCCCTCTTCTTGTGCATAACCTTTGCATACTAGTCTTGCTTTGTTCCTTGTGACATCTCCATTCTCATTCAATTTGTTTCTGAATATCCATATGGTTCCAATCACATTCTTATGTTTCGATCTCGGTACCAATGTCCATGTCTTTCTTTTCTGTATTTCCTCAATCTCTTCATTCATTGCATTAATCCATTCATCATTTTCCAATGCATCTCTAATAGTTTTAGGCTCAAATTCACAAACTAAACATGTGTTGTCTCTCAACTTACTTCATGTCATCATTCTTGCTTTCTTATCTCCAATTATCTGATCTTGTGGATGGTGTCTCCTCACATATCTTGAAAGTACAAGTTCATATCTTTGTTCTTCAATGTATTCTCCACTCGATGCATGATCATTATCTTCATTGGTAACAGTTTGTTGATTCTCAGTCTATAAAGATTGTTGCTCGGTAATGCTAGACTATTGCTCAAGTAGAGTTTCAAGTTCCTCAATATAAATAAATCTACTATAGTCTTCTGGTTTCTTCATCATTCTTTTCTATGAACTCATCAAATCTCATATTTTCACTTTCAATCATTTTGTTAGTAGCCTTGTTCAAACATTTATAAGCTTTTATTTTAGTAGAATATCTTAGAAATAATCCTTCATCACCTTTTGAATCAAATTTTCCATTTCTATCATCTTTTAGAATGTAACATCTACTTCAAATATTTTGAAATAACTCACATTAGGTGTGTAACCATACCATAATTCATAAGGTTTCTTGTTTGATTCTTTCTTCAGTTGAACTTGGTTCAGTGTGTATACAACAATACTAATAGCTTCTCTCTAGTACATTTGTGCAACATCCTTTTCAATCATCAAAGTTCTAGCACAATCAACAATTAATCAATTTCTCCTTTGAGAAATCTCATTCTGCTGGGGTGTTCTCAGTGCATATACACGTCTCTTAATTCCATGCTCATTAAAAAAATTAGTGAAATCATAAAAAATAAATTCACTACCTCTATCTGACCTTAAGCATTTCAGTTCTTTACTACTTTCTTTTTCCACTTTTTCTTTAGACCATTTTAACATTTTGAAAGATTCAAATTTTTATTTTAAGAACATGACAGTCATCATTCTAGAGAAGTCATCAACAAACAAGATAAAATATTTGTCTCCATAATAGCTCCGAGTTCTCATAGGACCACACAAGTCACTATGAACTAACTCCAAAATAGCATTAGATGAATATTGTTTTCTCTTAAAATTAGATTTTGACATTTTTCCCATTTGACATTGTTTTCACATCACATGGTTAGGTTTAGATAAGCTTGGTAAACCTCTAGCTCTTATTTTCTTACTGAACTTAACCATGTTGTCAAAGTTCACATGACATAACATTTTGTGTGATAACCATACATCTTCATTTTTAGCCAACAAACAAGAAGTTTCAGAGTTGTCAAGATAGAATAAGTTACCTTTTTATTGTTCACCAATACCGACCAAATTTTCAGTCTCATCATAGATTTTCACCTTTCTATTCTCAAATGCAACTCAGTGACCTATATTATTTAGCTGTACTACACTCAACATACCATAATTAAGTCATTTCACCCAATATGTATTCTCACATCTGATCTTATTGTTCAATAATATAGATCATTTTCCTTTCACTAGACTAGGTGTATCATTTCTCATTTTCATAGATCCACCATTATAATGTTCACGGTATTCAAATTTCTCTTCATCACCAGTCATATGATGTGTACAACCACTACCAATAATTCAAGTATCATTCTTGCTAACTTTAGAAATAAGTGATGTTTCAACATACCTTTCTTCTTCTTCAAAATCTTCTTTCAAAGCCACAAATACCACTTCTATGTCTTCATCAGTGTCGGTGTCAATGTTATCATCTTCATTTTCAACTAGGTAACATGCCTTCTTGCCTTTATCTTTGTAATCTCGGTTGTCTCTCTTGTCATACTGTTAGTTGCCTCTATGATCTCGGTGATCTCTTATGTCATTCTTCCTTTAATTAGATATTTCATTTGTTTTCTCATCTTTCTTCCTGTCAAGACATCTTGTAGTAACATGACCAGTCTCTTTACATTTAAAACATACCAATTTGGTAGTTTACCTCTATATCTTCCTTTACCTTTTTGTAATCTTCTAGCCATTAATGCTTCAAGTTCATCAAGTTCATCCTCTTCATTTTCACTATCACTTTCATTTCTTATCTTATGTTTGGTGCATGATTTTCCAATTTTTAGAGATGACATAAATAAAAATTCAACAATAGGTACAATACAGTTGTCATAGTTGTTAAGCTTAAATGCAGTCAATTTATCAATTAGACTATCAAGTGAAATATTATTACCAGGAGCTACTCTCATCTAATGAATTGCAGAAACTCTTATAACTATAGACACCTAAAAATCCATTAGAAAATAAAAGTATTTTTATTTTCTAAAAACCCCTGATGACATCATCATTAATTAATTAATTAATTATTTTATTAATAAATTTTTATGCCATTAAATCCTCCTATTTTAATTAAACATCTTTAATTAAAGAATCTCTCCCCAAATCATTTAAATCAAGTTTGAATGATTTTCTCCTATTTATTAATTATTAATTGATAAATTGACCAAAAATCATTTAAATAAATAAAATATTTATTTAAATCCTAAAACCGTAGAAATCTTTTAGAAATCCCTAACCTCTTTTAGAATTTCCTAATCTCACCCTAAATCTTATTAAAAGGTGATTCCTATTTTTCTTAGCCTAGCCCTTCAAACTTTGACTTTGGGTCAAAACCCCTCATAAATGCTTCTTACATCCTCATTAATGACTCTTGCAAGCCATTAATGAGACCCATGTCTCCTTTTCCACTCTTGTTCCCCTTGCACACTTCCCTAGTGTTGCTCACACATGTGTGAGCAACCTTGACCAAGGTTAAACCTTACCATACCCCAAATTCTACCCCAACCTTACCTCTGACCCTAACTCTCCTTCCTAACCCAAGCCCTTAGGAGAATCCTATAAATAGTCTCTCTTCCAAGAGAAATCAATTAGTTATCTTTCATCTTCATGCATTGTTATCATGCTTAAATATATCTAGACTTAGCATAACATTTAGCATATTTGTTAGATTAACTCTAATTTGTGCTTTCTAAATCATCCTAGAATAGCTTAATGGATTAATCTTAGTTCATATTTAAAGATTTTATAATCATTTAGCATCATATCATCTCTCATTTGGATAAAATCAATCTATCTTAAGCATCCTTGCATCAATCCTCATCTTAGCATCATTAGGATCCTTGAGGCCTTAGGGGAAAAATAGGTGTTCTATACCTGGTTTTGTGCCACTATGGGGTTCTCATGGCCCCTAATCTATCAAAATCCCACCTAATCATCATTAGGGATATTCTCCATGTGTTTTGAGAGCACACCCACATCCCTTCTATTAGAGAAAATCAAACAGTGCTTAGATGCATCTGTTTTAGCTCTATCTGAGGTGGCTTGGTTTATGTTTATGTTTTTAAACTAATACAATGCTAGATTAAAATCTAACATTTTCCTTATTTAAGCATGTTCTGAATAGATAATAGATAAACCATAGTTTACATTCTGGCACGCCCAGTGGGACCCACTTCGCGGGTTCTTTGCTAATATTATGATAAGATTTGGAGTGTTTTTCTAATTTTTCAAGCTTGTAAGTGGATGGAGTGTTTTGTGTTCTTCTTCCTCTTATTAGTCTTATTATTCTTCTATTCTGTCTACTCCTTCTTCTTCTTCTTGTGGGATCTTGGTGTATTCTTTCAGAAAAATCCATAAGAAGGCTCATTTTCACAAAAACCCTTGTAATTTTTGCACAAACTCCATTTCTGTCATGTTTAACTCTCCAAAGATCGCATACAGGAAGAAAGATCATACCCCAAATTTCTAGGATTGCATCTGGGATTTCTCGGATCACATCTGGTCCTGTATCACACCCGTTCAAATTTAGGATCGCATTTGGGATCTGTTCAAGATTTAGGATCACATTCGGGGTATCATCTGGTAAAGTATTGCATCTGTTTAAATCAAGGATCACATCTAGGGTTTCTTGGATCACATCTAGGGTTACATATCATCATTTCAATTTTTTCTTAAAATTGAACAAGCAAGATCTTACACACTTTGTCTAAATGGTTAAAATGAACCTCAAAATCACTCTGGAATGCCTAAAAGGCTAACAAATTTGCAAGTCTTTTCTAAAGGTTTCCTAATCAATCCTAATCAACTAAAAACATTCCTAATTGGTCCTAAAATGCTCAAACACACTTCTAATGTCCTTCTTTTGGCTAAAAAGAACATCAAAATTGCAAATCTAAGGTTTTTCAGGTGCATTCATGCAAACTTAGAATCTCTTTTTGGGTCTAAAAATTGAACCATAAAACAAACACAAATCTTGAGTGTCCTAAAGATTGGAAATCAAAAAATTGCATTTCATTTCAAAATTTAAATTAGGATCCTAAAAAATCCAATCTCAAATGCATAAAGTTAATCAAAAAATCTATATTTTTTTTATGTTTTAGTAGATTGCATTTTCGAAGGTCTTTGGAGCGTTTTTGGTCTATGATTGCTTCGAAGAGTCTTATACTCTTGAAATTTGCCTCTAGATAATTGAATTATCTTTCCAATGATGTAAACGACACATATTTTTGAGTTGTGAGTAGAAATTTATGCCTTCTGCAAGGGGGGTAAAAATTTCAAAGTAATTTTCTTCATCAGCTAGTTTTATGTACTAACCAAATTGGGCTCCAAAAAAAACACCAAATCTTGAGTGAAAGGCTAAAAAAATTTACAAAATCTCTTTTCGAAGCTTTCTTGTTTTCAAATGAACAAATCAAATCCTAAACACATCTGTTTGCAAGAATTCACTTCAATCACTTAATCAATGTGGAAAAGAACCATTGTTTGTTGTTCTTTCTAGGAGTCTTCAATTCTGCAAATCCTTGTTAATCTAAGTGACGTAAAATACTTGAACTCGAACAAGTTCATTTTTCTTACTTCTAGCGAAGCCTTCCCAAAGAGAAAAGTGCTTCCTCTTTGGAGAACAACTTCAAACCGGTACTTCCCCAACCAATATAGAAATAAAGCATTGAGAAAACTCTCGCTTTATCCCCTAAAGCTCGGGTGATGCATGTTGATGGTAGCCTGAGGTAGGTGAATATCCCTAGTATTTCAGCATGGTCAACTAGGTGCTTAAGTGACTCACGCACATACAAACTAATTGGGAGGACACCACAAACCAAATTAGACACTTTTAAATCAAAGGCTTCCCAATCTACTCCTAAAGGTATCAAAATATCTGTGCAAGGATTGATCCAAGTGGTTTCCCAGATCACCTTAAGAGACTCACCCTCTATATTCCTTTTTGGGATATCAAGCTATGGGAAAAGATTTTGATACTAGCTTGTCTTTTAGGTAGTTCATGCTTGATGTGTTTTTCAAAGTTTCAAGACTCGATGCAAAACATCTATTGAAACACACACAAATGAAGAGTTCTACACATATTTTTTGCCATGTCAGTCCCAAATCCTCCAAAATCTAGCAGTCATCCAAGCTTTTGGAAACCCATCATCCTAGTCCGATCTTGTAAGTCATCCTAAAACCAAAGCCTTAGTCTTCCAATCCATCTTCATCTTTCATCCCTATCCAAATTATTCACAAGTCAACATGTCTCAAATTTGTTATAATGAGTTTGGTTGTCACTTCTTTTCCCCCAATTTATCATATCTTGGTGATGGTGAAAGCCTTGTGGATCACGATGAGTACTTTGAATCTTTTAGCAAGCTTGCTCCAATCACCTTCCAAAATCCAATCATTCCTCCAAACTATCTTATCATGCCTTCATGCATATCCACTAGCACTCCTTATCCTACCTTTGACAAGGGAAATCCATTATCCTATCCATCCACATCTTGTTCCTATATTGAGCCTACATATCCTCCACATGAATCTTTCATGCCTCCATCTCCTTCTACAGTCATATCCCAAACACCATCCTTTCACAACAACACTACTAGCTACACCCATTATCCAAATCCTCCATCATGTCCTTATCCTCTAGATCCTTTCCAAAGCCAAAATCCTAGTCTTCTGATCCATTACCCTGATCCTCCATCCTATCTTGATCCACCATCCACTATATCCTATCTAAATCCCACATCTTCCATTCTTGCTTACATTGCCACAAATCCCCTTTCGCAAGAAGAATGCATCCCTCAATTTGCTTCATATCCCATATCTCAACCCATCTCCCCTACCTCACTAGTTAGTCAATCAAGTTCACACGCTTCCTCAAAACCTACCTATGTGAACTATCTAGTCATGCCATCCTCTAACTCCTCATCTACACCATCATCCCCTCAAGCAAGTTCACAATCTTCCACCCCATCTTCATATGAGGAATATCCTTGCTCTCCGTCTCCTCCACATTCCAATCCTTCACTTGAATCTACATCAAGAATCTCTCCAAGGAGTTTTACAAGGAAGCCAACAAAAAATCTTACTCTTAAAGATGAAAAGTCATGCCATCTCAGAACTTCAAGCCGATCCATCATTGATGAGCCCCATCAGTCTCTCCCATCTGTTATCTATATTCCATATAGCCCACTTATTGATCCTTTTCCATCTCCTAGCATCATAGAGTCCCTTCCATCTATTGAATCCATCCAAGTCCCATCAACATCTCATCCTCCTATCATTATCCAAAGCACATCTGATGATCCTCATGAGTTCACTCTTCTTCCTCCCACTGCATTTGTAGAATCTCCCATCCTTCTAATCACTCCATTTGAAGAGTCCATCCATACATCCCCCAAAACTCTATCCACACAAATCCTATCATGTCAAGATCTTGTCCAAAAGCATGTTGAAACACTCATAGATGAAAATCAAGATCCTCTCTGTATGCTTCATGATCCTTTTCTTCCATCACCCCCAATACAAGATCCTAGCATTCCAATTCCTCCAATCTAAGATCTTATCATCCTGATTCCTCCAATCCAAGATCCTACCATCTCAATTCCTGCATCTCAAGATCTATTACCATCTCCTAATCCCAATCAAGATCCTATCATCCCATCCTCTCCACTTGATGATCCTCTAACATGCATCCAACTACCATCACTCTATCCTCTTGGTCTACTTACATTTGTCAATGGTAGCCCACTTGAAGCAGAAGAAATCAGTTTCATGTCTTCCATTACGACACCTGATGCTGAATGTTTATCTTATTCCCCAAGTCAAAAATATCCTTGCTTGGATAAAATGCTCAAGAAATATAATTATCAAGGCAAAGGCTTGGGTGCCCATGAACAAGGAAATCTGGAGCCCATTCAAGACAAGAAACATCTAAAATCATGTGGCATTGGTCACACATCTGAAGAAGGCACTTCCTCCAGAAATGTTGGTACAACTAAAGCTAAATTAAAGCATACATCCAAACCCATCATTGCATCTTACCATCATCCCTCCAAAGCATACAATGCCATTCCTCCTCCTCCATCATTGCAATCCAAAACAACCTATCACATTCCTCCTTCATCCTCCAAATCCATTTTGGGTCCCTATGTCCCAAAATCTACCATTGCATATCCTTCACATACCAAATCCATTTTGGGGCCTTACATTCAAAAATATCATCCTCCATCTTATCCTACTCAATCCTTTCATCCAAAATCCAAACATCCCTAGTCAGGATCAACAAAGGTACATTCCCACATATCCTATCTACCAATCTTCGTCCATCTCTCCATCCATATTTCCTCCATCCTGCACAACTCCTCATATTCCTTCCAATGCTTCTCGCAATTTGGATGCCATATCAAATATGCATAAAGGAAAATATCCACAAAAATCTAAAGATTTCCTTGTCCACTCTAAACGACATGTTCAAGCAAAGAAAAATCCAATCAAGAAGTCTACTACATCCCAATGGCCACAAAGGCCCATCAAAGCACAAGAAAAATCCAAAGCATCCCAATGGCCACAAAGGCCCACCAAAGAAATAGCGAAAATGATGTGGATCCCAAAGAAAAAATATGTGATGCATCTAAAAGAAATATCCACAATGGCATCCAAAGTCGCTAATCCTCTAGCTACTCAGTCTTCTCCTCCATCTCCTAAATCTATTTTGTGTCCCTATGTCCCAAAATCTCCTAGCACAAATCCTCCATCACATCCACCTCTATCTTCCACATCCCATCCACTTCATCCACCTTCCTCACAACATGTGTCAATGTTGGTCCTGACAACATCCCCCTATCATGATCAATTCCCATCATTCCATCTGTAAGAATTTGCCTAAGGCAAAGAATAGATGCTAAGATCTAGAAGCTCAAGAGATAGCACAAGAGAGACAAATATGATATGATCAAATGATCAAATAAGAATGAATAATTGAATGATTGATTACATACAATGTAGGATTGCTGAAATATATAGGCAATGCATGAAATCTAGAAGATATGGAAGTGATAAGATCACAACTAGACATGGTGGAATCACATGTCCACAAAAGGTGGATCATCCTCCATTGTACATGAAAGTATGTGCAACATGTGCAACAATGAGAGGATGATAATGTGATAAGATCACTAAAGGTGGATCTCACACACAAAGAGGTATGTGATGACACCTAAAGTGGAGATTCTCCTAACCATGTGCTAAAAAGAAATGCAAACTCCTAGATGTCACAATGACAACTAATATGTAAATGCATTATCCTAAGTAAACTTAAGTAAAGTGTAATTAGTAAATATTTAATTACACCAACACCCCTCCTTAAGTGCAACTTAGGGGAATGCACTTAAGCTCACAATGCAAGATGGGTCCTAGCTACTAGTCCATGTTAGGTACCCATGTACAACATGCAAGAACAATGCAATCTCTCATAAAGTGGAGAAAGAGGGAAAACCTCACGGGAAAAACCTTCCCCCCAAAAGAGATGAATACAAGATGCATGCATGGATGGAGTAATCAAGACCCCCCAATTATGACATACATCATGCATATACAATAAAAAATCCCCACAAAGGAAGGAAATAAGGAGACATGATATCCCCCCCATAATGAGTAATCTCCTCCAAGGATGGTAATTGCTTGAAGACAAAACATAGTCCAATGCCTACAAACAACATTTCTCCTCTTAGGAAGAAGATACACCAAGTATAGATGTAATAAGGCTTCACATTGTGGATAGGAAGTAGGAAGGGGAATCCAAATGAAGTATTATGTCTCTAAAGTATGCCCAAGTGTCACAATGTCCTTGGTTGATGAAGATGCTATGAACTAATTAGGAGAAATCTCAATAGAAGAAGGTGACATAGAAGGAACCAATGATAACTTATCCACATAAGAATTTGGATCAAACTCCAAAGAAAAATATGCCTCCTCAAATAAAGAAGTAGGAAGAGAAGCAAGAAAGCCCCCCCTCAATGTAGAATGTACACCCATGATAGATGCACCTGGATCAATGTAGAAACTGCACCAAGAAAACTGAATGATGTTCCTCCCCTTAGGAAGAAACAAGTCCATAGGTGTATCAATGAATCCTCCCCAATCTATAGGAAGAATACTCAAAATGTATGATGTCTCAGGAAACTGAATAAGAATCTCCAACACATGAGTATGATCAACCTTAACCATGCAATGTGACATCTCAAGTGAAGTTTAAGACTCATGAAAACCAATCTCCAAAGAGTCAAATGTCTTCTCTGAAGTTAAAGAGGTCTCCTCCAAATGTTGTATCAAAGTATCCACAATCATGTCACCCTCAAAAGAATGATCAAGTAGAGAATGAAGATGAGGGTCATCATGATCCCTCTCAATAATTGAAGAAGGATCATCCTCAACAAAGAGAAGATGAATATCATCAATGAAGTCTCCCAAATTTGAAATGTAGGACTTCACAAACAAACCTGCAATTTCTGTCAAGTAGGCATCCCATGGAACTATAACTGGAAGACAAGGAATATCTTGCTGCACTAAATCACAAGAGTCAATGGCTATAGGAAGACATGTATCATTAAGAGATGTGATCTCAGAAGGAGGAGAAGGAGCTGCAACTGGAGATTCTGGACATTTTGGAAGTGGAGGAATATGTGGATCTCCATACAATTTCCAAAGAACAGTCCAAAGATCAAGAATATTTTTTGTCTCATCATCATAGTCATCAAGGAAATCCATAACATCCATATCCATATTCAAATAGATAACCTTAACAACTTCTGAGTAAGAGTCACAATTGAAAGAAATATTTTTAGGTCTATCCTCATAAAAATAGGGCAATAGGTTATGCTCACTAAGATGAGAAAGAACCAATCACTCCATTTCTTATAGTTCCATCTTGTCAACTTAATGAAACCATCCATGATGTACTTCTCACATAAAACAATGAGATCAAAAAAACAATGCACCCCCCAAAATGCAATGAGCCAAAGAACCCCCCCAAAATATATGATTTTGGCACTTTATATATAGTGCATGTACAATTGCCACTTGCCAAAATGAACCAAACTGGACTTCTGATTTTGATAATTACAATAGAAAATATGAAGCTATAGTAGACTCAAAAAAATAAGACACAAGATCTCTCAAGGATCTAACAAATTACAAGTGCCAAAAATAGGCCAAAATAGACCAAATTTTGAAAGTACAATGTCTACTCAAAAAATTTCCAAACTGATACCAGATCTAGAAAGTAGACAAAACATCATGAACTTTAAAAAAAAATAGCACCTGAAAATGTGTCCATATGAGCCCAAATGAAGCCTCTAAAGTTGTAAAAATCAAGATTTTTAATTTTTAGAAAATATCAGAAACAAAGATCAGAAATCACCCACACCATTGTGTAGATCATGAAATTCTACCCCAAAACAAAAAAAATTGCTCGAAACAAGGACTCCGGATGATTGAGATATCACTGTTTGAAAATCGCCTTTGAAATTATTTTTTTTGAATCGCTGTCGCCGAACTTTGAAAATTCAAATGGCTCTAGATTTTGCTTCAGATATCCAATTTGGATGAAACAAAATTCAATTTAGGGGTATTTGGACCTCCTCAATGTGATGCCAACCTTTGATTTGCACCAGCAAGCTCCAATTTTGACCTGCAACAAAATCTCTCAAAATAGGCTATACAATGAAACTCCTATGGGTCTGATACCATGTAAGAATTTTGATATCACTCTGATACCATTTAAGAATTTGCCTAAGGAAAAGAATAGATGCCAAGATCTAGAAGCTCAAGAGATAGCACAAGAGAGACAAATATGATATGATCAAATGATCAAATAAGAATGAATAATTGAATGATTGATTACATACAATGTAGGATTGCCTAAATATATAGGCAATGCATGAAATCTAGAAGATATGCAAGTGATAAGATCACAACTAGACATGGTGGAATCACATGTCCACAAGAGGTGGATCATCCTCCATTGTACATGAAAGTATGTGCAACATGTGCAACAATGAGAGGATGATAATGTGATAAGATCACTAAAGGTGGATCTCACACACAAAGAGGTATGTGATGACACCTAAAGTGGAGATTCTCCTAACCATGTGCTAAAAAGAAATGAAAACTCCTAGGTGTCATAATGACAACTAATATGCAAATGCATTATCCTAAGTAAACTTAAGTAAAGTGTAATTAGTAAATATTTAATTACACCAACACCATCCAAACACTTTCTACCACCATATCTCCCATCTACCCCATCTCATCCATGCCTTTTCATAATCTCCCCATCCTAATAAAGTTTTACTGACATCCAGATAAATTAGAAGGTCAAAAACAAATTAGAAAGTCAGAGAAAGTTAGCAAAAAATAAGAATATCATCGACAAATTAGAAAAAAGTCTGCAGAAAATCAGAAAATCCATAAAAATTGGAAAAATCAAAGAAAAATATCAAAAAAAGAAAAGAAAAGAGAAAAGCATTCATCCAGTTGTGAAAACTTGGCAATTCAAGCACCTTGGACAAGTACCATGATGAAAACCTATCAAATAGATGTCATGTGTAGGTCCACCTAGTTCCTCTCAGCAATTGGGGGCCATTCCCTTCTACCGCATCTTATCCAACATTTCCTCTATTCCATTTGTCTCTCACCTCCTTCATCCTCCTTTGGATCTTGATGATAAAATAGAGACTACCAAGTATACATGCTTTTGGGAACCTTTTTGGCATCCATCACACCTTTCAACCACCTATCCTCTATCCAATCCATTCTTCCTAGCTTCCATCTACCTTCCTCATCCTCTTGTCGGCATATCTTCCATCCAATCGTACCCCATCCTAAATCCTCTGAATACATCAACTATCCTAAGCAGGGGGCATCCTATTTATATCCAATTCCTTAGAAATCTTCTATCCAAATCCTCAACAGCCCTCTATCCAAATCCAAATCTTCCTCCAATTCAATCCTTTCATATTCCTCTATCCTAATCTCCCAATAGTTTCTCTATCTAAATCCCAAGCATTCATCCTCAAAACTAGTCCTTCAAGAATCCTCAATCCAATCCCTCAGCATTCCTCTATCCAAATCCTAAGCAGTTCTTCATCCAAATCCAAATGTTGCTCCATCCAAATCTCCCAGCAGTTCATCCATCCAAATCCAAAGCATTTCCCTCCATTATTAATCCCTAAGCATTTCCTCCATCTTTCCATCACTTGGTATCTTCCCTTGTCATTAGCATCTAGCTATAGGATACCCCCATGCAATCCAATTCCATTCATCCATTTCTTAAATGCTCCCAACAGTCTTCCCAACATTTGCAAATCTTATCCACATCCTCTAGCTATCCAACATCCAAGATCAAGCCAAACCATCCAATCTTATCCTTAGTCTTGTCCCTAGTCCTGTTTGCAAGCCTTGATCTCAATCCAATCATCATTGTTGGGATGCATCCTTCCCAAATCCATGTCATTTCATGACACATCATCCATCATCAACCTATCCACTATCAATCCATCTTGGCCTTCTAGCCCAACTGGGGCATCATCTTTCATATCTTTTTAGCTTCAGCTTCATCCCCATATTCCTTGTACATCCTATCTTGAGTCCTGTACCCTAGCATCAATTGTGTCTCTACCTAAGATAATTTGTACATATGTGTCTTTAGGTCCCATCCTCTGCATTAGTTAGCCCTTGAGTCATCATTACCAATCTAGATAAGCACTTCAACAATCATCCGTTGGTCCTTTTTGAGGTTCAAGAATCTTACCTATCTCTTGTCATAGGAATCCTTATCTAGTTACCCATCATCTGCTTTGTGTCAATCCTTTGAGTTGCTCAATCCTTATCTTAAACCAGAATCAATCCCAACACTACCCTTTGACATAAAATTTGTCTAGGGAGTCTTGTACTTGTCTTTGTAGGCCCCATCATCTTGAGCAAGAGATTGGCGTACACTGGCAAGAATCCCATCATTTCAAAGATCAAAAGTCTATCTTAGGTTGACAAATCCAATCCTATCCTTTGACCCTACATCAGGAAGCAACAACTCATTCCCAACACTTAGTAATCCTCCACCCTCTACAATCAATCCTCAGCAAATCAGTCATCCTCCATCATCCTACCTATGGAAAAAGGTTTTGTGAGATACTTGTTATTTCATTTGGTCCCTTTGTATCTTTGATAATCTTTTGATCTCTCCCTGTACATATCTCACTATCCTTTGTACATAATCTCCCCATCTGATGTACATATCGTCATCTTTTTTTGTACATATCCTCATTAGTCATGCAGTAGCATTTGATCAGATATCTTGTCCCATCTAGCCTTGTACTTCAACAACATCAATTGTTGACTATTCTTGATGACCATGATTATCTTTGAACTTCATCATTTGCCAGCGAACACCAACACTCATTCTCCCCATCATCACGGGTTCACACAATTGTATCCTTCTATTTTGTCTAACCTAATCTTCCACCAATCACACTAGGTCTGTGTCGATGTATCCTTTCACACATTCAGACCAATCTTCTTGCCATCAATCAACCATCAATCTCTCTCCTTGGCAAAGGATATTTTTTTGAGTTATCATTTTGACCTTGGATTTTGTCCTTTGGGTCTTTTTAATCTTTTACAATTTTTCTTTTTTCCTCTCGTCAAAGTCACCATGATCATTTATATCATGGTGTGCTACGAATGAGGACAATCTGGGGCAAGGTCTTTTGATCTTTTTCTTTTGCTTGTGAGTTAGTCATGTGTTTGTGGTTTCTCCAGCATCATTTTGGCCATGCCTCCTTCAAGTTTCATGTGTGATGCTGGGACAACCCTTTGCATGCTTGTTTTTTGTGTCAGTCCTATGCAATGCTGGTGACAAGGCCTCATGATCCCAGTATCCTTGGTAGGTCTCTGGCATTGCTATATCAAACTAGGTTGTTCTCTCAAAAGTATCCAAAACATGGAGTTCCCTAAATCCCCCATCTTGCATCATATAGATTAAATCTTACATCTTGCATCTTTCATCCTTCATATAGCTCCATCCTGCATCTCACATCATATTGCATTCATGCATCTTTTCTCTTGGAAGTTTGGTTATTTATCCTTTCTTCTTCCCTTCCCACTTGTGTTCTTTTTGAGAAAATTCCACAAAGTTTCCTCTTTGCGTTATTTTCTCGAGGGGGCACAACCCCTTATCCTCTAAATTCTAGCTTGGGGCATCACATTTTGCAACTCTTTGATGCCACGCCACTTGCGGCATCGCATCAAAGAGTTGCAAAATGTAGACAACTAAAAATCCATTAGAAAATATTTTGTATTTTTATTTTCTGAAAACCCCTGAGGACATCATCATTAATTAATTTTTATGCCATTAAATCCTCCTATCTTAATTAAACATCTTTAATTAAAGAATCTCTCCCCAAATCATTTAAATCAAGTTTGAGTGATTTTCTCCTATTTATTAATTATTAATTGATAAATTGACCAAAAATCCTTTACATAAATAAAATATTTATTTAAATCCTAAAACCTTAGAAATCTTCTAGAAATCCCTAAGTTCTTCTAGAATTTCCTAATCTCACCCTAAATCTGATTAAAAGGTGATTCCTACTTTTCTTAGCCTAATGTTTCAAACTTTGACTTTAGGTCAAAACCCCTCATAAATGCTTCTTACATCCTCATTAATGACTCTTACAAGCCATTAATGAGACCCATATGTCCTCTTCCACTCTTGTTCCCCTTGCACACTTCCCTAGTGTTGCTCACACATGTGTGAGCAACCTTGACCAAGGTTAAACCTTACCATACCCCAAACCAAACCCCAAACTCTACCCCAAACCTTACCTCTGACCCTAACTCTCCTTCCTAACCCAAGCCCTTAGGAGAATCCTATAAATAGTCTCTCTTCCAAGAGAAATCAATTAGTTAGCTTTCATCTTCATGCATTGTTATCATGCTTAAATATATCTAGACTTAGCATAGCATTTAGCATATATGTTAGATTAACTCTAATTTGTGCTTTCTAAATCATCCTAGAATAGCTTAATGGATTAATCTTAGTTCATATTTCAAGCTTTTCTAATCATTTAGCATCATATCATCTCTCATTTGGATAAAATCAATCTAGCTTAAGCATCCTTGCATCAATCCTCATCTTACCATCATTAGGATCCTTGAGGCCTTAGGGGCAAAACATGTGTTCTATACCTAGTTTTGTGCCACTATGGCATTCTCATGGTCCCTAATCTATCAAAATGCCCCCTAATCATCATTAGGGATATGCTCCATGTATTTTGAGAGCACACCACATCCCTTCTATTAGAGAAAATCAAACAGTTCTTAGGTGCATCTGTTTTAGCTCTATCTGAGGTGACTTGGTTTATGTTTATATTTTTGAATTGATATAATGCTAGATTAAAATCTAACGTTTTCCTTGTTTAAGCCTACTCTGAACAGATAACAAATAAACCATAGTTTACAATAACATAGGCAGGTAACAATGTTCTGATAATTCTACTTACCACAGTGTCTTCATCAATGGTTCCACCTACTTCTCAGATATCATTCACAACCTCCTTGACTTGGTTGATGTACTGAGTGATGTTTTCACCTTCTTTCATTTTCATGTCATCAAACTTTCCTCTTAGACTTTTAGCTTTAGCCCTTAGCACATTCACATCTCCTCCATGAACTAGTGTAAGCTTGTCCCACATCTGTTTTGTAGTTGTACATGTCTTAATGTCTTCAAATTCAGCATCTAATAAGGAAGAATAAATCTCAATCATCATAGCATTGTGTTCATGTCTTTCTATCATCTGATTAACAGTCAGAGGACCAGTGGGTAATATAAACTCATTTTGCAAGTAGTACAATGTAGAATCTCCAATCCCTGATAGATATAACTTCATTCTACTTTGCCATGTTGAGAAGTTATCTTTGTCCAACTTTGACACCTCTCTCTTATACATCTTGTGATATTTTACTCAAGTCTTTCAAACTTTTCTTTCAAGAACTCTTTCTCTAATATCAATTGTTAGATAACTAAGAGAGGGGCGGGGGGTGAATCAATTAAGTCCAGTTATCTTATAGTCCCAAATACTCCCTGATGTATTAAAAATCTTTCAAACAATTTAATCAGCTCAGTAAAACTTTAAATTTTCCTTTCTGCTAAATTACTGAATACCAGTAAATTGTCTAGTGTATATACCAATCAAGCCATTAATAGTAATGTGTAAAGTAAAATAACAATTCATCACATCTATACACATATAAAACTTTTATTTTTAACATGGAAACCCTGTTAGGGGAAAATCGACCTGGAACTGGTAACCCAAAATAATTTCACTCTTCTAAAGTGAGCTCAGTTAAGAGCCAACCTTGTTAAAGGTTACAATAACACACTGTAAGGTGTAACTTGGTTAGATGATTTATCACTAATAGTTCTCCATGACCAAACATTCACTATGGGGTCACCATGAAAACAATCAACATTCATTGAATGTCGTAATGAAATATAAAAGACTGTTAAGTCCCACTCGGTTAAGAGATTTATTTGTAGAAATAGTTAGAATGCAACAATAATGATATGATTCAAATACAAATTTGATTTACATATTTTCAGATCTATGCTAAGCTCAAAATACCTCTGGCCAATATACTTAATTCAATTTCTTTGTATCCGCCAACTCTATTCTTCTCGGTTAATTCCTTTCTTTGATGCTCGGTGTTGTCTGCAGAATTGCTCGGTTCTATCTTCAACCTGTTTGACTAGCTCACATGAATAAAATCTCCTCATGCGCATTCCAGAGTTAATAATGAATATTTGTCTCCTTTTATAGACATCATAAACTATTTTATTTCCAGCCATAGATTTTTCCTCCTAATCTTCACCATTGATTCTTTTGTTTAAACCTTCCTCGAAACTTGTGTCTGTAACACATTTCATTCTGCATCATCCGATCATCCTTGAATTTTGTCAGCCATTTGATCATCATAACAAACTTTATCTTTAGCCTTAGAATCATTGATAATTGTCCAACTCATCATCTTTATTCGAAAATCACTAGTTCCATTTATTTATTTCACTCGGTCAATACACATCATAGTGACTTCTAACTCACTTAACACTATACTCAATGTACACTAAACTTTCTCGGTGTACATTGTTTCAACTCGATGTATACTAAGTTCTTCATTTACCGACCACATAAACTTGTTCATTCTTGATCTTCAATCCATAATAGAAATATGTAATACAATCAAATCACTAACACAATGTCATTGACTCATCAATGAGTTACCCAATGAATACCATATCCATATCTTTCTCATACATCTCATCTTCATGTAGATACCTCACTCATTCATCATTATTTCATTCTTCATATGTTTGTAACTATCATGATAAGTATATTCAAAACTAGTTGACATCAATGACAATATAATAACTAATTTAATGTGTCACATATACCTTAGTAGCCCGGTGATCATCAATCATTGTCTTTTTAAGTATCCAATCGATTTTCAAACTCCTCCTTAAGATATTCAATTAGTTTTAGTCTATCAATTAGAACCATAAAGTGTCCCCTAAGGGGTTGTAATGTGTTGTAAGGGGTCCTATGAACCCTTAACACATACTTTAAGGTTCTAATATGTCGTAGTGGGTCATAATAGTTTGCAATGTGTCAAAAGGGGCCATAATGGGTTGTAATGGGTCCTAAGGGGTCTATGGACCCCTTACGACCCATTATGATCCATTAAGACATATTAGAACCATAAAGTGTGTCTTAAGGGGTCATAAGATGCTTAGAACACATTACGACCCCTTGGGGCACACTTTATGGTTCTAATGTTTTGAAAGGGGTCATAATGGGTACTAAGGTGTATTAGGACCCCTTACAACCCATTATGACCAATTAAGACACATTAGAACCATAAAGTGTGTCCTAAGGGGTTGTAGGACCCCTTAGTACACATTATGACCCCTTAGGACACACTTTATGGTTCTAATGTGTCAACAGGGGTCCTAATGGGTGATAATAGTTCCAAAGGGGTATTAGGACCCTAAAAACCCCACTATGACCCATTAAAACACATTAGAACCATAAAGTGTGTCTTATGGGGTCGTAATGTGATCTAAGGGGTGCTACGACCCCTTATGACACACTTTATGGTTGTAATGTTTTGAAAGGGGTCATAATGGGTTGAAAGGGGTCTAAATGGGTCATAAGGGCTATTAAGACCCCTTAGACCCATTATGACCCATTAAAAAATATTAGAACCATAACATGTGTCTTAAGGGGTCGTAATGTAATCTAAGGGGTTGTATCCTTAAGACACACTATATGGTTTTAATTTGTTGAAAGGGGTTGTAATAGGTTGTAAGTGATCCTAACAGTCCGTAAGGGTTCTAAGGACCCCTTACAACCCATTACGACACATTAGAACTATAAAGTGTGTCAGAAGGGGTCGTAGGACCCCTTAGAACACTTTATGGTTCTAATGTGTCATAAGGGGTCCTAATGGGTCCTAAGTGGTCTAAGGCCCCTTTAGGACCCATTAAGACACATTAGAACCATAAGGAGAGTCTTAAGGGGTCGTAATGTGTTCTAAGGGGTCTTATGAACCCTTATGAGACACTTTATAGTTCTAATGTGTCGAAAGGGGTCATAATGGGTCCTAAGGGGTAAATTAAGACCCCTTGCAATCCATTATTACCCATCAAGACACATAAGAATGATAATGTGTGTCTTATGGGATTTTAATATGATCTAAGGGGTCATACAACCACTTAGGACACACTTTATGGTTGTAATGTGTCAGAAAGGGTCCTAATGTGTTGAAATGGGTCCTAATGGGTCCTAAGGGGTATAAAGATCCCTTACAACCCCTTATAACCCTTTAAGATGTATTAGAACAATAAAGTGTATCTTAAGGGGTCATAGGAACACTTAGGACACAATTTATGGTTCTATTATGTTCTAAGGGGTCCTATAACCCCTTAAGACACACTTTATGGTTATAATGTGTCTTAATGGGTCATAATGGGTAGTAAGGGGTCCTTAGACCCCATAGGATCCATTACGACCCATTACGACCCCTTTTGACACATTACAAACCATTATGACTCAGTAAGACACATTAGAACCATAAACTATGTCTTAAGGGGTTATAGGACCCCTTAGAACACATTACAACCCCTTAGGGAACACTTTATGGTTCTAATGTGTTGAAAGGACTCATAATGAGTTTTAATGGGTAAGACACTTTTGAATTATAAAGTGTGTCCTAAGGGGCCGTAGGACCCCTTAAAACACATTACAACCCCTTAGGACACACTTTATGGATATAATGTGTTGAAGGGGGTCATAATGCATTGCAATGGGTCCTAAGGGGTATTAAGACCCCTTACAAGCCATTATGACCCATTAAGACACATTAAAATGATAATGTGTGTCTTATGAGATTGTAATATGATCTAAGGGGTCCTATGACCCCTTAGGACACACTTTATGGTTGTAATGTGATGAAAGGGGTCATAATGGATCGTAAAGGGTCCTATTGAGTCCTAATGGGTATAAGGACCCCTTATAACCCATTATGAACCTTTAAGTCACATTAAAACCATAATGTGTGTCTTATGGGGTCGTAATGTGATCCAAGGGCTCCTATGACATGTCAGGACACACTTTATGGTTGTAATGTGTCAAAAGGGGTGATAATTGGTTGTAAGATGTCCAAGTGGGTCCTAATGGGTATTAGGACCCCTTACAACCCATTATGATGCATTAAGAAACAATAGAACAATAAAGTGTGTCTTATGGGGTCATAATGTGATCTAAGAGGTCCTTCGACCCCTTAGGACACACTTTATGGTTCTAATGTGTCACAATGGGTCATAATGGGTCATAAGGGGTCCTAATGGACCCTAAGTGGTATAAGGACCCCTTACGACCCATTAAGAAATATTAGAACTATAAATTTTGTCTTAAGATGTCATAGGACCCCTTAGAACACATTACAACCCCTTTAAGAGACACCTTATGATTCTAATGTGCCAAAATGGTTCATAAGGGATCTTAATACCCCTTAAAACCCATTAGAACCTGTACAACCCATTATGACCCATTTTGACACATTAGAACAATAATGTGTGTCTTAAGGGATTGTAATGCGAACTAAGGGGTCCTACGACCCCTTAGAAAACACTTTATGGTTTTAATGTGTGAAAAGGGGTTGTAATGGTTTGTAAGGGGTCCTAATGGGTCTTAAGGGGTATAATGACCCCTTACAAACCATTATGACCCACTAAGACACATTATGACCATAAAGTGTGTTAAGGGGTCATACAACCCCTTAGAACACATTACAACCCCTTAGGGAACATTTTATGGTTCTAATGTGTCGAAAGGAGGGGTCCTAAGGGGTATTAGGACCCCTTACAATGAATTATGGCTAGTAAGACATAATAGAATGAGAGAGAGAGAGAGAGCAATAAGAACATATATAAATTTTATAAGAACATACTATTGAATCATCAAAGCTTACATAACAACACATGAATAAAAAAATTTCAAACCAAACATGCATAATTATATAGAAGCATACATCGAAGCATACATAATTGAACCAAGCATTCATAAGTGAATCATCAAAGCATACATAATTGAACCATCACAACATACATAAGAACATACTATTGAACCATGAAAGCATAAATAAAATAATACATAACAACATGCGTAAAAATATTTTATTCTCACTAATTTGTCATAAGTAATCTAACTAGTAAGCAAGCTAAAGGTTGATAGAGACTATGGATAATCCACTAACTACAATAACATTACAACACTTACCCCCTAATTTGAAGATAGTCCAAAAAAAATTCCTCATTTATGTAGGTTTGGTCTCCTCATTGCTCTTCTCCATCAAAAATATCCTAAGTGTAACATATTCTAACATCTTTGGTTCTATCATACTCTCATATAGGGTTGCAGTTCCCTACTCCTTATGTGCCATAACATTCTTCTACTAGATCCCTTGGAAAATTCAAAATATCTATGTCTAGTTTCTCCATAATTGAAACATTTACCTAGAAATTCCTTGCTACTGCTTCCTCTTCTTTTTTCCTTCTAATCTAACTCTTTAATCCAATTAGATATTGATTCTTCTTCATTTGTCTACTTCTCCTTTTTTCTACTCATGTACTTCTCTTTTTCCTCTGGTATTACTTTGTTATCTTCTATTTACTTTATCTTTTTCCTTAAGAAAATATTCTTAGCATAATCATCTCATATTGAATGATAAATCTAAGACCATTTACATATCTAGCCTCTTTCTCCTTAGTTATTTCTTAGTGTCTAGATCTGATTGTCATCTTGTAAAATTCCTCAGTATAATCCTTCACACTCATGTCCTTCTATTTCAAGTTTTGCAACTTCTTGAATAACTCCAACTCATAGTCTTCTAGAATAAATTTATCCTTTAGTCTTGCAACAATCTACCTCCATTAGGGTATTTTTATTTCACCATTTTCCTTTTTGTCCTTCTGCTACTCTTTCTTCCATAAAGAAACATGTCCTATTGACTTAGTTTCTACTAAGCTAACCTTATAGAGATCTCTAATATCTTCAAGATCAAAGTATTCTCCAACTCTACTATCCAATCTATCAAATATTCTAAAGCACAAAGAACCAAGAAAGTTAGAGACCTTCATTCTATAAATTTTACTTGTGGATCTCTCTCATCTCTTGGTCCTTTAGCCCCTTCTTCCTCTAGCTCCTTCATACCTTGTTCATATTCATTCTCTAGCTTTGAATTCCTCCACAATCCAACATATGTATTTTGAAACTCATTCCAAACCTCATTAATTAAGTCTTCCATAATTTTTTCTATCCTTATAGGGTTTATCCTTCTCGAAAAAATATCTCCCTTCAATCAGGTGCAACTGCCCCAACTCAGTGATCTGAATATAAGGTTTCAATTGCCTCTCACTCAGTGATCTATTGAAAAAACTTACAACTGGTCTCAAATCAATGATATTTTCACCCATGAGATACCTCAAGGACCACAACCCATTCAAGGTTTGAAACCAACTCTGATACCACCTAACGTAGGCACAACAAGAGGATCCTCAATGAGGACACTCCAACCATGAAACACGAGTCACATAGGAGAAACTACATCACAAGCAAGATCTGAAGTTCACATTATCATAATTTATTTACAATAGGCCAAAAACATGCAAGCATATATTACAAGCATGTAGGCCCGATTACAGATCTAAAATACAGAATTATCTTTTATGTGGATCTAGCGAATCTCTTTACCCAAAGCTACTGACTAAAGGAACAAATACATCAATATATACAACATTCACAAAACATCCAAGTTGGCCAAGATAGATCACAATCTCCAAGGAAGGAAAACATAATGTGTAAAATAGGTTAGGAGCTAAATCATGAAGAACTCCTCCACCAAAGATTAAAATGAAGCATGAGCCAAAAGGTAGGTTGGCCAAAAGTTTAGGAACATTGAACGATGCACCAAATAGGATTGTAAACTATGAAAATAGTTTGTAATATCTGAAAACTCCATCTAGTCAGAAAATGTGAAGAACAAAATAGGTATGAGATAAAATCAAAGAGATATTCACCAAGAAGAAAATGATTGAGAAGTGAACACAGACATAGATCAACCATGATGTCAGGAATGTGTAACAAGGTCTGCAAGATAAAATGATCCAACACAAAGAATCATCACAATAAACACAAAAAAATGACTAAATGGGAACAAACTGAAAGAAAATATTTTTGGTTGATGCAAGATTGACAAGAACCAAGGATGCTCCTGCATCAAAATCGTGAGGGAAGCACCTTCCAACATGAAAACACAAATAAATCCACCATACAAGAGGATCTAATCAAGAAAATCACCTGGCCCCCCGTCTTAGCCTATAGTGTTTACGGAAGGTAGGAAACACTCCACATGAACAATATCAAGCATAAAAAATGGAACAATATCTAAGTCCAAACAAGGACCATGCTCTAAAGATGGGTCAATTTATTTTTCACTAGGATTAAGAGATATTGAACATTTGCAAATCTAATTGGTAAATCATGATTAATATCAATAAGCTCATACATATCATCAAAATCACTAGCATGAACATCATTTTCATTATAAACATTGAAATAATAATCAAGATTATCTTTATCATCTATATTAATTAAAATAGGATCTCTAATCCAAATAGAATCATCATGTTTAGTCAATTTCATCATGTTAAGATTAACTTCCTCCTTTGGGCTATGCATAGGTTGATCAAAGAGAATCATAGTGTATTAGTAGGTGTCTTAGGGGAGGAAAAGTTTTGGGAACCACATTCACAGGCTCTAGCACAATGTTTATAGAAAGAGTTATGAGCACAACAACTACATTTGGTTTTGTTTGAGATGGTTTAGGGGGAAGACTAGAAGGCACCACACTAGGTTGAGAGATATAAATTGTCGAGTGTTTATAAAATATAGGACTTGGAACTAAAGCATAAATGTGAGGTGTAGTAGGTGTAGGAAGAATTCAAGGTCCATAGAAAGGAGATGGAACTATAGGAGAGGAATTTGTAAGTTCACAAATATTATTAATTTTGAATTTTGGACAAGATATGAAATATTTATCTTTGCAAGGTTGAACTAGTTGAGACATGAAAGGCCAAAAGAATTCAAGGTGAAATTTCCCTCAAGTAGCTAAAGGCTGATAGATACTATGGTTAATCATGATGATTTATCCATCATGGTGAAATTTCAAACACTTATGGATAGGAGAGACTTTATCTTTCATGGATTTTAGCCAAGGAAGGACAAGTCTAACTTGAAACTTATTAGAAGTTGGGATGTCAATAAAGGTGACATCTAAGGTTTCTTACAAAATTCTATGAGAAAAGCAATGGACCCATGGGTAGGGTAAGTGAAACAATTGGATGTTTTGATCATCACATCAAATTAATCATATAAATATTTTTTGAGATATATAGTGTAAAGATCTTCTTTAGCTATAACATTCACCATGTAAGTAGGATATATAAGAACTCCATAAGAGGGAAGACTGTTAACTTTGTAACTAATAAGGATGACCATCGAGTGCCCTAATAGTCTCACTAGGATTAAATATAATGCAAAGATGATATTTGGGTTTAGGTTTGGGTTTGGATTGATCAGTAAGGTTGACAACATTGTTGGCTTTCATACACTTAGTTTCATAGATCACAATGGTAGGAGATTCAACACCATGGGTGGAGGATGAAGGTAAAGAAGGAATAGAATCAATGGTATTGATTGACTAGGAAGGTAGAGGGTTAGTATAAATTTGTAAGTTTTTCTTAGAAGGGAAATGTGTTTTTTGCCTTGATCATTAACACCATTAATAAATATAGTTATAATCAATAAGATCTTGAACAATATATTTCAAATGGAAACAATTTTTAGTTTCATGGTCGGGTTGACGATGATATTGAAAAAAAGATTTGGGATCAAAGTTATTTTTTTGCTTGTTTGAAAGAATTAATTTTCTTAATGGGAGGGAGTGTTAGGATATTATCATTAATCAATTTCAACATCAAATTATGCAAATATTTAGAAATAGGTATAAAATTAACACAAGTTCTTAAATAAGATGACAAATGAGCCACATATTTGCATGTGGCTTCCACTTACACATCAACATTGTTTGATAAATTGTTGATCTTGATGAAACCTTTTGGTTTTTGAAACTTCTAAAAAGGTTGGGATGCGGCATCACTCTTATCAATCGGATTCATTGGAGTGGTGCTCTCGAATTGACTCACTTGAAGCTAATAATTATGAAGCACTACACTCAATTGAGTAAAAAATAATAATTAAGAAAGTACTATCTTATCTCTAATGTCTTTTTTAAAATTAGTGTACCATCCTAAATTGTAAGGACTTTATTAGTGTGTACAATTTTAGGATTATTTAGCACCTGCCTTAGTGTATTTGCTATAATAGGACCTCATATAGCATTTAATGGACACCTAAATTCAAATGTGGAACCTTTAGATATCATTTTAATCTTGTTTAAAATTGAGGTAAGCCCTTTTTTATAAGTGTGTTCCTCTATTTTTTCCTCCAATCCCATAATTTTTTTCATCACCTCTAGGCCTTATATCACCATTTGTGGCCTTTATGTTCTATCACAACCTTGGAACTAGTTGTACCTTATAATCCCACATTGTTTCATTCCTCAAGCCCATGGTCCTTATTTGAGCCTTGATTGGGTGATACATAATGTTCCAAACATTATGTACCTAGGTAAATAACATTTCAAATATTTGTGCCCTGAAGATTGAGCCCAAATTTAAACTGGGTTCCCATCTCGGTGATTTAGTGGGTAATTAGGATTATAAACAGCCTACTTGTGTTTCAACATCCAAGACACTGTGAGAGGTATATAAATACCATAATTATCCTTATTTTGGTAATTCATTAATCAAAAATTATCATCAAGTATCCATTATCAAGCATTCATAATAAAGATATTAAGTGCAAGGAAGAAAATCAAGTTCAAGAGCCATCAAGAAATCAAATCTTCTTGTAATGCATTCAAGGTGTTCTCCATGGATCTAGATTATTTCCCTCATTTAAGGCCTAAAACAATTAGTGCTATATCCAGGAAGGATATGCACATACCTCTTCATCCAAGTATTCTTTCTTCTCACTCTTAATCAAGTATGGTGTTATGGCGAATTTCAACATCCATTACATAAGGTTTTATCTTTCATGAATTCCTTTTGGTTTTTTGTGTTAAGTCAAAGCTAAATTTCATAAACATATTTGATCACATTCAAAGAAGTATTTTCATTGCCAAGGTATGAATTAATTCATTTTCAGATCTAGCCTCTACCACATGACAACATACTTTTATTTCTTTCATTTCATTCCAAGGTTGATTCCAAATAGGGGTTTGAATAAGGCAAACCACTTTCATCCAACCTTCTTCCCCATTTTTTTGTGTGTAGGAACATATGGTGCAGTAGTCAGAACTTTTACAAAAGATTAGGATCTGTAAGAGAAATCCTACAAGTTTTATCCCAAAACACAAGGTACAAGTCATTTGAAACATTTTGTACCTGGGTACAAGTCATTTGGAACATTTTTTAATTGATATTTTTAGTCTAGATTTGTATCATAAGTCATTTTGATTGTTTAGTTCATGTTTCAAGTCTTTATGGTTCTCTACTATTCTCTATCAGCCTTTATTTCCTAATTTGTCCATATTTTCCTATTTAGCCATCTATCTTGCATACTTCTTTCAAATTGCACCTATCCATTTCCCCTTACACATATATAGTGAAGGATCATTGACCCATTCAATTCTTAGGAACTAGATGAGCCTATTGGGGTATCTTCCTTCTGAATGTGCAAGTTTGAAAATGAGGAGTAATATACCTCTTTTTACTGCTCCCCATTTCATATTGTACAACTAGCAATAAAAATACATTAAATATCAACATCCAACACAAGATACAAAACTTGAGCATGAAAATGCTTAAATCTACCAATGAAATCAATCGCTTTTTCTTTAACACCTTGTTTATAATGCATTAAATAAGTCAAATAAATCTTGTGACCAAATTTTTTTGAAACTATTAACTAAAAGGATTAGCAAGTTTTCAAAAGGAATTAATGGAATAGTGGGGTAAAGAACAATACCATTGCAAGGACTTATCTTGAAAGTTTCTACTAAATAGTTTATCCATAAACATATGATCATGAGAAAAGTCACTAGAAAATGTTTGAAAGGTCTTAGCATGAGTCAAGAGGTCACCTTTACCATTGTAAGTCTCTAAGTGAAGTATTTCCATGTATTGAGGGATAAAAACACAAATAATGTCTAAGGCCAAAGGGATACAATATCATATGTAGAAATGTTGAATTTGGATTGATTCATAGAGGAAATTTGTTATTGCAAGCACAAAATAGTTTGAGTAATACTATTAATAAAGGAGAATTCAATGGAAATTTTGATACAGGGCACATGTGAAATGGTGGGACCATTATGGGAAATGGAAGAAACATTAGAATATGAAAATGGAACATTGTTGTATCTAGGCACAGATGAATATTGGGAAACACATGGAACACTTGAAGGAGGAACAAAAGGATTAGGAATGCTTCCAAGAAAAAATTTTATGGGATTTATACTTGAAACAAATGTAGTCATGATAGGTGGAGCCTAAGTAGATACACTATATAATGAATTAGGAATAGGAAGGGAAGTTTCAACACTAGTGGGAGATTGAGTCAAACCTATAGCTTGAGCATGATAATTAAGAGGTTTAACATAACTATCAACAATATGGGAAATAGTGTGTACAAAAATTTGATACCATGTTCATCATTGTGAATCAATTTCCTCAAACCTTCTACTAAGGAGATAACTTCCATGTTAGAATTCTCTTGACTTAACCATTGTTCAAATGTTTCAAACTCATGGGAAATATTTTGCACCTAGGTAGGAGGAACTCTTTAAGACTCATCTTCATCATAAGAAGAGTGGGAAGAAGGATTATCAACCATAGTAGTAATATAATTAGTAGGCATGTGTCTGTCATCAAGATTCCTAGGAAATAAAGAGGACTCAAGATCAAAGGAACCCATAAGTCTATGACTTATCCTAAAGACAATTATATAGGTGGGTAAGTGCACCAAGATGGTGTGCAAATAAGTGGCCACATAAAAAAAAAATCAAAATTTTCCATAACCCACTTGGGTTATTTGAAATTCAAAATTTTCAAGCTTGAGAAAAGTGAGCCTTTCCCAAGCCTCATTTAAATATTAAAATATTTGGGTTCTCCATAACCCATGCGGGTTATGAAGAACCAAAAGTTACTCATAACCCGTATGGGTTATGAACAACCAAAAGTTCCTCATAACCCGTACAGGTTATGAGAAACATATGTCATTTCCTCTACTTTTCCATAACTCATACGGGTTTTGTAAAAATAGGAACCTAGGAAGGGAGGGAGGGGAGAGAGAGTATGGGAGGGAGGGAGGGAGAGATGTGGATAGGGAGAGAGATGGAGAGAGAGAGAGAGAGAGAGAGAGAGAGAGAGAGAGAGAGAGAGAGAGAGAGAGTATGAGTAGAGGGTGATAATAGGATATAGAGAGCCCTAAGAGGGGGAGAGGGAGAGAAGAATAAAGGAAGAGAATAGGGGATAGGATGAGAGGGAGAGAAGAGGATAGAGAGATGGGGAAGGAGAGAGAGAGGGGATAGAGAGGGAGGGAGGGAGGGAGATAGGGTGAACATGAGAGGGAGAGTGAGAGAGAAGGGTATAGGAAAGGAGAGATAATAGGATAAGGAGAGAGGGAGGGGAGAGAGAGAATATGATAAGGAGAGAGAGAGAGAGAGAGAGAGAGAGAGAGAGAGAGAGAGAGAGAGAGAGAGAGAGAGAGATGCGCGTGCACACACACACATATATGCATATATACAAACATAGCCATATATTATATACATAAATATACACAAATTTAGTGTATTCTTAATTTAGGACCATGTGTTTTGATTTATTCATAACTAGTACATGTTCTATAAAACATAAATTGCATGTTTTTACATCTCCAAAACACGTACGGGTTTTGAAAATTTTGAAATGTACCTTTTTGATTTTCAAAACCCGAGCGGGGTATGATGGACACAAAAACCCGTACATGTTTTAGACTTGAAAAAAGGGTTAGTAAATGACCCTAAGGCTCGAAAGCCCATTTCCCCTCCATTTTAGTTCCTTTACACTTTTTTTCATCTTTCAACATGAATTCTTGACTTCATCCTCATCAAATTTACAAATGATCAAGTGGGTATCTTTGAAATTACCACCACAATCTCACACACCTTCTCATCTTTCTAACCACATAAAATTTTCAATTTTTGGACAACATTAGCCTAGTGAAATTTAATTTTCTTTACAAGTGTCTTGATACGCCTCACAGACATATGTCTACCATTTTTTTAATAACTTTTGATCTACTCAACCAATTGTAAAAAAATTTGTATATTATTGTTCTACACTTAAATCTATACACTTTTAAAAAAAGAAGATTGCATTTTTTATTATTTTGATGCAAGTTATGCCCATTGCACGAACAAGTGCAAGATTTTCAAGATGTGGTCACTCCAAAAAATCATAAAAAAAGTAATCAACATAAAATAATGAAAAAATACACAACTTATAGATCTAACTCTTACCTACCATCCTACTAAATGGTTTTCCAAAATATTAAATCTAACTATATCTTTTGTTGAGTGCACATAAACAACTATGTTATGTTTTTATGAAAAAATCAGGAACAATTTTTTGTGCTCGGAGGATTTGACCCTCTTAATATTATCCATTTTAAAATTTTTTTAGTAGTTTAGAAACTAGATTCATAGTACTACAATTCTTATTTTTTACACATCTTCTAATTTTGAGTGCAAGACCCTCCCATTTCTCTTTGAAGTTCAGATTTACCCAATTTCAGAAAAATAAAATAAAAATGGCCACTTATACCCCCCTTTTTGCACACCATCTTGGTGAACTTACCCAAGTAGGACTCAATTTTATAATACTCATGCACAACAAAAGAAATAAAAGTTAGATCTAACAATTGTAAGTATGAAATTTAAAAGAGATATTTAAACATTCATTAAATTTATGCAAGATGAATTCAACTAGGCATAATTGTACATAAAATCTAATCAATAGCACATCTAACTATGAAATGAAATTTGAGGATACAATGCACATAAAGACGATCTAACACCAATATGGGAATGGAAATTTCATGCATTAGGTTCACCAAAAATGTACATAAAGAAAAGATTAGGAGATGTAATGAAAAATGTAAGGGATTGTCCACCTTTTCAATGTACAAATGGGAAGGAAGATGCCCCACTAAGCTCAAAGTTAGTGTCAAGTGCTAAGTGGGACAATGGTTTACCTTCGTTGACTATGATTAAGAATGAAATGGATACAATTACCTAAAGATACAAGATAAAAGACTAAATAAGAAAATATAGGTTGTTTCAAAAAGACAGATTGACAAAAAAAAGATGGAAAGCTACAATGACCTGAAATGGAAACTTGAAAACTATACTAACCTGTGATGTGAGTATGAAGGAAATTTTATAGGTAAAAAATGCCTTGGGCATTTTGTTCCTAGGAACATAAAGCCTACGACGTTCTATACCCAGGGGTTTTTCTTGAAACTTTGAGAGTCAATTCCGCAAATCCTAAACTTTCCAAATAAAGTCTTGATAGTTAAGCCACCTATTCTTGCACATAGAAAAATGGGGGAAACGATTGTGAAAAGTGATTTTCCATGGTTAGACCCCTATTTAGGAATCAACCTTGAAAATGAAATAAAATTGTATAAAGGAAAGTAAATGTAAAGGTAAATATTTGATCTACATTGTATATGCCTTCATGAACCTATATTGATATCACACATATTCATGAAGATACTTTCAAATTGTTATTGAATTGTAGTTTTTGACCTTGGAATGTAGAAAGGAATCAAGAATACCTTCACAAATGCATGGATCTATGAATGCCACTCCTAGATCTTCAATGTTGTTATGCTTGATTAAACATTTTATATGGAGGAAGAATGCACATGGATCGAAAAAGGATCTTATTTCTTGCTCGAGAACTCCTCTACTTGGAAATCATGAGAGAGAAGCTTGCTACAATTGAGAGGATTGCCTACAAAATATGTTGGAATCTTGGAGAAAAGCTAGATCTTCGATGCTTGCCTTCAAATCTTGAATTCACTTGATCACTTAGTTCTTCAATTCTTGCTTGCTGTTGATAATTGATTGTGGATACAAAAATGAGGAGAGATAGGGTGTTTATATACTTCATTAAATATTTTTGGATTCAAAATTAAGGTAGGCCAACCATGGGATCTATATTCCCATTGAAACACTGCAACAAGACCCTAATTCAAATTTGTGCCCAAGCCGTTATGTACTTAGGAAAAAACACCAAAATTTAATGGGATCCAAGAATATAAGATATATATCAAATTAGAGGGAGATAAGTAGCCAGACCAAGCATAATAGACGTGAAATCTCAAAATTGCCAAAAATAGGACCTAACTGAGCATCCAATTATGGGTGCTAACTTTTTAGGATGGTAAAATCCCTTCATAATGAAGTTGAGATCACTATACTAGGCGACCTGAAATCCTTCACATGCATTGTAATAACCTTAATCCAAAATCAGAGACTACCATACCTAGCAATCTCCAAGAAACTAATTCTACACCATATGTTGATCCTCAATCATTGAAGACTTCCACATCTAAATCTAATGAGACCAAAATCATAGTCAAAGTGAAAACCAAGGAGTACCTGAGAATACAACATGAGACCAAAAATATCTCAAACCCCATCAACCACAACCATAGTTTGAAAACCAACTACTTTTACAAGACGGAGAGCCTTGTATGGTGAAATGGAGGAAGAATAGCTCCTACGATGATTATACAAAGATGAAATGAAAGAAGAAGAAAGGACTAAGAAATTTGAAGTAAAGATACATGTTGAGTAATATGGAAAAGGACTCAGAATAATGAAGAAAATAGGACATGATGGTCATAGTCCTTTCAAGATACAAAAGAAAGACATCATTGAGCCAATTAAACATAAGGGTGTGCATAGATTTCCTAGATTAGGCTATGATATGCATAGCTATAAGACCTTGAGTACTAAGTGTAACTCAAGTTCAGTAGGAGAGTCCTCTAGCATAACACATGATAATTAGGAGAGTACCATCAATGACTTTAAAAATTTCATTGACATATATGGGTATGTGCAGGATCATGGTATACCAAACTAAGCCCTTAAGTGACAATGAAAATTCAGAAAACCGGGTTTAGGCAGGTTGACATAAAAATTTGAACAAGTTATAAATATTATATCAAAAATATTTAAGAAGAGAATCTATAGAAAATTGAATTTAGTTTCTAAGATACTAGGCCTTTTTTGAAAAACAATTATTCTATATGTTGAAAATTTCAAATTTCAATGTAGTAGTACAAAAATTTCAGGAAAAAAAAAAGTAGGTGTATGTCTGACCACCTTAAACACAATAAAATGATAAATTTTTTTTACAAGATTCTAGATATAAGTAGTAGACTCATGTTTGGATGTGACACATATTTTTTGTAATTTATTTCCTAGTAAATAATTGATTATGATTTTTCTTCTAAAAATTTTCCAGAATACAAAAACTCTCGTATCTGACCATGTTAACTTAGTCTAAACTTTATAAAATTAAAAACTTTTGTTATTTTTCTTGTAGTAGGAAAAGCATAGAATGTGACAAATGTTTTGGATTTCAAAAATGTTATACAGTTTGAAAATTATAGCTATTTTTCAACAAGTCTATCAATCAGGAGTAGAAAGATAACAAGTAGGTGTATGTCTGATCGCATTAAACAAAATCAAATGATAATATTTTTTATAAGATTCTAGATAAAATTAGTAGACTCATGTATGGATGTGATGTATATTTTTTTGTATTTTTTTCCAAGTAAATAATTAATTATGATTTTTCTGCTACAAATTTTCCTAAATATAAAAACTCTCGTGTCTGACAACCTTAACTTAGTCTAAGCTTCATCAAATTGAAAGAATTGTTTATTATTATAGTATTAGGTGAAGAATAGAATGTGATGTATATTTCCAATTTCAAAAATGTTATATTGTTTGAAAGTTATAGTTGTTTTTCAAAGAGTCTATGAATCAAGACTTCTTTTTCACATTGCCACCTTTTTGGCATACCATGATCTTGCACATACCCATATATGACTATCATAGCATTTTTACCCTTATACAATTGCATGACATTTCAACCTAATCGTGATCCTTTACCCCTTGTCCATCCCAAGCTCATTGATCGAGACCAACAAGGACCACCAGAGTTAGACACATTTCAAAATGATGAAGCTATAGTAGATCTTCTAGGAGCAAAAAGCAACATACATCTTGGGGACCAAAAAATTAGTTTTGTAATAAAAAATAGTGTGGCTTATTTCAAGGAGGGTGTCAAGCCTTTCATTCACAAAATTATAGAAAATATATGCATTTTTCTTCTAGTGAAAACCACTCCAAGGAATTAGTAGACCTAAAATTATAGAAAATATATACATTGTTCTGAAGGTGAAAACCTCTCCAAGGAACCTGAGGATGTAAGGCTTGACACACTTCCTTGAACATCTCATCACAAGAAACCACCTATTTGGTTGAGAAGAAAATAGAAGCTAACTTGGGTATGAATGAGGAACCTAAGATTATCCACTTGGTTACGTCAATGATATAATAAGAGAGAGTTGCATTTATCTAGTGCTTCAAAGAGAAAAAAGTTAATTTCTCTTGGACCTAGGTAGGACATGCTTGCATCTGATCACAATTTGGTTATGCATTCATCTGACTATAGCACTAGGGGAAAAACCTATCAAACAAAAGTTAAGAGAAATTCACTTGCAGATCGCACTATCGGTAAAGGAAAAACTACAAAACATATTAGATGTTGGTTTTATAAGGCCTATTGATTACGTAGAATAGATTTATAATCTTGTACTAGTGTCCAAACTTGTTGGGGGCATCCACATTTGCATAGACTTCAAAGATTTAAATAAAGCTTTTCCTAAAGATGACTTTTGGGCTTTCCTAACATTGACATGATAGTGGACTTAATAGTTGGACACATAATAGTATCCCTCATGGATGGTTTCTCAGGTTACAACCAAATCAAGATATCATTTAAGGGTCAGCACAAGACCACATTCACTTGTCCTTGGGGAATGTTTTGTTGGAATGTCATGCCTTTTGGTTTGAAGAGTGTCAAAGCTATTTATCAATGTGCAATGACCACTATCTTTCAAGACATAGCACATACATATATGAAAGACTATGTGGATGACTTATTTGGGAAATCATTTACTAGAATTGGAAATTTGGAAATCCTATATAAGATTTCACCAGTCTAGAGAAATAAGTGTGATTGAATTTTAAGAAACATGTATTTGGGGTGACCTCGGGGAAACTCTTAAGATAGATTGTCTCTTGCAAGGGGGTTAAAGCTAACCCTGCTAAAATAAAAGCTATACTTGAAATACCACCACCCAAGAATCCTAGTGAGTTGAGCTCCTTACAATGGAAGTTACAATCTATATGTTGCCTTATAGCACAACTAGCAAATATGTGTCAACCTTTTCAGCACCTGTTACACAAGAATGTTCTTTAAGATGAGATGGCAATTGTGAACACATCAAACATTCCAAATTGACGTTTCCCAATAGACCAATTGACCTTATTGTTAACTATTTAAATAAAACATTGAAGGACAAAACATACATCTTTAAGAGTATGTTCTTTTAAAAACACAATATACCTATTATGCACATTGACAAATGGTACTGAAAGTGGGTGTAGACATATCAAAGATACCCTCTTTGAAGTCACAATCACGAAGCTTGTTATTTGGATGTACACTTCATCAAAGTATTGTAATATACTATATAAAGACAAAGATGTCAACATCTATATATTCAAACTTGTTAAAAAGAAAAAGAAAGAAAAAATACCATAACTATTTTGTACAAACCAAAGATATCCTCTTTTGAATCACCATCATGAAGCTTGTTTCTCGACAAGAACTACCAAGTCATTCTTCCTAGTCGAAATGAAGCTCGAAATACATGTATAAATCACAATCACAAGACTTGTAGTTTAAATGTATGCTTACGCAAAACATTGTAATTCGCTATATAAAGACACAAATACCAAAATACATGTATCACTTGTTTCCATTAAGAAATTTATACAAAGTATACCTATTATGTACATTGACTAATAGTACTAAAAGTGAATACAAACAAAACAAAATATCTTTTCTGAAATTGCAATAATGAGACTTGTAGTTTAAATATATACCTACTCAAAGTATTACAATCCACCATATAAAAACAGAGATGCTCACATCTGACTTCTATAAAAGGGGAAAAAAAACACTATAGCCAAAGATATCTTCTTTGACAATCATGCAGCTCGTTTCTGCACAAGAACAGGCAGCCCATTCTTCATAGTAGAAGTCAAGCTCGGAATACAATCTCCCCTATGCAGAGGATCAACCCGCAATCGAAACCCACGAATCACAGAAGCAGCAATGTACTTCATCTGAATAAAAGCCATTTCTTTCCCCAAACAAACACGAGCACCTGCCTGAAAAACAGCATACTTAAATGGGCTCTGCGGAACAAAAATCCCATCTTTAATCCATCTCTCCGGCCTACACTCCATGCAATCCTCGCCCCAAATGCTCTTCATCCTCCCCATTGCGTAAGGATGGTAAGTCACCCAGCTGCCCTTTTTAACAAAAGTCCCATCTGGAAGACAATCATCTTCCAGAGCATGTTTTGAATCATATCGAACAGGAGGATACAATCTCATCGATTCACAGATCGCAGAATGAAGATATTCCATCCCTTTCACATCCTCATATGATAAAGATCCCTCTTTTGTTTCACCCAGTTCCCTCAGAATTTTTTCCTCCACCTCGGGATGCGAAGAAATGAGCCAGAAAAACCATGTCAGAGCAGCAGCCGTGGTGTCTCTGCCCGCCAGAACGAAACTCACAACAATGTCTCTCAAATGTTTGTGATCGAAGGTTTCTTCAGTGAGCAGCAGAAATCTTGAAAGCAAGTCTGGTTTGAATTGGGCACCCGAATTCCCAATTTCTGCACTTCTTCTCTTTATAATCTCGCCGGCAAACTCATCCACGACATGAATTGCACTGGCAAGATCTTTTTCCGAGCCCAATTTCAGAGCCCGCTTGAATTTCCACTCAAGACTAATCACAGCCCTCGCTCTCTTTGAACTCAGCTGGCAGGCGACGTCCATGGCGTCTGCAAATTCCGATCTTGGGAGGCCGAGATCGAGTAAATTTGGGTCATTCCCGAACGCCACTTTGCAGATGTTGTCGAATGAGAATCGGCGCAGAACGTCTTGCAAATCGAGAAAAGTCCCTCTTTTACATGCCTGTTCCACCACGGGGATCAAACGATCTGTGGTCTCCGATTGCACGCAATCCACGATGAAATTCCGCAGAGACTTGGTGCTGAATTCGTAGCTCGCGATCTTTCTCTGGATTCTCCACGCCTCTCCGTCCACGTTGAAGATGCCGTTGCCCAGCAAATCGTTCAGAATTTCATTAAAGATCTTACCTTTTGGGTAGTTCTCGAATCGGGTCTTCAGTATGTGTTCTACGTTCTCTGGATTGGCCGTCACAACTGTTCTTGTGCCGCCCAATCGCTGGATTGTCATTGTCTGAGTTGGAGAATTTCTCAGCAGCTCTGTGTACCATTCGCATAGCCTGGTTTGATTCTTCCAGAAGGAAATCATGCACCCAATGAAGGGATGTGATTTGGGTCCATAGAAATTATCAAAATTCTGCCGCTTGAAGATCAAAACAGTTATTAGAAACACCAAGAACACAAAGATTATGGCGCCCCCCATAGATCTGTTGCAGGAAAGATTACCGATGCAAAGGGGTTTCCTTTTAGATTATCAATCAAAGGACGTATCTTGTTAAAGATAACATGAGAAATCCTTCTATGGAAAGAAAGGAGGGAAATCTCTTTTATATTTGTAGATTATCAATTCGAAATATCTTGATATATATAAGATGAGCAAATTTAAGTGATGGAAAGTGAAAATGTTTTGTCTTGTTAGATTATTGACTAAAAGATGTATCTTCTGGATAACATGAGCAAATTTTTCTCATGGGAAGAAAAAAGGGAAATATGACTATCAATCCATCAAGACTCTATCTTTTTAGACTATATAACATGAGTGAATTCACTGATGTTAATAAAGAAGTAAAAAACAATTTATGGATCAAAAGATTTATCTTATTATATAACATGAACAAATCTTTTCATAAAAAGAATTAAGTCAAAAAGTCTTTTATTTTTTAGATTATTGATCAAAAGATTTAGCAAAATCTATCTATAAAAAGAAAGCCAAAAAAAAAATCTATCTTTTTATATTCTCTATCAAAAAATTTATACAAAATTGAAAGTATGAAATTTGAAAGAGATATGTAACTATTCATTAAATTTATGGAACATGAATTCAACTAGGCATAATTCAGAAAAGACTGACTCACAAGAAATATACAGGAAATTGTAATGACCTAAAATGAGAGCTTGGGAACTATACTGGCATGTGATGTGAATTTGAAGGCAATTTTCCAAGTACAAAATGCCTTGGGCATTTTTTTCCTAGGAACAGAAAGCATAGGGAATTTTATACCCAAGGGTTTTGCCTAAAACTTTGATAGTCAATTCCGTAGATCCTAGACTTTCTAGATCAAGTCCCAAAAGTTGTGCCACCTATTCTTGCACACATAAAAATAGAGAAAAGGTTGTGGAAATAGGTTTTCCTTGGTTAGACCCCTATTTAGGAATGGACCTTGAAAATAAATTGAAATTGCATAAAAGAAAGAAATTGTAAAGGTAAATATTAAATGTACCTTGTAAATACCTTCATGAACAGATATTGAGATCACATATATTCATGAAGATGCTTAAATGGTTCTTGATTTTTAGTTGTTGACCTTGGAATATAGAAAAGAATCAAGGATGCCTTCATAAATGTATGGATCTATGAATACCAGTCCTAGATCTTCAATGTTATTATGCTTGATTGAACACTTGCTATGAAGGAACAATGCATATGGATGGACAAATGATATTCTTGCTTGCTTGATATCTCCTTTAGTTTTCCATTAGGAGAGAGAAGTTTTCTGCAATAGAGAAGATTTCCTTCAAATGCTTTGGATGCTTGGAGAAAATATAGATCTTGGATGCTTGCCTTTAAATCTTGAATCCACTTGATCACTTGGTTGTTCAATTCTTGCTTGCGGTTGATAATGGATTGTGGATGCCAAAATAAGGATAGATAGGGTGTTTATATACCTCATCATACATTTTGAGATTCAAAATTAAGCCAGGCCAACAACAAGATCTACTTACTCACCAAAACACCATAAGGGGGCCCTGATTCAAATTTGAGACCAAAACTAGGGGAACAAAATACCTTGGGCATTTTATTCCTAGGAACATAAATCCCAAGGTATTATGTACCTAGGAAAAAGAACCAAAATTCAATTGGGGAGCCAGAAACATAAGTCGATAGATGTTGAATTAGGGGGAGATAGGTAAATGGATCAAGCATAGCAGACATGAAATCTTGAAATCACCAAAATGAGACCTAACTCAACATCCAATTTTTGGTGCTAATTTTTTAGATGGTACACTACATAACATCAATGTGTAAAATTCCTTCATAATAGAGTTGAGATCACTATACTAGGAGACCCGAATTCCTTCATGTACTGTAATAACCTTAATTCAAAATTAGAGACTACCATACCTAGCAAATGCTTATAAAAAACTCCTTCTAAATTATATGTTGATCTTGAATCATTCAAGGCTTCCACATATGAATCTAATGAGACTAAAATCATAGTGAAAGTGAAAAACCAAGGAGTAGGAGAATACAACATGAGACCATTTGAACATATCTCAAACCACATCGACTACAACCATAGTTTGCAAACCAACTACTTTTACAAGATGGCGAGCCTTGTATGATGAAATGGAAGATGAAGAGCTCTTGAGATGGTTATACAAAGATGAAATGCAAGAAGAAGAAAAGACTAAGAAACTTGAAGTAAAGATATGTGTTGAGAAGTATGGAGAAGGACTTAGAATAATGGACCAAATAGGATATGATGGTCATAGTCCTCTTAGGCTACAAAATAAAGGTGTCATTGAACCAATTAATCATAAGGGCATGCATAGATTTCCCAAGTTAGGCTATGATACGTATAACAATAAGACCTTGAGTATTAAGTGTAACTTTTAGTAGGAGAGTCCTCTAGCATAACACATGATAATTAGGAGAGTGCCATCAATGACTTTGATAATTTTATTGACATATATGACTATGATAGCATTTTTACTCTATTGCAATTGAATGACATTGAACCTAATCGTGATCCTTTACTCCTTGTCCATCCTTAGCTCATTAATTGGGACCAACAAGGACCACCAGAGTTAGACACATTTCAAAATGATGTTTAGCTATAGTAATTTCTCTAGGAGCAAGAAGCAACTTACCTCTTGGGGACCACATAGTTAGTTTTGCAATAGAACTCAATAGTGTGGCTTATTTCAAATAGGGTGCCAAGCCTTTTAGTCACAAAATTATAGAAAATATATACATTGGTCTTCTAGTGAAAATTGCTCCAAGGAATCATCAGACCTCCAAAAAAGTGAAAATAAAGGATGCATCTAAAGGTGAAAACCTCTCCAAGGTTCCCGAGGATGGAATTCTTGACACACTTCCCTGAGCATCTCATCACAATAATTTACCTATTTGGTTGAGAAGAAAATAAAACCTAACTTGGGTATGAACAAGGAACCTACGATTATCCACTTGGTTGTGCATTGACATTAGAAGAGAGAATTGCATTTATCTAGTTCTTCAAAGGGAGACAAGTTAATTTTGCTTGGACCTATGCAGTACATGCCTTGACTTGATCCTAATTTGGTTTTGCATCATTTGACTATAGCACTAGGGGAAAGACCTGTCAAGAAAAAGTTAAGAGAAATGCACCTGCAAATCACACTATTGGTAAAGGAAAAACTTAAAAAGCTATTGGATGTTGGTTTTATAAGGCCTATTGATTACATAGAATGGATTTCTAATCTTGTACTAGTGTCCAAACCCATTGGGGGCATCTACATTTTCATAGACTTCAAAGATTTAAATAAATTGCATCCTAAAGATGACTTTTGGGCCTTCCTAACACTGACATGATAGTGGACTTAACAGTTGGACACAAAATGCTATCCATCATGGATGGTTTCTCAGTTTACAACCAAATAAAGATATCACTTAAGGATCAACACAAGACCGCATTCACTTGTCCTTGGGGAACCAGTCGTTGGAATGCCATGCATTTTGTTGACAGAGATACCAAAATACAGATGTCGACATCGTTATATAAAGACAAAGATGCCAACATACATGTATCACTTGTTTCCATTAAGAAAATATACAAAGTATACATATTATGTACATTGACTAATAGTACTAAAAGTGAATACAAACAAAGTAAAGATATCTTCTCTGACATTGCAATCGTGAGACTTGTGATTTAAATATATACTTACTCAAAGTATTACAATCCTCTATATAAAAACAGAGATGCCCACATTTACATATTCAGACTTTTATAAAAGAAAAAAAAAAAAACTATAGCCATAGATATCTTCTTTCACAATCATGCAGCTCGTTTCTGCACAAGAACAGGCAGCCCATTCTTCATAGTAGAAGTCAAGCTCGGAATACAATCTCCCCTATGCAGAGGATCAACCCTCAATCGAAACCCACGAATCACAGAAGCAGCAATGTACTTCATCTGAATAAAAGCCATTTCTTTCCCCAAACAAACACGAGCACCTGCCTGAAAAACAGCATACTTAAATGGGCTCTGCGGAACAAAAATCCCATCTTTAATCCATCTCTCCGGCCTAAACTCCATGCAATCCTCGCCCCAAATGCTCTTCATCCTTCCCATTGCGTAAGGATGGTAAGTCACCCAGCTGCCCTTCTTAACAAAAGTCCCATCTGGAAGACAATCATCTTCCAGAGCATGTTTTGAATCATATCGAACAGGAGGATACAATCTCATCGATTCACAGATCGCAGAATGAAGATATTCCATCCCTTTCACATCCTCATATGATAAAGATCCCTCTTTTCTTTCACCCAATTCCCTCAGAATTCTTTCCTCCACCTCGGGATGCGAAGAAATGAGCCAGAAAAACCATGTCAGAGCAGCAGCCGTGGTGTCTCTGCCCGCCAGAACGAAACTCACAACAATGTCTCTCAAATGTTTGTGATCTAAGGTTTCTTCAGTGAGCAGCAGAAATCTTGAAAGCAAGTCTGGTTTGAATTGGGCACCCGAATTCCCAATTTCTGCACTTCTTCTCTTTATAATCTCGCCGGCAAACTCATCCACGACATGAATTGCACTGGCAAGATCTTTTTCCGAGCCCAATTTCAGAGCCCGCTTGAATTTCCACTCAAGACTGATCACAGCCCTCGCTCTCTTTGAACTCAGCTGGCAGGCGACGTCCATGGCGTCTGCAAATTCCGATCTTGGGAGGCCGAGATCGAGTAAATTTGGGTCATTCCCGAACGCCACTTTGCAGATGTTGTCGAATGAGAATCGGCGCAGAACGTCTTGCAAATCGAGAAGAGTCCCTCTTTTACATGCCTGTTCGAGCACGGGGATCAATCGATCTGCGGTCTCCGATTGCACGCAATCCACGATGAAATTCCGCAGAGACTTGGTGCTGAATTCGTAGCTCGCGATCTTTCTCTGGATTCTCCACGCCTCTCCGTCCGCGTTGAAGATGCCGTTGCCCAGCAAATCGTTCAGAATCTCGTTAAAGATCTTACCTTTTGGGTAATTCTCGAATCGGTTCTTCAGTATGTGTTCTACGTTCTCTGGATTGGCCGTCACAACTGTTCTTGTGCCGCCCAAGCGCTGGATTGTCATGGTCTGAGTTGGGGAATTTCTCAGCAGCTCTGTGTACCATTCGCATAGCCTGATCTGATTCTTCCAGAAGGAAATCATGCACCCAATGATGGGATGTGATTTGGGTCCATAGAAATTATCAGAATTCTGCCGCTTGAAGATCAAAACAGTTATTAGAAACACCAAGAACAAATAGATTATGGTGCCCGCCATAGATCTGTTGCAAGAAAGATTACCGATCCAAAGGAGCTTCCTTTTAGATTATCAATCAAAGGATGTATCTAAGATAACATGAGAAATCCTTCTGATGGAAAGAAAGAAGGGAAATCTCTTTTATATTTGTAGATTATCAATTCGAAATATCTTGATATATATAAGATGAGCAAATCTAAGTGATGGAAACTGAAAACGTTTTGTCTTGTTAGATTGTTGACTAAAAGAAGTATCCAATCTTCTGGATAACATGAGCAAATTCTTCTGATTAGAAGGGAAAAAGGGAACTATCCTTATCTTTTAAGACTATCAATCCATCAAGACTATCAATTTAGACTATATAACATGAGGGAATTCACTGATGTTAAGAAAGAAGTAAAACCCAATTTATCTTGTTAGATTATGGATCAAAAGAACAACATAAACTAATCTTTTCATAAAAAGAAAGAAGTCAAAAGTCTTTTATTTTTATATTATTGATCAAAAGATTTAGCAAAATCTATCTCTAAAAAGATCGTGGTAATCTATCTCAAAATATTTATATTTTTTTAATGGAGGGTTCAGATTTGCAAGGCAGCCTAGCAGAGGCACAAAGTCTGCAAGCAACCAACCAGCGAAGACCCAATACAGAAATGTTTTAACAATCGAATAAAACGCACACGTGCCTGAAACCTCTAATAGAAAGAACAAAGCCAAAAAAAATCTTTATCTTATATTCTCTATCGAAAAATTTGTAAGGATTTAGCAAAATCAATCTGATAGAAAAAAGAAACGAAACAAATCTTTTATCGTCTTAATTCTCTTTTAAAAAATTTATAAGAATTTAAAGAAGAAACCAAAAAAAACCTTAATCTTCTTAAATTCTCCATCAAAATTTTATCTCGTTGGATTTTCTATTCAAAGATTCACGTTTCTGGCAATTCAAATCCTCGTGGTATCCTGACCGACTTGTTTGACACCCAAATTATTTTGATCACATGTCCAGGAAATGCATTATGTTTGATTTATTTTCTGTATTATTTGAATGAGTCTCCTCCAATGTTCTTCCATGGATGACGCATATGATGAGGCCTTTCATCGATCTTGTTCTTATTCAACAACTACCTACCTAATTTGGGAACTGGTCTAATGGAATTTAGACATTAAAAATAAAAAAATCTTGATCATAAATATATACACTTCGCTTGATTTTTAGGTATTATGGAAGATTTGACAATGAGATATTAAAAAATGCAAAAGCTCAGGAGACTTACAGTGGTTAAATGGGCCCTTGCCAACTTTCCAACACGTGTTAAATAAAAGTCTATTGAGAAAAAGTCTTTATGTCTGCTTCAAAAAATGTTTCTGGATGCAGCTGTGGCAAGATTTTTTTAGGTCTAAGAAAACAAGTCTTTAAGTCTTACGTCTGTTTTGTTAATCAATTTGGTAGATCAAAAGAGTTGAATAACTATATCACGCAGGTGCTTTAGATTTATCAAGAGTGGTCACACCCAATTGGAAGAGAGTTCTTTATTTTATCTTAAAAAATGCTGATTAGCAGCTCAAATGGGAATATACTTCTTGTTAATTAATTAAGGATTTTTTATTCATCAAATTACATTTTAATGCTTCCACTAAGATTTTTTTAATGGAAAATAATTTAGTCAAAATCTTGATGTGTAGAGCACATGGAATTGCGTGCTGCTTAAATTCAAATATAACAAAGTTTCTACTTTATTGTATGCATTTATCATTGTCATGTTGCTATTAGGATTCAATTGTGTAGTTTTTGAGTCAAATTAGTTGACCCATGTATGGGTAGTGGTTAACAAGAATCCATCTCTCACAAGAATGAATGGAACACCTAGCACTCATTGCATCTAGGTAATGTTCAAAGAGGTTAAGCATTGGATCTTTCGTGGAATATATCACCATCATATTATATAAGCAACTTAAACATAAGGCAAAGTAGGAAATATACAACATATATGTCATTTAATGTGTATTTTCGACATAGATCATGGATAATTAAGATGAAAGTGTAATCAAAATATTAAAAATAATTAGTAAAAGATGCAATCACTCTCATATAGAGAGTAATGGACTTTATTAGCACACCATCAATCCATTCTTATATCTAGAGGAAACATCTTCCATCAATTATATAGAATCAATTGCTAGAAACTATCATCTTCTCCAATATTAGCATTATAGGCCTCGTGCTTTCTAGAAGAAAAGTCCTCTAATGATTATATAGGCATCATTTCTAGCATTTTGATGATGGATCATGTAGTATGATCCGAAACGTTGATGAAAAAAATTCTACACAATCGAGCCCAGAAACTAATATTAGCAACTAGTATATTCTCCAATATTAGCATTATAGGCCTCATTGTACTTTCTAGAGGAAACATCTTCTAAGGATTGTGTAGACTTCATTGCTAGAAACTACTATCATCTCCAATATTTCCATTATATGATCTATTGTGCATTCAATTCAATTAAACTTAACACCCTTGATTATTTTTATAAATTGTATTTCTCTTATAATCTACTCGTCCTCTAGCTTTTAGTAACCTCCAAAATGCCTTAGTAGTAAGAAACTACCATCCACTTCATTACCAAATTGGTAACCTTACAATATGTATCTAGCTTAGTTTAAATGTGCTTTATTATCACTTTTGATTTTGCATTCATAGCCCCAATGTCTACCTCCTTTTGAATGTTTTTTCCTTTATGCATTTACCATCACCCATCTTGAGAAGGCATCACCATCTCCAATTCTCCGATTCTCCCATGTCCATGTTGACAAACAATTCTTGAAGGCTCTCCATAAGCTCTAAATATTATACTAGCATCTTAATATTTCACTAAAATTCTTCTATTATGGACACTCTTGACCTTATACTACCAAATTATATATTTAATTTTACAATACAAGAACCTACAAAATCAATTAGTGAATGCAAAACATCTTCTACAAACAAGAGCAACAAGAAAGATTTGCTACATTCCTCAAATAAAATATAATGAAATGAATTACAATAAATACAATGATTTCCTTTTATAGAAGCAATGACTCTAGAAATAGAGATAAAATCTAACTGCAACTAGATATGCAAACTAGAGCTATAAAAGCAAACTAGAGCCCAACTAGACTAAACTAGGGTAAATTTGGCTCAACAAAGTGATATTAACCTCAGCATGTATTTGCAAACATGTGATCAATTATGCATGAGAATATTCTTGAACATGTGCACAAGTATGGAATTCATCAACAATAAATGTGCATGATGCACCATCTATATGTATGTGCAACAAAATATCATGCTCTAACATTGTCAATTAAACCATTTGGATCTAAAACATCCTTTATCACCTTAACATTTGAAGGGTACAAATACTTATGTATTTTTCTTAAACAATAATGAAAAATCCTTTTGTGGTGAAGATGTTCCCTAGAATTACTCCCACCCCTCATCAACCCACAAATCCTTCTAGCACCCAAGGAAAAAATTAGATGAGTAGGGTTTAAAAATAGAAACTAAATGATAGTACAAAAATTTTCCACAACCATACTTAAGAAAATCATATAAACTCCAACAAATATAAAACCACTTAACAATAACAAAAGATTACAATAAATGAAATTGCCATTATTTGTGTTGGAATTCCTTTTTATTCACACGTCTACCACTAAATAAACTGTCCTCTATTATTCATAATGACTATCAACTTTAGCGAAACTATCTATTAACTAAAACAAGGTGGTCACAGGGTGGCTGCAAGAAGTTGGGTGCCAATTTTTTGCAAAAAGTGGAAGTGTTTTTCCTATTTTTCAAAATTTATCTGAATTGATCTCAAAATTTGAGGCACTTAGAGATTGAATCTTGGAAAAATTCGCTAATAGAAATTGTAGTATTTGGAGTCTACTTTTCAAATATATAATTTATTTTAATACCCACATTGTATAAATTATATTTTGATAGGCATATTTGAAAACCACTTTTTCAAAATGCCTGTTTCAGGACCATACCACATCCGTGTACGGCCACCATATTTTGACACAAATAAATGATTTTTTTAAAATCCTTTTTAGGGAAGATACCTAAGACATAGAATATTGATGAGAATATTTTTTCTTATTTTTTTATTTTGTAAATTATTTTTTATTAATTTTTAATTAACAATAAAGCTTATTTTTCAAACCTCTCGTGTACGGCCACCATAATTTAATATAATTTTTCTTTTTTTCAAAAATTCTTTTTTTTAATTTCAAAAGAATTGAATCTAGATTGATGACATATAATTTATTTTTAAAAATACTTAAAAATTAAAAAGTTATTAAAGTTTTAGTGAGTCTCACTATTTTACGTTTATGTACCACTATCAACTAATAAATAATGTAAAAATAGTAAAAATAACCATATTATTATGAAATTTATATTTTTAGAATCGTGATAGTGAGAGCTTTAATGGGTTTTTGTTTTGTCAAAAAAATCGATCCAGAAGGGCTTCAAAAAATTACGGTAAGCCTTAAAATTTTTATTCCAATGCCTTAGCCAAAATTTTGGAGGCTAAGACATAGGCTTGGTCTCACCAAACCTATCCCAAACCAAAAACTGAGGCAGAGTGAAAAATCTCGCCTGCACATTTTAAGAAACGGGCACCCGTTATTTAAATTCAAAAAACGGGCACTCGTTTCATAAATTTAAAAATATGTGTTTAAAAAAATATTTTAAATTAAAAAATAAAAAATAAAAATTTTTAGAAACGGGTACCCATTTTGAAAAAAAATGGGTGCCCGTTTCTGGAAAACGGGTACCCGCTTTTTGAATTTCGGATCGGATGTCCGAGCCTAAAACGGGTGCCCGTTTTTAAAAAATGGGTGCCCATTTCAAGCGGCGCAAATTTTCAAGCTGCGGACTTCCGCAGAATTGGCACCCAACTTTTTGCTTCTACCCCATACCAAATAAAAGATTAGGTAATATATTGCATCATTTCTTTATATTTGTTGAATATTAAGGTTTTCTAAATAATCTGTTACATTAGTTATTGTTTTCAAGATCTCAATATTTCCATTCAAATTTTTTTAATTATCCTCGTTGTTATAAAAATTCTTCCCAAAATTATCTCTATGTGAAATCTCTTACTATGTTTCTTGCATTTGTAGAGGTATGCAACTTCAATAAAATTAGCATTGTCCCTCTTGGGTACTTTCTAGGATTTAGATTTGGTATTATGCTTTTGTATTATCTCTCATCTCTTTAACTATTTTATTGTTTTCTTTTTTTGTAGATCACAAGTGTTAGTAGTATCTTGGAAACCATGATTTCATTCACATGAAATAGTTTTATTATCACTGTTCTCTCCTTTTCTACTTAAGCATTTTTATTGTATTGTTTATCTAGATTTTTCAATATAAAAAAAATTATAATTTTTTAATTAAAGAAAAAACATGTTTTGAAGGGATCTGAACCCTTTACAACAAGATTACATCAGATTTATCATGACAGCCCATCAAAACAAAGAGAACATAGACTAACAAATAACATAAACAGAGAACCCAACCAACCACAAGCATGTTTGGATTAACAAGACATAAATAACTGTTACATGCAAATATAACCAATATCAGAAAATGAGAATCCACACAAAAGAGAACACAAGACACAAAGATTTAACTTGGTTCACCCAATCCTTGGGCTACGTCCACCAACAAGTCTAATATTATTATTATCTAGTGATTACAACTTGATTACAATCTGCAATCCCTTACAGCTCAATACCACCACAAGAAGCTACTAAAACATACTTCATAATGAAATTCCTAACCGTAAGCTATTTTATACAAGCTTATTTTTTTGCTTTAAGGTTAGAATCGGTTAAAACATGTCGACCCAAAAATAGCCGAACCCCCCCCCCCGAACCCTAGCGAGGGTAGGGGGAAAAGTGTACAGTACTTCCTTGATCAATCACCACAATATAACAATCTCCCATTTGGGGATTGATCAAACTCCACACAAAGAAACAATCTCCCACTTGGAGACTAATCTTGTAGCTGAACCACTACCCTATGAAGCTCCCACTGTATCCAACCACCCTGGACCCCATTATTCCTTTATTCTATTTAGTCTAGTAGACCAACCGAAGCTGAACAAGAGTTCAACTTCTCCTTTGTTACTACCTTTATAAACATATCTACTAGATTATCATCTGTATGTATCTTTTCTAGCTTTAACTGCCCATCATCCAAAACTGACCAAATGAAATGGTACCGTAACTTTATGTGTTTTGTCTTTGAGTGCAAAGCAAAATTCTTTGCAAGATGAATGGCACTCTGGCTATCTGTATACAGATAATTATCCATCTCTGGATGTCCCAATTCTTCCATGAAGAATTAAAGCCATATCATCTCCTTGGGTGCCTCTATAGCAGCAACATAATCTACCTCTGTAGTGGATAAAACATTCACCTTTTGTAACCGAGAAATCCAACTCATTATTGTCCTACCAACAGTAAATACATAGCTTGTAGTATTCTGTTTGCTATCTATATCTCCTGCCAAATTGGAGTCAACATAGCCTTATATAGTAGTAGATCCCCCAAAGTGTAAACACTTACTAGATGTACCTCTCAAATATCTGAGAATCCATTTGACTACATTCCAATTCTCAATCCTAGGGTGACTCATATACCTTCTAACGAATCCCATTGCATGTGTAATATCTATCCTAGTACATACCATAGCATACATTAAGCTCCCTATAGCTGAAGCATAAGGTACCTTGGAAATTTTAGCGTCCTCTTCTGGTGTCTTTGGACACATCCCCTTAGTCAATTTCAAATGACCAGGCAAAGATATGTTGATAGCTTTGGCATTCTCCATAGAGAAACATTGCAACCCCTTCTCAATATAATCAGCCTGAGATAAAGTCAATTTCTAATTTTTCCTATCTCTGCAAATTTTCATACCAAGGATTTATTTTGCTGCCCCCAAATCCTTTATAGAAAATGAATGTGCTAACTATTGTTTCAACCCCTTAATGTGATCCATGTTAGACCTTGCTACAAGCATATCATCAACATATAAACATAAAATAATGTAGCTATCATCATCCAACCTATTAAAATAAACACAATTGTCAGAATGACACCGAGTGTATCCATGCTCATTCATAAAATTGTCAAATTTAATATACCATTGTCAAGGTGCTTTCTTCAAGCCATATAAAATTTTCCGCAATATGCACACTAGATTCTCCTTACTCTTGACCTCAAATCCATGCGGTTGTACCATAAATATTTCTTCATCCAAATCACCATGAAGAAAAGTAACATCAAGCTTCTCTAAATGAAAATCTTCAGTAGCCACAATACTTAAAATAGTACGAATAGAAGTCATTTTAACAACTGGAGAAAATACCTCATCAAAATCAATAATCTTTTTCTGTGCAAATCCTTTTATGACTAATCTAGCTTTAAATATTTTCTTACCTCCATCCTCTTCTTTCAGCCTATAAACCCATTTATTCTGTAAAACCCTTTCACCTTCGGGTAACTTACATAAATCCCAAGTTTGATTTCTCAGCAAGGAGTCCATTTCATCTGTCATTGCAGACTCCCACTACGGCTTTGTATCCACCTGCATAACTTCATTATAACATTCAGGTTCACCAGCATCTATTAATAAAATAGAATACAAAGAGGGAGAAAATATTTCTGGAGGTCTACTTAGCCTTGTTGATCGTCTAACATTCAATGGGGTTTGTGGTATTTTTTAGTGCTGTTGTTGAAGAGCATAAGGGACTACTGGAACATCATCTTTTGGAGTATCATCCAATACTACATAATCATTTTCTTTCTTCTCATGCTGCAGTAACAAATCTTTGTACAACACTTTCTCATTGAATATGACATCCCTGCTTACAATTTTATGATTTTCAAAATCCCAAAGCCTATAACCAAATTCATCAATGCCATATCCAAAAAATACACATTTCTTTGACTTAGCTTCCATCTTGGTTCAATTTTTAGAATCTATATGTGCAAATGCTTCACAACCAAATGTTTTGAGAAAAGAATAACTCACCTTCTTACCAGTCCATGCTTCCTCTGGAATACCATAGCCCAAAGGAGTAGAGGGACCTCTATTGATTAAATATATAGTTGTATTAATAGCCTTCACCCACATGTTTAAGGGAAGCCCTGCATGCAACCTCATACTCCTTGCACGCTCTATTATTGTCTTGTTCATGTGTTCAACCACTCCATTTTCTTATGGAGTCATTGGTATAGTTTTTTGCCTGCAAATACCATTAGAGGAACAATACTATTCAAACCATGTGCTGCAATACTCACCACCACTATCAAATCTGAGACATTTTAGCATTTTACTGGTCTCATTCTCAACCAAGCATTTCCATTTTTTAAAAGTTTGAAATACATCAGATTTCTATCTAAGGAAATAAATCCATACTTTTCTTGTTGCATCATCTATAAATGTAACATAATATAGAGAGCCACCAAGGGAAGATACCTGAGCTGGCCCCCATACATTTGTATGCACAAGATCTAATTTCTCATTTTTCTTTTCCTTCCCACTCTTCACAAAACTAACTCTCTTTTATTTTCCATACACATAAATTTCATAAAAATCCATATTGACACATTTCAAACCAGGTAAGGCTTTCTTTGAATGAAGTAATTTCATACCTTTTTCACTCATGTGCACAAGTCAGTTGTGCTAGACTATTGTGTCAAAATATACAACAATTGTTTGATGTTCTTGCTGCTCAACTGCAACAACTATTCCTGAACATTCATTTTCCTCTAAAAAAATTAAAGTAGAAGGAATAATATGACCTGTACAAAGATATAAGGTGCCTACTTTCACACCTTTTTCTACTACTAAGGAACCTTTTGAAACCTTCCAATTTCTATCATTAAAATTAACTGTGCAACACTCATCACCCAGTTTCCCTACTGAAATTAAATTCCTGCTCAGCCTTGGAACATGTCTTACCTCTTGTAGTAGCCAATGATTCCCATTCTACAACTTAATCTTAATTTTTCCCTTTCCAACAATCTGACAAGGTTCATTATCTCCCAAATAAACTAGCCCAAAATCCCCTTGGACATAATAATAAAAATAACCTCTATGGGGTGTAGCATGAAATGAAACCCTAGAATCTAAAACCCATGAATCATCAACACTTTCTAAAGAAAGAAGAAAAACATCCTCTTCAGATTTATTACTTACCACATTTGCCTCCTTGTTACCTTATTGTTTGTCTCCTTCTTTATTCTTCTGAGACCAGCAATCTTTCTTCTTATGACCTAGTTTTCCACAGTACTAGCAATCATTTGGTCCTTTGGGTTCATACCTCTTTCCCTTTGATTTTCCTCTTGATTTCCCATGATTTCCATAATTATTTCTTCTCTCATTTGTTCTGCCTCTTCTTTGTGCATTCAAGACACTTACAGATGTAGATCCACCTGAGATTTTCTTACGAGTTTCCTCACTCAAAATCACATCGATAACATCATCAAATTTTAGGGTATTAGAACCAGAAAAAAAGTTACTAACAACCATTACCAAGCCATTCCATCTTTCAGACAAAAAACACAAAATAAAGAGAGCCCTAATTTCATCATCCAAAGTAACACTTACAGAAGATAATTGACCGATAACCATATTAAACGCATTCAAATGATTAGTAACGGATCCACGTTCATATTAAATAGATGCTTCATGAGAAATACCTTGTTTAAAGTGGAGGGCTTTTCATACAACTTTGCTAGGGTTTCCATCAACTCTTTAGTTGTCTTTGCTTTCATAATATTAAACACCACTAATTGTGCCAGGTACAATTGAATACTTCCAAGTGCCTTTCTATCAAGAATTTCCCAGTCCTTATCACTTATTATTGACAGTTTCTTGGATTGTCCTTCCAATGGTCGCTATAGATCTTTCTGATAGAGATAGTCCCCCATTTTCATTTTCCATAATTGAAAGTTCTGCCCATTAAAATTCTCAACCTTCAGCTTACCCTCGTCTGCCATTTCTCCCACTCAACCGTGAGACTCCCACTAAACTATGAGATCTTCTTGCAGAGGATAACTGAAACAAAAAACTATCTCTAATACCACTTGTTGAGATTAACAAGACAAAAATAGTAGTTACATGCAAATATAACCAATATCAAAAAATGAGAATCCACACAAAAGGGAACACAAGACACAAAGATTTAACGTGGCTCACCCAATTCCTGGGCTACGTCCACCAAAAATGAGTCCAATATTATTATTATCCAGTGATTACAACCTGATTACAATCCACAATCCCTTGCAACTCAATACCACCGTAAGAATATACTAAAACATACTTCATAATGAAATCCCTAACCCTAAGCTATTTTATACAAGCTTATTTTTCCTTTTTAGGGTTAGAATCGGTTACAACATGTTGGCCCAAAAATAGCCGAAAAACCTCGGTGAGGGTAGGGGGAAAAGTGTGTAGTACTTCCCTCATCAATAACCACAATATAAAAAAGAAAAAAGCCAACAAAAAACTAAAATAAAGACAAAACAACACTAGAAAAAGATGCAAAACTATCCCAAATTTCTTACAGTCTCTACCACTTGAACCTCCAACTAGTTCATCTTCAGGGCATAATTTTTGAGATTAGTGATGTCCTAGGGCATCTTGATTGCCTTCTTCTTCGTGTTAGCCCTAGTTCTTTTACTCAGACCTGATAGCTCATCAATGTGGCAATATCTTTGTCCTACTCTAAATCAACAAGGATCTTTTCCTCATGCATATTCTCCAGCTTGGACACAAAGGAGTTCATGTTCTCAACAAAAATCTTGATCACTTTGTAGCTTTGATCCATAATCTTTTGAAGGGTAGCCTCAACCTTTCCAAACCTCTTATCATTCTCCTAATTTTTTTTTATCATAACATGCCTTCATCTTTTCAACAACTTCCACATCTCTAGAAAAACATTTCACAACTACTTGTTTTTCCACTTCAGACCAATGGGCATTGGTCGAAGCTTCATGGGCTTTATCTTTAATAGGGACCATGGGATGAGGTTTGGAGGGAAATTTATTCTACATGGGAACATGAGTGTCTTGAGTGTCAACTTTAACCCCCTCCTTTGACTAAAAGCTTTCAAACTTGGAAGAAAAGGCTCTCTACTTCAAGTGAAGGCTTTTGATTTCATGAAAATACCATCTTATAAGCCTAAAACAATACATTGAGCTATATTTTACAGTCTCCAGAACACAAAATTCCATTTCCTTCTTATCTTGAAAATCTTGAAGTGTCAAATTGACAAAGGATTGGGAATTAACATCATCTCCATGAGAGGAGGAGAGAGAGTTTGCAGAATCAATAGGCTCATTACTCTCAAAAAAATCAAGATTAATTTCTTTCCCTTTACCTAGGTCCTTCTTGGCATATTCACTACCCACCACCGAGGGAGACACCTTCCCCATACTAGTACCCACCAGTGAGGAATTAACCAAATTCTTCACATCCTTTCTAGAATTTTTAAGAGGGGGAGGGGAAGCTTCCTCCTCATCCTCTCACTATGCCAATCCTCATCATCTGACTTACTACTATCCTTCCCACCATCATCAAAGATAGAGAGGGCCCTAGATGGGATCTCCAAAACCCTAGCCTTGAAGTGTTCAAAGATGAGAAAGATTAACTCTTAATGGAGAAGAGAGTTGCAATGGGAATTCCATCTGTGATCAACAATTCTAGAATTCAAGGAAGAAGGTAAATAATAAGGAAAGGAAATCCTTACTTTATGTCTAAAATGATTCAACATCACAAAATGATAACCATAAACCCTTAAAAAGTGGCCATCAAGCATGAAGAACTCCATTATGGCTTTGAGAAGCTCTCTCCAAAGGAGCTTAATCCTCTTAGGGTGAAAATTAGATTTATTTATCTTCACAAGTTTAGCCTTCTCCTTTTCAGTCTTTAGAAACTTCTTGATAACAACATTTGAAAGCTTCATGTCCCTATAAAATTTAATTCCTTCTATAGGAAAGCCAGTTTCCTCTGCCACAAGGCTCTCATCCACAATCACCTGCTTATCAAAAAGATTCAGCTTCCCCTCTTTCCATTCCTTTGTAAAGATCTTTGTGACCTTGGTATCATACCCATGGAGTCTCTCCAAATATGGAGTAACCTTCCCCTTCTACAACTGGTACCAGATGGTCACATTATTCCTCCCTTCATCACAATCAATAGGTTCAATTATTTGTCTATCCTCCCCCCAATGGCACCAAACACTGAATTTTTCAACTAGAAAGGAAAGAAAAAAGGGAATACTGCTCATAGCCTACAATCTTAGAAAAGCCCCAAACAATCTAGAAAGTGTGTGGAGAGTAGACATGCCTAATAACATTGAGAGCCTTCTGACATTGGCAACACTTAAAAATAATATCAAGTTGAGTACTTATCATCATCACAACTAGTGGGGATATTGCCATATTTTCCATGTGTTCGGTCAAAGGACAACAAGGCCTTGGCGTCACCTGCTAGCCTGTCCTCTCCATACCAAGTGCTCATATTCTTTGATCTAACCCTTATATTAGCAAGTAGATGACAACTATATCCACCTCACGATAGGAATGAGTGATAGCATAACTTTCAATGGTTTGAATAATTTTAATTGAGGAATTAATAACACTATCAATAGTCCATGAAGATCTATTCTCCCCCTTAAGACATCTGATGATATTATTGGAATCAATTTCTATCCAAACCTTCTTGCACTTGACCCGCCTAGAAATATCCAATATTTGAAAAGCTCTCATAGCTTCCGCGAGGTGATTGGTCTAGTTGCCCATTAATAAAAACATATAATTTATTATAGGGTAGAAATACTAAAATAGTGGTTTGACCTATAAATAAATCTCGAAATAACCATTGAAAACATTTATTTTCCTTCTCTTATATTGAGGTTACATTAAGGACAAGAAAACTACACCTTCCTTTACTTTGTTGATATCTTCTTCCTCTTTCTTTTTCTCATTATATATATATTTTTTCAATATAATACTTTATTTCTTTATTATTATAGCTCTCTTATTTCTAATAAAATCTCATTATACTCCCTAGTTTCTATTTTATATGTATACATGTGGTATTTATCTAAGTAGACCATTGATTTAAGTTTTGGTTATATATGACTATAGTAGATCACATGTCATTTATAAAAAGTACTAACAATTGACATAGGTGTGTACACGATAATGGTATGCCCAACTAGACCCTTAAGTGGCAATGAAATTTTAGAAAAATAGGGTTAGGCAACTTGACATAAAATTTTGAACAAGTTATCAACCTTATATCAAAAAATATGTATGAAGAGAATCTATAGGAAATTTAATGTAGTTTCTAATCCAATAGTAGGTTTTTGAAAAAAAAAATGATCTAAATTTGGTGAAAATTTGAAATTTTAATGTAGTACGTAAGTTTCGGGAAAAAGATTAGAAGTAGGTGCATGTCTGACCACCCTAACCACAATCAAATGATCATATTTTTTATAAGATTTTAGATATAAGTAATGCATTATATGTAGTGCATTATGTATGTAATGTATTATATATATAATGCACTATATATATAATGCGTTAAGAATAATTCGTAATAGAGATATATGATATTAGATACTTATCCAATATCAGATATTTATCTGATATCGAATACCTTCACAATAGCACCAAGGATAAAATGTTTGTGTCATTGCAAATATTTGGAATTTTCATAGTCTTAGTATCCGATATCAGATTTATATCCGATATTGGATACCCTTGGCAATGGCGCCAACGATCAAATGTTGGTGCCATTGTGTAGTGGGGAAATTTTCATGTTTCTAGTATTTAATATCAGATATTTGATAAACAAAATAGGGCAGTGGGTCATTTTGTTGATTTCAATGGACCCTACATTCTTTTTTTTTTGCGACATTCATACATTCTCATACTGCAATAGATAAAATAATACTTTTTTGAATATCTTTTGCTCAAATTCTTGTTTGGAAATCATATTTGGTCATCTTTTTGGTGGTATAAAGGGGAGCAACAGTCGTCGAAAGCATGAATGAAAGAGAAAGATTACAAAAGATGAAATTGAAGCATATGGACAAAGAGATGGGGAAAGCCATAAGAATAGGAGATAAGGTATGTTAAATAAGTGAGGGTGAGGCCCAAGGTCCACCCAAAAATGTTATTTAAAGTGAAGAGGAGATTGAATTTGAAAATATTGAGTATAATTTTGATAATGAGAATGAGAATGTAGAGATTGGGAATGAAAATGTAGAGATTAGTAATGAAAATGTAGTGATTGATAATGAAAATGTAGCCATTGGGAATGAAAATGTTGCACAAGATATTCAATTTAGGAATGAAAATATAGAGATTGGTCATGGAAACATTGCACAAGATATTCAATTTTGGATTGACATAGAAAATTATGTTGATGAACCAAAAGAACGTTATACATCTCCAAATTACATGAGAAATGAAGTCCCTTATGTGGAATAAAGACAACCTTAAAATTCAATACCTTCAAGAACACCCAAAATGGTAACTTGAAATCGATGAGAACATTATGGGAAATTTTGAAGGCAAGAGATCAATAAGAACCATTTGGTTGTGGGCTTCAAAGTTTTTTGATGAATTTTTCAACAAGAAGACATTGACCGAGCAATGCCAACTTTTTGTACAATTGTTAAATTTGATACCTATGCTAGAAAAATTGAAGATTCGTGTGAATGAGAAAATAGAGAGATATGCTATTATTGTGAGAAATATTTTTAGTGATCTCATTTATGTTTCGAAGCATAGAAAGGAAAAATATAAGAGAGCTTCTTAGAGGGTTATTACAACCTCCTTAGTAAGTCATCATTTGATAAAGGTTCACTTTATGAGACAAAATTGTCTTGATTTCAACATAAATCATAAATCTTTGGATAGATATTTTACAAGAAGAGTAAGACTTGAGGGTCCTCTTCAAATTCATAAATGGGCTTATGATGGGAGGCTTCAACATTTTTATAATAAGCTAACCAATAGTGTGAAGGAGGAAATTCAACTATTTTGGCACTCTGACTCAAGAGTGTCACCAAATGTTAAGGATATCGTGAAGTTAAGAATTGGTGATTGAGACTGCACATCAAAACCTAAACATTATTTAGAAGTAAGTCAAACAATGTTATTCAAATTTTTTTGTAAGACACATCCAATATAGTTAATATCACAAAGGTCTTTTGAATCCTTAAAGCCATTTTATTGTGTACCTCTTCATATTATAAATACTTGTTGCAAATATTATGTGGATTTTTCTATGCACCATGAACTATTACGCTCTATTTATTCTAATTTGCATACTAATGAAATGTTGTAGGATTTTGGTGCGAGTCATCTTTTGAGATCATTGAGTGACTTGCTAGATAAAATTTTATGTTCTAGAGATGATGGTTGTTTAGTCTATATAAATGATAAGCGTTAGAATATAAAGTTGGTGTTGTTCATGTTGTTGTCATTGATGTCAACATATTCAATTCATAGTGGATATTTAATCATGATTTGGTTATTTTTCTATATCGGTTGATGTGTACCAATATCCTTGGCATGTCGATAGAAGTATTAACCAAAGGATCTTTTTTAAATGTTTATTCTTGTCTATTTCAGTGGTGGTTAAATTTATTGTGTAACATATTATGGATCGATTATTTGGGTTCGGTCCTATTTGGAGCATGTTCATTATGTTTTGGTCCCAACAACTACCATGTAATGTGTTGATCATATCCATTGGTACCAAAAGTATTGGAGATAATGTAGCATGTCACTAGCATGCACGAGGCATGTTGTATTGATCAAGGTGGTCCACATTTAATTACTTACCACCGTGGGAATGTTTCAGTTTGACCTATTTCAAATCAGTTTAGGCCGACTTGGTTGATGGCATCAAATAGTATAAGAAGAATGATGGTTTCATTGTTTCATGTGCCTTGCATGATGTTTTTAAGAAAAGTGAATGTGAATCTGACAAGATAAGACCTATGTGTTTATAATCATATGTGTAGATGCAATCAGTAGGAGACTGATATATCATTTATGTATTACAGAGTATCGGTGACAGTATTCTAAGGAGTGGATTCAATCTCATTTATTATATTCTATAACTGAGTCTATTTGTACTAGTAGTGAACCAATTTGTATTTGCAGTTAGCCATATTCATATTTCATGGTAGTTGGCCCAACTAGTAGTAAGAAAACCGCAGTGATTGAACCAAAATTAAGCAAACCGACAGTGAGCCTTTGTAAAAATAACCTGAACTGATGTCACCTTAACTAGTGTTTCATTTCATGAGAATTAGTTTCTCTGTGATTTTTCCTAGTTTGGGTTTCCACGTAAGTTATGGTGTTCATTTTGTTAGTGTTTTTGTGCTTACATGCTCATATTTGTTATAATTTCTTATGGGTAGAATGAAAATTAATATAGATATAATAGATATTATAAATTGTATGACTTTTGGTTTACCACCATAGAAAAAGTGTTTGTGAATAATTAATTCACCCCCATTCCCTACCCCCCCCTCTAAGTTATTCCTCCTATTCAAAAATTGGTATTAGAGCTTAGTTCCTTGATATAGATATTAACTGCATGAGGTAGATCTGATGGCACACAAATTGAATATTCCTACTTTTGATGGATTTGAAAACCATTCATGGAAATAGAAGATGAAATTATATTTGATTTCAATCAATTATAGTACTTGGAACAATGTGGAGATAAAGCATGTGTCCCCTCATAATGGTCTTAAGACTCAGGACAAAATCATAGTGTATGAGGAGAATGAAAAAGCACGATATGCTATCACTAGTGCTTTATCAAAAATTGAATTAGCTAAGGTTATTTAATTGAATACTTCTTATGAAGTTTGGTAAAAATTGAAAGATATTTATGAATAAAATGATAAGGTTAAGTTATTTAAGAAGCTAACAACTAAACGCCACTATGAGAATATAAGAATAGAAGAAGGTGAAGACATTAGAAGCTACTTTTAGAGAGTTGAGAATGCATTTAATGAAGTCAAGGTTCAAGGAGGCAATAATATTACCGATGAGGATTTCATGAAAAACAACTTGATGACATTACCAGATAGCTACAGTAACAAGATCTTGGCTATAGAAGAGGTTTATGATCCAAAGAAGTTTACTAAATAATAGTTGTTTGGAACCCTATCCACATTTGAGTTGATGAAGTTTAGAAAAGAGAAGAGAATATTTGAAATGGAATTCAAGGTAACTAAATCAGAATAAAATCCTAACGATGATGATGAATTAGATGAATTTGAAGAAAACCTTGCAAGGAGACTGAAGAAAGGTATCATCAAGTACAAAGGCATGTTACCTCTTAAATGTTTTAAATGTGGAAAGATTGGTCATTTGGCTACTAGATGTCTAGAGAAAGGTCCTAAATAGAAGTTTAAGAAGTTCAATAAGAAGGCTTACTATGTAAATGAAGATGCTAGTATTTCAGATGATGAGTCAGAACTAGAAGATTGTTTGTTTTGTCGAAGAAGATGGAAAACTAGAAATTGATATTTCTAACATTTGTGTTGAAGTTGATGATGATTTTGAAACTAATTTGTTTGTAAAAAGGAAAAAAATGAATGGTTGATTGATAGTGGTTATCATCATCATATGAGTGGAGATTAAAGTAAATTTGTATCACTCAACAAATATGATGGTTGTCCTATTAGATTTGGTGATGATAAGGAAATATATATTATTGGGAGAGGCATTATTACTTTTGATGGAAAGAATAAAATTAACAATGTTTATTATGTGAAGGGTTTATGTCACAATCTCTTGCTTGTTGAACAAATGTTGGAGAATGGATATGATGTTGTTTTCAAGAATGAAGGATGTTGTATTCGAAAGAGATCTGGGACAATGATTGTAGTTGGAAAAATAACAGGAAGTAACATGTATCATCTTGAAGGAGCTAAAAAACTAATGTTTTTGACTATCTCATACCAATGACAGTTGACTTTGGCACCAAAGGATGCACCACATCAATTTTGATCATTTGGTAAGAATAATTTCATCATGTGCAGTAAAAGACTTACTTAGATTATGCAAACCAGACAATGGTATTTGTAAGGGATACAATGAAGGAAAATAGAGGAGAGAATCATTCAAGACAAATGATTATTCATCTACTGATCTACTAGATCTAGTGCACACCAACCTATGTGAGCTTACCAAAACAAGAAATTTTCAAGGTTAGAGATATTTCATACATTTCATTGATGATTATTTAATGTTGACTTGTGTTGCATTTCTAAGAGAGAAATCATAAGCATTTGAGAATTTCAATATATTCAAGGATAGAGTTGAAAATGAATGTGTTTTAAAGATTAAATGTTTGAGATCTGACAAAGGAGGAGAGTTTAATTATGACGTGTTTGACAATTTCAATGATAAATATTATATTAAGAGACATTTTTTAGTGGCTAGAACACCACAACAAAATGATGTAGTGGAAATGATGAATCAAACAATTCAAGAAGCAACAACTACTATGTTAAAGGGAGAAAGTTTACCATAAATTTATTACAGAGAAGTAGTACATTATTTTGTATACATAGTAAACAGAGTTCTGTACCAGAAGAAGTGTGGAAAGACATCAAATGAGCTTTGGCATGGAAGAACACCTACTGTGAAGTATTTCAAGTTTTTTGGAAGAAGATGTTAAATTTGGAAAGATGACGACAATCTTGGAAAATTTGATAGTAGAGCCGATGAAGGTATATTTTTGGGTTATTCTACAAAGAGAAAAGTATACTGGTGTTACAACAAAAGGATGAATAAGATTGTGGAAATTTTGAATGTGAAGGTTGATGAATATTTTCAGAAGATTCCTGAGACACATATTGAATATAAAAATGATACAAAGTAAAAAGGAAACAAGAATAAGAAAGAAGTGGAAGGGACACAAGCAACACTAGTATCTACAACTAAGAAACCAAGGTATGTATAGAAAAATCATTCTGAGAATCAAATTATTGGTGATATAAATAGAGGAGATGTTACTAGAAGTAGAGAAACACAAGATCATGTTTTGTTGTGTTTAATTTTGGAGATTGAGCCTAAATATGTAGAAGAAGCATGTAAATATCAGAATTGGGTTACAGAAATGAAGGGATAACTTGATCAGATTGAGGAGAATCAGACATGTGAACTTGTTCCTAGACCGGTTGATAAAAATGTGATTGGTGCAAAATGCATTTATCAAAACAAGTTGGATGAGAATGGTAAGGTAAAAAATAACAAGGCAAGGTTAGTATGCAAGGGTTATGTACTCATATTGAAGGAATTGACTTTGATGAGACTTATGCTCATGTTTCCTAGATGGAGACAATATGGATATTTCTATCTTTTGCAACATACAAAGATTTCAAATTTTATTGGATGGGTTTCAAGTTAGCATTCTTGAAAGGATAACTAAAGGAAGAAGTGTACATTGAACAACTGAAAGGATTCATATTAGAAGAAGATTTAGATATAGTATGTAGATTGAAGAAGGTACTATATGGATTGAAGAAAGAATTGAGAGCCTGGTATGGAATATTAGATAGGTATTTGATTGGTCAAGGATTTCATAAAGGTTCTATAGAAATTAACTTTTATTACGAGATTTATTCAGATCAGAATTTGATTTTTGTTGTGTATGTTAATGATATCATTTTATAAGGAAAAAAATGACTTGTGCAAGATATTTGTAGAGGAGATGCAAAAAGAGTTTGAGATGTCTATGATTAAAGAGTTGAATTTATTTCTTGGATTGCAAGTAAATCAAAATAGTAAAGACATTTTCATTTCTTAGTTTAAGTATGTCAAAGAATTATTGAAGAAGTTTGACTTGGAAAATTCTAAACCAGTATGTACTCTTATTGTTACTAGTTGTAAGTTGACTAAGGAGGATAATTCACCAAAAGTAGATGCAAGTAATTATAGATCTGTGATTGGAGGATTATTGTATTGTTACCAAAATTTTCACTTAAGCTCAATTTGGTAGAAAAGCAACAAATTAAAATTAGATTTATGCATGATTAAAATCAGGTTTATGCATAATCAAAATATGAGATTTATGATGATCAAAGTAGCCAAGCTAGTGATCAAAATCTGATAACAGTCATGGTCAAGGGCAACCTTCATACAGAGTTTTCAGAATATGCAAAAAAGGGAAGGTTTGTGGTTATATATTCGTATGTTCATGTTTTTATTGCAAAGTTTCAAAGCCACAGGAAAAGCCATGAATGCAATCATTTGTAAAGAAGTGAAGAATGTCTTCTTTCTTCTTTGTACAAAATAAATGCCCAGAAATTATAAATGCAGCCTATGTGAAGCAAAGATATTATTTTTCAACATGTTTATGGCATGGGGGTTTCAAATCCAGCATTAAGAGAAGATACATAGCTGTTTTATGGTTGTTTTTGAAAGTATTTTGCATATATTTCCATCAATCTAAGCCAATAACAACATTAAAAAAAACCAAAAAAATAGAGATCTTTTCTTCTTTTTTATGCAAGGAAAATCAAAGAGTTTGAGCCATGAAGAAACACCAAAGAATATCATGGAAATGGAGCTCAAAGAAGATTATTTTCAGATTGTAAATGCAACATACCAAAGAAAAAAAATGCAGCCCTCAATGATCTTTCAAACTCTGCAACAAATGGTTCAAAAATCTGCATAAAAACTTCATGTTTTTGTCCAGAAAATCCATGCAAAAATCCATGGTGTGAGCAGCAAAGTGGAAAGAAAATGAAAGACTTCATTCATGGCACAAACAACAACAAACTTCAAATTTTTTTTCTTCCAAAAACCCTCTCTTCTTTCTTCATGGCAGCTGCAACAAAAGAGAAAAAATCCAATGCAAGAAAAGAAGTAGCAACATTCAAATTCACCCTCTACTTCATTCTATCCAGCACAAGAAGCAACAACAAGAGAAAAAAAAATACAGTCCAAACCCTCCCTTCTTTCTTCCATGGCGGCTGGAGTTCTTCAAGTCAAGTGAAAATGCAAAGTATGAAAAAATGAAATGAAGACTTTAGGTTTGGATTTGCCTTAAGTCATATGTTACGTGAGTAAGGAAAAAAGGCTTTTGGCCTTTCTTTTTAATTTTTCATCTTCTCCAAAAGCTCACGCCAAGTATGGGAAAAAAGAATTAAAGCAAAGGTTTCATTAAAGTGATAAATTTTATCACTTCACTTTATTCCAAAGTCTCATAGTCAAAAATGTAAATTAATAAAATGATATTCTTCAAATCATTTTATTAATATAGTTCAAAAATGTAAAATATCTTACTTAGCTTTTTCTTTAAAAAATAAATTATAAATATTTTATTTACAACTTTTAATAAATATTAATAATTCATTTAGTATTTAGTATTTTAATAAATATTTTTTAATAATGTTGCTAAGTGATTTTAATTATCGCTTAAATAAACATTATTAATATAATTAATATTTATGAAAATAATAAATTTTAAATTAATTATAATTATTATAAAATTATTATGAATAGTAAATATTTTATATTTTATTTATTTTAATAAATATCTCTGATATTTATTAAATAAATGAATAATAATTATTTAATATTTATAATGCAAAAATAAGATATTTATTTTATCTTTTAAAAATAAAAGATCTAAGATATTTTTTTCAAAAACTATGACTAAGTGTTGAGTCATGAGATGAGGATGAAATTTTGAGTGGACTTGATATTTTCCAGATATTTTGAGAACTTTTGAGAAGCAAAGGTTGGGCTGGAAATTTGTATAAGTGTGGAGTTGAGGCTCATTTGTAGGGGAGTTCTGGTTTTATGCAAATTTGAGAGCCTTGTGAGTTTTCAGTCCTTTTTCTCATTTTGTGTTATCTTGTAACTAATTTTTGCAGATACAGGAATATGTTGGAGTTCATTTTTATGCATTATTTTTCCTTCCTAGTTATTGTTGATGTTTTGTTTGTAGATTTCAGTTTGTGTTAAAGAGATTGTTGTAGTTTTTGTGTTGTGAAAGTTTATCTTTCCTTCCTAAACATAATTTCTAATACCTTTCTATGAAATACTTATGCACAAACATGAAGTAAATAGGTTGTGTAAGTCTACAACTACATTTAGATGTATTTTTAGGTTCTTTTGTATGCTGCAAATTTCAGTTTGGTGTATCACCCTGTAGCTTAGATTTTATTTATGTTATCTTTCTATCCCTTTTCCAACAAAAGAGTTAGTTTTAGGTAGTTTTAGATGAGATATCATACAGGAGCTGGCCTAGAATCCAAAGATTCATTCTAGCCATAGGTTACCCACAACCTTGGAGTGTTTCCATGTTTCTCGAAGTGACTGAGTTTTTTGGAGCTTAGTCAGGGTGCAACTTTTAGAGATAACATGTACTTTACTCCTACTATACTAGATATTATGTATATAATATGTTTAGCAGCAAGAACTGAAAGAGTCACATGTTATGGAAGTAAAAATAATTTTTCATATATTTGAAGGAAACATAAGAATTTGGTTTATGGTATCCAAAAGGTGTTGGACTAACACCTTTTGGATACCATAAGTTTAGTGGTTGTATCGAGTATTAATAGGTCGATAAGTTTGGATACTAATAGCCTCCCGTGTTCTATAAGTTTAGTGGTTGTATCGAGTATTAACAAGTCGATCTTTTGGTGCAATGACAATTACTACTTGTAACAAGTGATATTAGATCTTGGTCACAGGTTTGAATCCCCTCAGGTGATGCTAAGGGGGATTGTTGGACTAACCACCAAGATCTCCCTTCAGGATTCGTGACATGGTTTAACATCCTCCTGTGTTCTATAAGTCTAGTGGTTGTATCAGGCATTAACAGGTCGATCTTAGGTCGATCTTTTGGTGCAACAACAACTACTACTTGTAACAAAAGGTTCATATTTCACACTGACAACTTATATTGATATAGACTAGGGAGGTTATTTGGATAACCAAAAAATTACTAGTGGTGGAGCTTACTTTCTTGGCTCCTAGTTGATTGCTTGGTCAAGCAAGAAGCATGATTCTATAACTTTATCTATTCTTGAATCAGAATATATTGTAACATCCTCATGTTGTACTCAATTATTATAGATTAAATAGACCTTGAAAGATATAGGTATGCCTTTTGATGAGCCAATTTCAATTATGTGTGATAATACTAGTGCTATGAATATTTCAAAGAATTTAGTGCAAAATTTAAGAATGAAGCATATATCTATCTAGTATTATTTCTTGAGAGAAAAGGTCTTGGAGAAGGAAGTGAAGCTTGAGTATGTTCCTACAAAGGAGAAGATAAAAAACATGTTTAAAAAAACTTTGTGCAAGGATACTTTTGAGTATCTCAGGGGGAAGCTGGGCATTTTTACCCTTCCTAGTGTTCACTATGTGTACTGGTGTGTGCATTGATCAAGTAAATTGCATGCTTATTCTTTTTTTGATCAATTCTTGGAGGCTTCTTCTTGGGAGGAGAAGAGTGAGTTACTAAGGGGGAATTTTGGCCCTTTTTCATTATTTTCAAAGGTGGAGAAGAACAAGAATGAAGAAATTTGATGTTGATATCTTTTGATAGAGAGTTGTTTTCTTTATTATTTATGAATGTTTTTGATAAAGGTAAATATAGGTTTTGAATGGACCTCAAAACCATTTACAAAAGAGGACAAAAGATAAAATATAAAGCCCTTACAAACATAGAATGTCTGCTAAACAACAAAAAGCAAGACCCCAACCCAATAGACAACACCAAAGAAAGCTACAATAGAAAACCAAAAAATAGCCAATAGCAGAACTACCAGCAACCTACCAGCAAAAAACCAACAAGATCTACTTCTTTGCTTCCTTGGCCTTTTCAGACTCTTTTTGCATTTCCTCCATTTTTTGGATAGAATCTTTCAAGCTTGTAAGCTCCTAGGGAATTTTAGGTATTTCCCTCTTGAGACTACTTTTGGTTCTAGTTCTCGGCCCCGATGACTGACCTTTACCCCTAGCATCTTCTTGCACCATGATGGTTATTCTTTCCAGCAAACAACTCTCAAGATAAGCATACAAGGCTTTTAAATTCATCACATAAACTTTGAGGCCCTCATTGCTATTCTTCAGGATTTATCTTATGATGTAACCATTGTAACTAACTTTGTCATTTATGTCCTTCAGTTTTTCATCCACAATAGTAGAAATTATAGAATTCAAGTCCTCATTTGTGTTGTTTTTATTTACCTTCTTCAAAACCTCTACAGTATAATTATTATCCAGATTTTCCAATCTTTCTTTTAGAGACTTCGTTCCCTCTTCCAAGGCCTTTAGATTGGGACCCATTTCTTTCATTTCCTGACAGAGCCACTTCTCCATATTAATGCCATAGCCAGTTGTGCTCCTTACCTCCTGCAAAATACAGTCCTTGACTTTGAATCCAACAGAAACCTCTTTCTCCTTACCTATTCTCTATCTTTTCTCTTCTCTTTTCCCATCCCTAGAGATTTTAGGCTTCCTGTGTAGATTATCTTCCTCTTTCTTTCTATTTTTCTCCTTGTTACTATTCTCAATTCTCTCTTCCCTCTCAGAATCCTCTCCTTCCCTCTCCTCTTCCTTTTCTACTTCTTCCACCTCCTCACCAACTTCTTTAGCATCTTGGTTATAGCTCTCCATCTTATCATTCTCCTTAGAAGTTGAGCCCTTATTTTTGTCCTTAGGAACCTTTTCCTCTTCTGCGAGATCATCCTCCATGTTTTCCTCTAACATCATTTCTTCCTCTTTTTCCTGGGTAGAAGGATTTTGTTCTTCAATTTCCTCTCTAATATCTCCCTTTCCCTTTCTCTTTTTCTTTTCCCTCTTGTTAGTAACAACCTTTGTCTCTTCTACTTGAGATTTATTCTTCTTCAATTTTACTATTTTGGGTATGGGATCAGGAATTTTGTCCCTAGCATAGTCTTCTATAAGCATAATTAACCCTTCATGCAACACTGGATAACTGGGCTTTTTCCTATTCTCCAAAATGCTATTATCCAAGAACTAAACATATAATAGGGGAAATAGACTTTCTTTTGGTACCTGAAATGGTTAACAAGAACAAAGTGAAAGTTGTACACCTTTGTGTAGCACCCATTAAGAGTAAAATACTCCATCAAAACTTTCAAAATCTTGGCCCAAATAAGTTTAATCCTATCTATTTCCACATAATTCCTAGAACATTTAACCAACATTGCTTCTTCTTCATCATTTTTGGGAAAAATATTAATATCTTGAGAACCCATGCACTTGTTATTCCTATAAAACTTCATACCATTCAGAGGCATGCCTATAATCTCAGAAATAAGATTCAACATGAGAGGAAAGGACTTACCCATCAAATTAACCCTTCCATTAGCCCTCCCAACAACAAACTTCTTTGTTATCTCTTTGTCAAAACCATGTAATCTTTCCAGATAAGGAGTTATCCCTCCCCTCTTGAGCTTTCTCCAAACGCTCTTCTCCTTTTTTCATTTTTCATAGTCTAGCAGCTCCTCCCTTCTCAAACCACCTACCATGTCTTCTACAATTTCCTATTTACTTTGATTACCTACAAGCAAAGTATCAATATGATTTTGTCTCCTTTGTTTCAACAGACTTAAAATGACCCACAATCTATGTGCAATAATCCCAGTCATTATTATCGCACATCTTAACTGACAGATCTGTCTCCTCAAAAACTTAAGTGGCCTCTTCATTATTACTTTTTTTAATTAATGACCCCTTCCTTGTGATTAATTCTATCAAACTTGATTAGACTTAAAATCTCTTTTTGAAGATTTACTTCCTCTTTCCATTTAATGATTACTTCATTATGGCCCCCCACATTAGCAAGCCCATCTACAGGCTTATTTCCCTCACGATAAACATGGGAGATAAACTTCTTGGAAAGTTCCAAGAATAGTTTTAATTTTATCTAATATATGTGCTATAGTCCAAGAGGCCATGTTCATTCCTTTTATGTAGTTTGTAATATTTAGAGAATCTCCCTCTAGCCACAGCTTCATACATCCCAACTCCTTAGCTAGCATCACAACTTGGAGGGCCGCCTTGGCTTCAACAACATGATTTGTTTGAATTCCCAAGGGCTCAACAAAAACTCCCAAACAATTACCAGCCCAATCTCTTACTAATCCTCCTACCCCTGCCTTACCTAGATTGCCCTTGGAAAATCCATCAAAGTTTCCTTTATACCAACCATTTGGTGGAGTTTTCCATATAATATTGTCTCTATGATTGGGTGCATTGATTATTTGACCCAAGAAGTCCCAATTGAGGAACTCTTTGAGTTCCTGAGATTGGTCCAAGAATATAGAATCTTTCAAAAGAGTACTTCTAAAGTTTTCCATTAGGATTCTGCAAACTTGATTAGCAACAATCTCATAGGGGGTATGTTTGTCTCTGAACACTTTATTGTTTCTCTCCTTCCAAAATCTCCAAGTGAAATGAGGAAGAAAAAAATTCCATATAGCTTTGATCTCTTTACCAGGAAAGGGGCAAACCCATTGCTTTATTAGATCATGTAGATTCTATGGGTTTATCCAATCCAACTGGATCTTTTTGAATATAGATTTCCAGACTTTTCTAGTGTAGGGATAGTGCATCATCATATGATTACAAGATTAAGCTTCAACACAACACAAAAATCACCTATTAGGCATATTGAAACCCCTTTTACAAAGGTTTTCCACAGTAAGAATCTTATTTTGGACAAGTAGCCAATAAAAAATATTAATCTTAGGGATGAGGTTTTTGTTCTAGACCTAAGAGAAAAAGGTTGTTCTTCCTCAATAAAAAAGAGAGGAAAAGCAGAGGAAATAGTGAATTTACCATTGGCCTCTAGACCCCAAACCATCACATCCTGCTCATTATCTCTTAAAAACCAAAAATGGAGTTGCATATTCACAATCTTGAGATTTTCATCAATAAGACCCAGATCAACCCATTCTTCATTTTCCTCGTAATCAGACACCATTTAACCTATAGTCTCTTTACAAACTTGAATAGAATTCATCCATTCCTGGTTCACATTAAGGGGACTATCTTTTAGCCATTTGTCATCCCAAAATTTTATCTTCCTACCATCTCCCAACTTCCATCTAACCCCCTTTCTAACCAAATTCTTAGCTTTGCTGATACTGTTCTAAATATAGGATCCCTGAATGTCCTCCTGAGAGCTTAAAGAGTCTTCTAAAGAGTTTAAAAGGTATTTTATGAATGTTACCATTAATGAGAAAGGGAGATATTGTTATAATGTGAAGTTTATATTGTTCATTTTTTTTCATTAATGGTTGTCCTTAGTAAACATGTTTAGTGTATAGAGGAGATATATTGATGATTTGGTTGTTTTCTATATCAGTTGATTTGTATTAATATCCTTGGTGTATCGTTAGAAGTATTCATTGAAGAATGTGCTTTAAATTATTATTGTTATCTATTTCAGTGGTGTTTAAATTTCTTGTGCAACTTATTGTGGATTGATTATTTAGGTTTGGTCCTATTTGGAGCATGTTCATTATGTTTCATTCACAACAATTACCATGTGATGTGTTGATCATATCCATTGCTACAAAAAGTATTGGAGATGGCGTATCATTTCATTGACATGCACGAGGCATGTTGTATTGATCAAGATGGTCCACATTTAATTCCTTTCCACTGTGGGAATGTTTTGGTGTGACCTATTTCAAATTAGTTTAGGTAGACTTAGTTGATGGCATTAAATAGTATAATAAGAGTGATGGTTTCATTTTTTGGTGTGTCATGTGTGATGCTTGTATACAAAGTGAATGTGAATCTCACAAGAGGACATCTATGTGTTTATGATCATGTGTGTTGATGCAATTGGTAGAAAACAGATATATCATTTATGTATTACAGAGTATCTATGACAGTATTCTTAGTCGTGGATTCAATCTCATTTCTTATATTCTAGAAGTGATCCTATTTGTATTGGCAGTGAGTCTATTTGTATTGGTAGTTAGCCATATTCATATTATAGGGTATTTATCCCGATCGACAATAATCCAACCATAATGAGAAAACCACAATGAGAGAACCGACAATGAGAAAACCAACATTGAGCCTTTGTAAAAATAACCTTAACCAATGTCACCTTAACTTGTGTTTCATTTCATGAGAATTAGCTTCTCCATGGTTTTTCCTAGTTTGGGTTTCCACATAAGTTCTGGTGTTCATTTTGTTGGTGTTTTTGTGCTTACATGTTCATATCTATTATAATTCCTTAATGGTAGAACAAAAGTTAATAAAGATATAATATTTATCATCATTTGTATGTTTTTGGTTTACCACCATAGAAAAAGTGTTAGATAGTGTTTTTGAATAATTGATCCACATCCCCCCTCTTAGTTATTCATCATGTTCAACAACTGATATCAGATCTTAGTTTCTTGATATAGAGCTTAATTTATTGAGGCAAATTTGATGGCACACAAAATGAATATTCCTAATTTTGATGGATCTCACAATAGTTCATGGAAAGAGAATATGAGAGGATATTTGATTTCAATCAATTATAGTACTTTGAAGCATGTGGAGACAAATTATGTGTCCCCTCATAATGGTATTAAGACTCTAGATGAAATCACATTGTATGAGGAGAATGAAAAATAAAGGTATGCTATCACTAGTGCTTTATCAAAAACTTAATTAGCTACGGTAATTAATTTGGAGAATCCTTAAGAAGATTGGAAAAAATAGAAAGAGATTTCTGAAGAAAATGATAGGGTTAAGTTATTTAAGAAGCTAACACCTAAACGCCACTATGAGAATCCAAGAATGGAAGAAGGTGAAGATATTAGAAGGTACTTTCATAGAGTTGATAATGTAGTTAATGAAGCCAAGATTCAAGGAGGTAATATTACCGATAAGGATTTCATGGAAAATATCTTGATGATATTACTAGATAGCTACAGTGACAAGATCTTGGCTATAGAAGAGGTTTATGGTCCAAACAAGCTTACTAAAGAATAGTTGTTTGGCACCTAGAATGCATTTAAGTTTATGAAGTTTATAAAAGAGAAGAGAAGATCTAAAATGACATTCAAGGCAACTAAATAAGAAGAAAATATTAACAATGATGATGAATTAGATGAATCTGAAGTAAACTTTGCAAGGAGACTGAAGAAAGGTACCAGCAAGTACAAAGGTATGTTACCTCTTAAATGTCTTAAATATGGAAATATTGGTCATTTGGCTAATATATAGATAAATGTCCTAGATATAAGTTTAAGAGGTTCAATAAGAAGGCTTACTATGTAAATGAAGATGCTTTTATTTCGGATGATGAGTAAAAAATAGAAGATTATTTGTTTTATGTCGAAGATTGAAAACCAAAAATTGATATTTCTAATATTTATATTAATTTGATGATGATATTGAAACTACTTTGTATGTCAAAAGGGAAAAAATGATTGGTTTATTGATAGTGGTTATCCTCATCATATGACTGGAGATAAAAGTGAATTTTTGTCAATTAAAAAATATGATGGTCATACTATTAGATTTGGTAATGATAAGGCAATATATATTATTGGTAGAGGATCCATTACTTTTGATGGAAAAAATAACACTAACAATGTTTATTATGTGAAGGGTTTATGTCACAATGTCTTGAATGTTGAAAAATTGTTAGAGAATGGATATGATGTTGTTTTCAAGAATGAAGGATGTGAGATTCTAAAGAGATCTAGAGAAGTCATTCTAGTTAGAAAATGGACAAAAAGTAACATTTACCAACTTGAAGGAGCTACAAAAGGATGTTATTGACTATCTCAAACCGATGAGAGTTGAATTTGGCACCAAAGGATGTGCCACATTAATTTTAAAAATTTGGTAAGAATAATTTCATCATGTGGAGTAAGAGACTTACTTAGATTATACAAACTAGACAATGGTATTTGTAAGGGTTTTCAGGAAGGGAAAAAAGGAGAGAAGAATTCAAGTAAAAAGATTATTCATCTACCGATCTACTGGATCTAGTGCATACAGACCTATGTGGTCCTACCAAAACAATAAGTTTTCAAGGTTAGAGATATTTCATACATTTCATTGATGATTATTCAATGTTGACCTGGGTTGCATTTATAAGAGAAAAATCAGAATCATTTGAGAAGTTCAATATATTCAAGAATAGAGTTGAAAATGAATGTGGTAGAGAGATTAAATGTTTGAGATCTTACAAAGGAGGATATTTTACTTCTGATGTCTTTGAAAATTTCTATGAGAAACATTGTATTAAAAGACAGTTTTTAGAGGCTAGAATACCCCAACAAAATGGTGTAGTGGAAATGATGAATCAGACAATTCAGGAAGCTAAAAGTACTACGTTGAAGGAAGAAAGTTTATTGGAACTTCACTGGAGAGAAGCAGTAAATTATTTTGTGTACACACTAAACAAATTTTTGTACCAGAAGAAGTGGGGAAAGACATCATGTGAGCTTTGGCATGGAAGAGAACCTACAAAGAAGTATTTCAAAAAAATTGGAAGAAGATATTACATTCTAAAAGATGAAGAAAACCTTGGTGAATTTGACAGTAGAGATGATGAAGGTATATTTGTGGGTTGTTCTATAACTTAGAGAAAAGTATACTAGTGTTACAACAAAAGACTGAATAAGATTGTGGAAAGTGTGAATGTGAAGGCTGATGAATATTTTTTGAAGATTCCTGAGGAACACATTGAATATGAAAATGATACAAAGGAAAAAGGAAAAGAGGATAAGAAAGAAGTGGAAGAGACACAACCAACACCGACATCTACAACTAAAAAATTGAGGTATGTATAGAAAAATCATTCTAAGAATCAGATTATTGGTGATAAAAATAGAGTTGTTGCTAGAAGTAGAGAAACACAAGACCATGATTTGTTGTGTTTAATTTTGGAGATTGAGCCTAAATCTATAGAAGAAGCATGTAATGATCAGAATATGGTTAAAGAAATGAAGAATAACTTGATTAGATTGAGAAGAATCAGACATGGGAACTTGTGCCTAGACTGGTTGATAAAAATGTGATTGGTACAAAATGGGTTTACCAAAAAAAATTGGATGAGAATGGTAAGGTAACAAGGAAAAAAGGAAGGTTAGTATTCAAGGATTACACTCAGATTGAAGGAATTGAATTTGATGAAACTTATGCCCTCATTGACCAGATGGAGATGATATGGATATTTCTAGATTTTGAGCATCTCAGGGGGGGGGGGGGAGCTAGGAATTCTACCCCTTCCTAGTGTTCACTAAGTGTACTGGTGTATGCATTGGTCAAGTAAATTGCATTCTTATTCTTTTTTCGATCAATTCTTGGCGGCTTCTTCTTGGGAGGAGAAGAGTGAGTTACTAAGGGGGATTTTTTGACCTTTTTCATTATTTTCAAAGAGGGACAAGAACAAGAATAGAGAAATTTGATGCTGAGCATAATGTGGGAGGAGAAAGCCCCCATGCACCCCTCATCAAGAATTTGGATCCAAACATAATTTAAGTGAAATCCTCTAAATTAAAAAGATAATAAGTCTCTCTCTCTCTCTCTCTCTGTAATTATATAAATATATTTCTATATATCATTTTCTCTATGTCTTTTTCATTCACCCATACTCTCCATCCATCTCTCCTATTCTATATCTATATATATTTATTTATCTCTATCTCCATTTTACTCCTTTTTATTCATTTCTATCCATGTCTTTCTATACCTCTATACCTCTATCTCTTTATATATCTCCCTATATCTCTATGTTTTACCTATATCCCTCACATTTCTTTAGTGAACCCATATCTCTATCTCTCCATCCTTTTTCTCTACCTATTTATTTGAGTTTCTCTTCTCCCTCTATCTTCCCAAGTTATATATCTAGATATCTCTCTCTACCTATTTCTCTCCCTTTCTCTTCCCTTTCTATCTTTCTCTATTTATATCTTTTGATATCTCTCTTCTTCTATATGTTTTATTATATATATGTCTCTCCTTTTTTAATCTCCCTTTCTTTTACTCTCTATCTATCTATCTATCTCTCTTTCTCTAACTATACAATTATATTTCCCTTCCCCTCTATCTTTACCAATTTATATCAATATTTATATATCTTTTCCTCTTTATATCCCTATATATATCCCTCCCTCCCTATATCTCCCTATTTCTATATCTCTTTAATTATTATATTCCATATCTCTATTAACCTCCCTCCCCCTACCTGTCTATTAATCCACATCCATATTGCTCTCTCATATGCATATACAGTCTCTATTCATCATCTCCTATCTCTATCTCTATCTCTCCCTTTCTTTACCTCTCTCTCTCTCTCTCTCTCTCTCTCTCTCTCTCTCTCTCTCTCTCTCTCTCTCTCTCTCTCTCTCTCTCTTCATACCTCTTTCCCCTCTCCCTTTCTACCTATCTCTCTTCATCACTTCCTCTCTATCTATACCTCTCTTCCTTAGAATTTATTTCCTCTCTCGCTCTTTCTTATCCCCTTTATATTTCCCTGGTTATATATAAATATATTTTCCTATCTATACCTCTTTCCTTCTCTATTTATTTAGAACTCCCTCTTTTTCTACATATTTCCCTCCCTTTTTATTACCCCACTATATTTCCTAGTTATAGATCTCTACATATATCTCCCTCTTTCTATCCATCTCTCCCTCTCTCCCTATTTTCCTATTTCCCTTACTCTTCATCTATCTCTCTCCCTTTCTCTTCCCCATCTATCTTTTTGTATGTGTATGTGCATGTGCATGTGCATGTGCATGTTCATGTATGTGCATGTGGATGTGCATGTGCATGTTCATGTATGTGCATGTGGATGTGCATGTGCATGTGTATGTGTATATGTATGTGTATTATTGGAAATATATGTTTGGTTGTCTGTTGTCATTGATGTCAAATAATGTGTTCTAGACATGTTTGAGGTTTCTCAAACATTATGGTCTAAAAGTATTATATTCTTAGAGGAGTAAGCTTATGTACTAAACCTATAAGACAATGGTAGACAAGAATGTATTCAACACAGTGGAAGAAAAGTATGCATTCAATGCTTCATAATAGTGGAAGATATATGTGTGTATTCAGAGTTGCAGTGTAGTGGAAGAAAAATATGTATCTTGTTATAATATGAAGATGATGTTTAGCAATGCTTCAATGTTATTCTCTTATATTTAGAAGTTTGTATGGTCTGAATGTTTGTGGTTCAGTGAAAAATGAAATACAATTTTACATTTGTAGTTAATAGTGCTTCATTTGTGTTTTCCAAAAGGTTTCTGCTCTAGAAATAAGAGTTGTAGGTGTGACAATATTTATGCAGATGGACTCAGGTTTTGGTCTTGGTTGTGGCATTCTCTGGTGATCTAGAATTTGTTCATGGTGATCTTTGAATTGTGTCATTAGCATTGTAGTGTTATTTAGTTGTTGTAATTCGGATATGTGGTGTCATGACTTTTGATGTGTCATGTTGACATGGATTCGAACATGGAATGTTGACATGGATTTTAATGTGGTGTATGGATAACTGAGAGGGGGAGGGGGTGAATCAGTTATCTACAAGATTAAATTCTTTATCCAATTAAGTAGAGAAGAACATTAAGCATAAACACAATATGAGAACACTTGACACAACACCACAATTTTGGTTATGGGGAAAGCCAAATAGGTAAAAACCCCGATGGGAATTAGCACCCACTATAAACTGCACTAGAGTATTATGATCCCTGTTAAAAGATCGTACAACCCTATTAGTATTTTATCTTTAGAATGCATTAAGTATAGTGACTTGGTCAAGGGTCGGACCTTGTTAGGATTATTTTATAATTAACCCTTTTAGGGGTGAGGACGCACTGTCCAAGAGCACACTACTCAAAGGGGTGAAGGCTGCAACCTTCTATTTAACAAATACACACTATATCTGGATCTTGGTGAACTGTGCGTAGACCTGCTATCTTGATCAATTCCAATGAATAACATATACTCTCTACTTTTTCACATAGACCTTTTGCTGATGGCTCAACACTTCACACCTTCTGCTCTACTCTTATCTTTTAACTATCTGCCATACTTAGCAATCACAAATGACTACCTATAAATATCTTTCCTCTAAATGATATAATCAAGTTGGCCTATTAGAACCATATTTAAATAATATTAGAGAAAAAATACAACTCTCTAATAACATCTCAGTCGACTCTACTAAGCACACAACACAAATTACGACTGCCCAAATCAATATGAGTAGATGTGTTGCTTCACACTGTCGACTCCACCAAATCAACTGATACTTTATTTTCATGTTGAATTACATCATGCACTCTTAACCAAACATTCTTAACTCTTCTCCAAACACTAATCCAAGCACGCATATCAAAATGATAGGCGCAACTACTATAACAATAAAAATAATTTTAGCTCTGCCAAATAAACTCAGGAAACTGTAACTGTCAACTAGAGACTTCATAACTCAACCTGTGCTACATATCTAACTCTGTGTCCATGAACATATAATCATACATATGTCTACAACATAAATATAAACATGTAAGGCTTCATTACAAACATACTATAAATCACATAAAAAACTCTTCATGGGACCTATCAAGAACACTCACTGATACAGATTGATGTATTACTGTCTTCACTCTGAATCAACCTTTGCATCTATGATATCATGCTAATAACACATCTAGGAAACATATACTTATATCTCTCTCCATCAAACTTTCACACATGTTGCTTACCATATGTTGTCATCAATGACAAACATATAGTCAACACTCTGGCTTGCTGGTAAATCTCCAACAATCTCCCCCTTTTGCATTGATGGAAACATATGGAATGAAAAACACCACCAATCCAAATGTACAATCTTTTTATAATATTATCCATTTCCTCAACAAAACTCCCCCAAGGATGAATCCTCCATCTCTAACTATTTTGTTTCTTCTTGCTAAATACTCACTCCCCCTTGCTGCAATTCTTTTATAGCATTCTCCATTTCCTCATCAAAACTTCCTTAAGGATGAATCCTTCATCTACTACTGAATGCTCTAAATATCAACTTTTGTATTATTTACTATTTTGTTTTTCATTACTATATAATTACTCCCCCTTTGACATCAATGGCAAAGGGCACCAAACAAAAGCACCAGTACTACTCTTGAAGTAGAGTAGTCAACCTTTCATCAGTCACTAAGGACTAATGCACTCCCACAATCTCTAATCAGATTCAATGCAGGGGATTACTCCCACCTTCTCCCTGAGATACTCAAATGTATCCTTAGATAAAGGCTTTGTGAATATGTCTAGTATCTGATATTTTGTGCTCACATAGTCCAAATTTACTTCTTTCTCTGCTACTTTCTCTCTTAGGAAGTGATATTTTATCTCAATGTGTTTTGTCTTTTCATGCATCATCGGGTTCTTTGACATATTGATAGTGCTAGTGTTATCACAATGAATAACAATAGGATAATCAATGTAAATACCAAAATCCTTTATCATCTGCTTGATCCACACAATTGTGGAGCAATTTAATGCTGCTAAAAAATACCTTGCTTCTATTGTGGACTGAGAAATACAATTTTTCTTCTTACTAGTCCCATTGACAAGCCTATCTCCAAGAAATATTGTTCCTCCTGAGGTACTCTTCCTATCATCCACACATCCTGCCCAATCTGCATTTGTATACACATGAAGTTCTACATTTTTTAAATTAGGATACCATAAACCATAGTCTATAGTTCCTTTCAAGTATCTGAATATCCTCTTTACTTCCATGAGATGACTTTGTTTAGGACCTTCTACAAATCTTCCAACAATACCAACTACATCAAAAATATCAGGTCTAGATTGAGTGAGATAGATTAGTTTACTAATCATAGAATTATACAAGGTTATGTCTACTACTGCTGAATCATCTTCTTTTGAAAGCTTTCATCCTGTTATCATAGGGGTACTTACTGGTTTGCAATCATCCATCTTTAACTTCTTCAATGTCTCTTTGACATACTTAGACTGATTAATGAAAATACCTTTGTCTGTCTACTACACATTCAGTCCCAAAAAATATTTGATAGGTCCAATCATGCTCATTTCAAATTTTCTTTGCATCTCTTTAGAAAATTCAGCACTAAGCTTGTCATTACCACCAAATATAATATCATCAACAAATATAGCAACTAATAACAATCCATTAGATGTTTCTCTTATGAATAAATTGAAATCTATAACTCCTTTCTTGAATCCAATCTTTTTCAAGTATCCATCAAGTATTTCATACCATGCTCTAGGGGCTTGCTTAAGTCCATAGAGGCTTTCTTCAATCTGCATACCATATCAAGTCTATCTGATAAGGTGAATCCTTTAGGGCTCCTCTATGTATACTTCTTCTTTCAGCTCTCCATTTAGGAATTCTGACTTGACATCCATCTAGTATACCTTAAAGTCTTTGAAGGTAGCATAGGCTAAAAACAACTTTATGGCTTCCAATCTACTTATAGGGGCAAATGTATCTGAATAATCAATTCCTTCTCTTTGCGCATATCATTTACACACTAGTCTTTATTTTTTTCTTACTACTGTTCCATCTTCATTCATATTATTTATGAATATCCACTTGGTTCCAATCACATTCTTATCATTAGGCATAGGGACCCCTTCCCATGTGTCATTATTAATTATTTGATCTAGCTCTTCTTTCATTGCTTCATGCTAATCTGAATCATTACATGCATCTTCAACACTTAAGGGTTCAATCTGTGATAGTAAACATACCTCTTCATTTGCTGTGGAACTCTTTGCTTTTGATCTTGTCATGACCTTACTTTTCTAATCTCAAATGATGTCTTCCTTTGAATGATATCTAGATGTGAATTTAGGAACATTAGGTGTGATTCTCTCATCTGACTTCTATGATTCTTCTTCACTAGTTTCATGGTCATTGAATAATACATCAATGCTATCAAACATTTCATCAACAACTGTTTCTCTAGTGGTAGGTCTAGGTTCTTCTTCAATCATAGATGCATAATCATGATACCTTTATTAAATCATAAAATTCTCATCAATCTTAACATGAGCACTTTCAATGATCTTCTTCAATCTTAAATTGAAACATCTATAAGCTTTTCTTTTAGTAGAGTAACCAAGAAAAATACCTTCATCACTTCTTGCATCAAACTTACCAATTGCTTCATCTCTCTTGATGTAGAACTTACTTCCAAAGGTTCTAAAGTATTTTACTATAGGTACATTCCCAAACCATAGATCATAAGGTGTCTTATCTTTGCCTGGCCTCAATTGTATTCTATTGATAGTATAGACTGTAGTATTGACCGCATCTCTCCAATAGGTGTGTGTGACCTTTCCTTGAATCATGATGGTGCACACTATATCAAGTATGATCCTATTCCTTCTTTCTGCAATTCCATTCTGCTGAGGGGTTCTAGGTGCACTTAACTATCTCTTTATCCCATGTTCTTCACAATACACATAAAATCTATCAGAGGTGAATTCTCCTCCTCTATATGATCTTAGACATTTAATCTTCAATCTAAACTCATTTTCAAACTTATCTTTGAATACTTTGAACTTCTCAAATGCTTCTAATTTTTCCTTTAAGAATGCAACCCACATCATTCTATAATAATCATCAAGAAACAAAATAAAGTACCTTTCACCATAGTATGATCTTGTTTGATTTGGTCCACATAGGTTTGTATGCACTAGATCCAATTTGGTCTCTATCGAATTATGCTTTCTTTTGAATGAATTCCTCACATGCTTTCCCATTACACATTCCCTCCATATTATATCAACTGGTTTTGCAATGCTAGGAAGGTATGTTGCTACCTTTACATTTCTTATCTTTACTATGTTGTCAAAATTGATGTGACATAGTCTTTTGTGCCATAACCAACTATCATCAACTTTAGCAAAAAAACAACTTGCTTCAGGATTAAGCTGAAAAAAATTACCTTTAGTCTTTGAACCTGATGCAATCATTTCTCCTTCCTTGTTATTAATGATGCACTTGTTGTCTTTGAATTCCAATTGATATCCTTTGTCAAGCAACTATCCAAAACTTAGTAAGTTATGCTACAAACCATCAGCATAAAGAACATCATCAGTGTTGTTATTTCCATCCAAGGTGATAGCTCCTCTACCTATGATAGGCTTAGGAGTGTTGTCTCCAAATTTGACCATGCCACCTTTGTATCTATCCAGATGTACAAATATTTCCTTATCTCATGTCATGTGATGTGAGAAACCACTGTCAATGATCCAATCTATCCTGATGTTAGCTTGTGAAATTAGTGCTAACTCTTGTGCTTCCTTTTCATCTTCAAGGTCCATTTCATCAAAAAATTTCTCCATGTCTTCAAGAGAAATGAATCCAATTTCATCCTCTACTGATTCTTCATCTGATACTCCATCCCAACATAGTAACATTCTTTTGTATACTTGGGCTTGTAGTTAGTTTTGAGCTTCTTGACTCTAGTAGGACACTTAGATGCCAAGTGACCAATCTTGTCACATGAAAAGCAATTGAATGGTAACTGACCTTCATATTTTCCTTTTCCTTTCCTTTCTTTCTTAGAAATCAAAGAAATGAAATCATCTAGTTCTTTCTCTTCATCATCATCATCAAAATTTAAAGAAGTGTTCAAGGATTTCTTACCATGGACTAAAGCTTTGAAGGCTGTCTCACTTTTAGGCTTTGTCTTCATACTTGATATCTCAAAAGATGAAATTTTGCTGATTATGTCTCTCTTTTGAAGTCTTTTGAAAATTGCATAGTCTCATCTAGGATGTTTATCTTTCTCTCATATTCTGATGTCAAAGTATTCATCAACTTATCCATCATGTCTTCTTCCGAGATCTATCCACTATTGTTTCTAATTCCTGTAATTGCTTCATTAATCCTTTGATTGTAGGCTCTAATGTTTTCTTCAGGTAGCATCTCCAATGTATTGTACTTTTTCTCCCATGTCTTTCTATGTGCATTCTTGGCTTGGATATCTCCTTCAAACATGTCTTCTAGACACTTCCATATGTTTTAGGCTTTATCAACTTTCTTGATCTCTAAAAACTCACTGTCAGACAAGGCGTTGATAAGGGCTTCTTTGGAAATAGCATTTTGAGTGAACATCTCCTTCTGCTTAAGAGTTGCATCTTCCTTTGCAAGATCTATTGGAGAGGGAATCTGAACTTCTATGGTATCTACTTCAAAAATTTGAAAGGTAATGCACTACAAGTGTGTCATCATTTTGTTCTTCCAATCTAGATAGTTCTCTCCATCAAACTTAGGACTTTCTTTTCTAAAGAATGCCATCTGATCTACCTCAAGCTATTAAAATTTATCTGTAAGGCACTTGGCTCTGATACCAATTTTTAGGAATAGTCCCAAGAGATAATTGAGAGGGGGGGGGGGGGTGAATCAATTATCTAAAAGATTCAATTCTTTATCCAATTAAGTATAGAAGAATATTAAGAATAAACACAATATGAGAACACTTAACAAAACACCACAATTTTGGTTACGGGGAAACCCAAATAGGTAAAAACCCTGGTGGGAATTAACACCCACTGTAAAATACACTAGAGTATTATAATCCCTATTAGAAGATCTTACAACCATGTTAGGAGTTGATCTTTACAATGCATTAAGTACAGTGACCTGGTTAAGGGTCAGACCCTATTAGGATTCTTTTACAATTAACCCTATTAGGGGTGAGGATGCACTGTCCAGGAGCACACTGCTCAAAGGAGTGAAGGCTACAACCTTTTGTTTAACATATACACACTATATTTGGATCTTGGTGAACAACACGTAGACCTACTATCTTGATCAGTTCCAATGAATATCATATACTCTCTAATTTTTCACATAGACCTTCTGTTGATGGCTCAACACTTCACACCTTCTGCTCTACTCCTATCTTTCAACTATCTGTGATACTTAGAAATCACAAATGACTGCCTATAAATATCTTTCCTCTAAATGATATAATCAAGTCAGCCTATTAGAACCATCTTGAAATCATATTAGAGAAATAATACAACTCTTGAATAACATCTCGGTCGGCTCTACTAAGCACACAACACAAATTAGGACCGCCCAACTCAATATGAGTAGATGCGTCGCTTCACACTATCATCTCTACCAAATCAACTGATACTTTCTTCTCATGCAAAATTATGTCATGCACTCTTAACCAAACATTCTTAACTCTTCTCCAAACACTATCCAAGCATGCATATCAAACTGATAGGTGCAACTACTATAACAATAAAAATAATGTTGGCTCTGCCAGATAAACTCAGGAAACTATAACTATCAACTGGGGACTTCATAACTCAACCTGTACTGCATATCTAACTCTGCTTCCATGAACATAGCATCATAAATATGTCTACAACATAAATATAAATGCACAAGGCTTCATTACAACCATAATGTAAATCACATACAAAACTCTTCCTGGGACCTATCAGGAACACTCATTGATACAGACTGATGTATTACTATCTTCACTCTGAATCAACTTTTGTGTCTATGATATCATGCTGATAACATATCTAGGAAACATATACTCATAGATCTCTCTATCTAGCTTCCACGCATGTTTCTTACCATATGTTGTCATCAATGACAAACATACAGTCAACACTCTAGCTTGCTGGAAAATCTCCAACAATATATATATATATATATATATATATATATATATATATATAGAGAGAGAGAGAGAGAGAATGTCTAAACATAGATATAAATTTGTAAAGATCGAGAGGAAGATAAAGGGAGACATAGAGGTAGAGTAAAAGAGGGGACAGATATAGGTAGAGAGGCAGAGGGAAGGGGAGAGAGGGAGAGATAGATAAATAGAGAGAGGGGGATAGGAAGATGCATATAGAGAAAGTTTGGGAGATGGAGATATAAAGAGTTAGAGATATCTAGAGATATGTGTAACTAGGGAAAGATAGAGAGGGAGAAATAGGTAGAGAGATAAATCTAGAGATGTATATAGCTAGGAAAAGATATGGGGGGAAGAAAGGATTAGAGATGTATAACTAGGGAAATATCTAGAGGGGGGATGAAAGGTTGAGAATTAGGGGGGAGAAATAATTAGACCTAAATAGATAAATACATCCATATATATGTGTGTGTGTGTGTGTGTGTGTGTGTGTGTGTGTATGTATATATATATGTGTGTGTATATATATATATATATATATATATATATATATATATATATATATATATATATATATATATATATATATATATATATATATATATATATATATATATATATATATATATATATATATATATATATATATATATATATATATATCAAAAGATAGAGATGAAAAGAAAGGGAGGGAGATATGTAGAGAGGGAGAGATAAATATAAAGAGAGGTAGGGAGGTAGCATTATTAATGGAGCCTAATTATTTTCTTGATTTAGAGGTGTTTGTTTCAACCATGTTTAGATCAAAGATCTTGATGGAGGGTGGGGAAGGCTTAGACCCCTCTCAATTTGTGGTCTTTTGTAAAAGAATAGGTCATCCTAATTCTAAGGAGAGGCTTGATGGTTCCTTTCAAATAGCTTCAACTACCCATAGTCAACTACATAATAAGAGGAACCTATTGGTTACTAAAATTTGACTAAGTGTGAGAAATTATAAGATCTTCAAAAACCTAGAATTTTCATCATAATTCTTAAAGATTTGAAACCATTTTTAAAAATATTGAAACTATATACATGAGATATAACTTAACACAAGAAAGTAAAAATGTGTATATAAATATCACTCAATTTTTATGTCATGTATATAGTTTAAGGAAGAGGAAGAGTGATATATATATATATATATATATATATATATATATATATATATATATATATATATATATATATATATATATATATAAGGACATAGAGAGAAATGAGAAGAGAAAGCGAGCTTGGTATTTAAAATTCTTGAAAATATGAGAACTTTATAATTTATACATATTATATCTTGAATGGGACCAAAAAATGGTGTGGAAACTATTTGATCTTCCATATTTTTGTACTTATCCCAATGTACAATACCATTTTATTGATGCAGTGGCATTCTTGGGTATTCAACAAATCTACATGGTGGTGTGTTGAAATGGTTTTGTGTTTCTTGGTTACAACTTTAACCAATGACCTCGATTATTGAAGGGGCTCGGTCAACGTACTTGTTCGGTGATGCCTAGCATGCTTGGTTGTTTTATTGGTGCTTGATAGTTCTAGTTTACCGACCGGAGTTCTTGGAGTTTGGTTGGATGACTTGGTGTATTTAATGTTGGTAGCTTGTGTTGTATTCTCCTATGTCAATCTTGAGGCCGACATGGAGAATTAATTATTTGTAAGGCTATTTGAGAGCTGACTCTTGTTGCATTTAATATTTGTTTGTAGTAGAAGCTGACTTGGATTAGGATTTAATTGTTTCTTCCACCCAACTTGTGGTTGAGGAAATGTATTTAAGGAGTGTTTGGGTAGTTTTTTAGGAGGCATTGAGTCAGAAAGGGAAGTAGATTGAGAAGGATAATAGTTGGATCCTGCAAGATCTTGAAGATCATATTGATTATCTAATAGTTGTAATAGCAGAGCTAGTGGTTTTCATGCTTGGAGACAAGGAGATTGCTTGGTGGCTTGCGAGCTCAAGTTTAGATCTTCCTTAGTGTTTCCATCAGTCGCTGATGTGCTTTAGAGCTAGACTAGCTAGGAGGTTGCAAAAATACTTTTGTAAGTGATTGTATTTGGCCCTAACCTAGAAGGCCTTACAGCCGGGCATGTTGAATGAAATTCTATTTGAATCATTATATTATTGTATTCTATTGTGGTTGTTGTTGTAATTACTAGTGTAGACTTGGACTATCCATTATTGGGATTATCCAGGCCTACCTTGCATTAGGTGGTATCATATCTTGAAGTTCTTGAGTGTGTAAACTAATCGCCAAGTTTAGGTAGTTTTCACCAGGACCTTGAGTTGGTGATTTGTTGCCTTGGCTTTTTGAAGATCTTGAAGGATGCCTCTAAGAAGATTGGACCCTAGGGTGATTGCAGATCTCTATGATGTTGTGGACTCAAAGATTATAGAGAAAGTTAAAGTTGATTTCCGATCTAGTGGAGATGACCGGAGAGACATATCTAGTGAAGACATAACTAGTTGGTTGCATAGATTTGGAGCTTGGTTAAGTACTAGTTACCAAATGGAAGTTTCTACTTTCTATGGTACTTTGAGACCTGAGGATTTGATTGATTGGATTGGTGAATTAGAAGATTTCTTTGAGCTTAAAGAAATTGAAGATCCTCTTAGATTCATATTGGCACAGACTAAGTTGAAAGGACATGCTGCTCTTCGGTGGAAATAATTGCAAAGAGATAGAGAAGATGAAGGTGAAATAAAGATCAATTGGTGGAGGTTGATGGTGACTAAATTGAAAGCTAAGTTCATACCTGCTGACTATGATCTTGACTTGTTTAAGAAGTTGGAGAATCTAAAGGAAAAATATTTAACTATGGAAGACTATACCAAGGAGTTATATAAGTTTACTATTCGGTCTGGACATAGAGAACTTGGTAAAGAAAAGGTAGCTCAGTATGTGAATGGTTTGAGATTCAATATTTAGGATGAGCTTGGTATATTGAAGATTGATTCAGTTGAGGATGCTTATCAGTATGCTCTGAAGGTAGAAGACAAGTTGAAGAGGAGACAACATGGTAATTCTTGAGGGAAGGAGAATCTTGATCACTTAGTGAAGGATAAACCAACTGTTGAAGATTAACCGAAACCTATGGAGCTAAAAAATAAGACATGTAGGGTTATCTTTAAGGGTACTCTTTATAATTGTGGTGAAGAAGGACATAGGTCTTTTGAGTGCACATAGAAGAAGATTGGTGATTAAAGGAATGTTGTGGTGAATGAGAACATTCTGAATGAACCTAAATCAGAGAACTTATTGGTTCAAAGAACATTGCTCAGTGCAAAGGTGGAACCTTGTTAGAGGAGTAATTTGTTCAGAACTCGGTGCAAGTCAGGAGGTAAACTTTGTAATGTGATTGTGGATAGTGGTAGTATTGATAACCTTGTAGCTGAGGAGATGGTTCATAAACTTGGTTTGAAGAAAGTGAGCCATCCTTATCCTTTTAGGATTGGTTGGTTGCAAAATGTTCATGCTCTAGAAGTGAGGGAGAAATGTCTTGTTGATTTTTAGATTAGCTAGTATAAGGATCAAGTGTTGTGTGATATGTTAGAGTAATTATCTTCACTTATTAATTAGATCATGTTGATTTAATTATTAAGTTGTCTATGTACTCTATTTTCACTTAAGTTGTATCTTAGGTGCATATAATTAATATTTTATATTAATTATATTATGCAACGTAGCTTTTTCCTTTTAGGGTTTTCGTTCACCTTATAGGTTGAACTCTTGTAATTATTTTTTATTATCTTGGAATAGAATTTTCTCTCACTGCACTAAGATTTTCCAAGCCTTTGCTTTTTGTCTCTTTGGTTTCCTTTCAGCAATAGGTTATTTGCATGCAGGTGTTCTTAGCAATCTGTAAAGTTGGATTTCTCAACTTCTACATGGTATCAGAGCTTCCCTATTGTTGCCTGGTCTGATCTTTGGAGCTGTGATTCGAAGACAAAAGCCACAACTTCTCTAGGTTTTTTTCTTCATTTTGGAGGAGGCATTATTTTCTGGAGTACTTTGAGCCAAAATGGACTCCACCATTGCATTCAAAAGGCCCAAGAGAGTAAAAAATTATATAAAATTTGTGGTTTTTGGCCACAGTGACTCTGGGGAAAAAAAATTCATTCCCAAGTTGTATGACACACTTCCCGAGAAATTTTTTTTTTAAAATCTCAAAAAATGCCCCACAAGGCTTTCTCTAGAATGCACCACCACCATGCCACCCCAATACTGCTCTAGCCCTGCCCAAGCTCAGCCCTCACCGGTGCACTCAACCCATGCTCAACCCCATCGCCGTGCCACCATAGTGCCGCCCAGGAGCCACCGGCCACCTAACAGGTGACATCAACAATCCGGTGCTGACGTCACTTCCCATTAGTTTTTTCAAATTTTTTTGGTGACTAAAACTTTTTCCGATTGATAGTCATTTGATGGTCATAGGGCTGTCAAATTTTTTGCCGTGACTGGTTTTTTCTAGAGAGCTTCTTTTCGGAGGTGCAATTGGTTTTTTGGCCGTAACTTGTGCATACAATGTCCATTTTTGGAAAATGAAATATTATCTGAAAGGTGTTTCTGAGCTAGACGTGATGATGCTAGTCTCATTTGCTAATTCTGCCATTTGAGCTCTTGTTTTTGGCATTGAAGTAGAGGCTTCAGTTTCCTCCCTCTCTGCATCTGGCGTCCAAGTTTTCTTCTCATTTGTTGTGCTTTCAATAATTGTTTACTTGCTATACGGGGGTTAGATTTATACATTGTGGGGGGGGGGTACATTTTCTTTCTATAATTTACTTCAAAAAAGACCATTCTTCTTCCGTCTACTTCTTCTCTCAATATCGGACCCCTCTGTGGCCTAGTTGACATGACACAACTACCACACTTGGAAAGGATAGATGACTAGATTGCTTATGGAAAAAGGGCTATGGTCATGCCTCGATGAGGCTCAGCTAGTTATACAGAGGCCTTATGAGGCTCTTATGTAGAGAAATAGGATGGATGAGGCAATGGGCCTCATTGCACTAAATATTTCAGATGGGTTGATGTTCCACCTAGATGGTTTGACCACACCTAGGGCTATGTGGAACAAGTTTTCCACCTTGTTTGGCACAATGAATGAGTTTAGGGTTCTCCAGATAGATGTAAAGTTCACCTCCTTGGTACCTGAATCATTCACCAACATTGAGGACTTCTTGATGAAGTTCAAGTCTCTTCGTTCTATTTTATAGGTTGCTAGAAAGATGAAGTTAGATGATGAGTGTATCTTTCTGATACTCTCAAAGCTTCGCGACCCTTATCAAATTTTCACTTCTACCTTCTACTCCACTATGGATGCACTAGGTGCATGACATGTTATGCCCTCCTTTGAGACTTTTTGTGACAGGTTGACTCATGAGCAGTCTAAGCTCAATCTGATGGATTCACTTATAGGTTCACAGTCACAAGAATTGCTTGCCAAGACACCTCAAGATACACAAAAGAAGAAGCCGAAGAAGATATCTGATTCCTCTTCTTAGCACTATAGTGGCCCACCATCTTCTAAGAAGGAGAAATAGAAGATTGAGAGCCCTACATGTTCCTATTGTCAGAAGGGACCTCATGATGAGTCGCATTATTTTCAGAAGAGATTTGATGGTTATGAGAAATAGATTATAGATTTGCAAGCTCTTCTTTAGAAGAGCACTATTTCCTCTCCATCCTCTTCTACCTCATAGGGGTCTTCTTTTCAGTCTTCTATCACATCTTCAACATCTGGACAAGATTTTGGACAGGGTCATGCATTATGGGCATCTGTTGCATCCCCTTCACAGGTCCCTTGGATATTAGATTCAGGGGCTTCTCACCATATGCCATCTTCTCCAAAGATCTTCTCTTCTTTTGAGGCTTCTCCTATTCCTCACATTCTCATGGGGAATAACATTGTTATGACAGTCTACAGGAAAGGTTTTGTAGGCATTCAAGATGGCACATTCAATGATGTATTGTATGGTCCCTCTTTGTCTGCAAACCTTCTCTCAATTTATCAGATTACACTCAGTGGGTCAGGGAAGATAGTTGAGTTCATGGTAGATTTAGTCTTCATCCAGGATAGTGTGATAGGAGGCATTATTTCTATAGGGAAAATTGATCATTCCACCCGTCTCTATACCTTCTCACACTTTGGTCCACCATCTCCATTATCGGAGCACTGCTCTCTTTTTACATGAGAGCATCATGTGGGGCAGGTAGGTCACTTGAACCTCTGTGTTGCTCCTCAGACCACTTCTGTGACTGCCTCACCACATCTTGTTGAGGTTTCCTCTCTTTAGTAGGACTCTTTTTCAGCACTGCTAGACCCTCTAGTTCCATTCATCAAGCCACCAAGTGCAGTTGTTGAGGATTCTATAGAGGACATTCATCTCCTCTTTCATGACAGTGTCAATACACCTATCGCACCACCTACATTCGGGATTCCCTTTCAGGATCCTCATGTCTACTCCTTTGAGCATCATCTTGGCCTTCTAGTGACACCTCATCTTTCAAGGTTACCTCTTCAGTGTTCACTACCTTTCACTCCTTTGTATTGGAGTCATCGTGGTTTTCTCATTGATCCACAGGTTCTTTCATTCTGGGGGGCTTTGGAGCCTTGACCCTCTCTCATGGGGGGGTTGGCAGCACACATTGTACTTATGGCCTCGAGAGAGTCTCTTGAAGTCATTTTTTTGTCTTTTTCTTGCTTTTATATCTCTTTTTGGAGAGGGGTTTTTCCCACTAGGTTTTCTCCTTTCTCTCTAGTTTACAGAGATTTCCTTGTATTGGGTACCTGATCAGGCCTTGTTGCCGGGACCCATTTCTTGCTTTCATAGCTATGCTAGGTTAGCTTACCTCCTAAGCTTCTCTTAAGGGGGGGTGTTAGAGTAATTATCTTCACTTATTAATTAGATCATGTCGATTCAATTATTAAGTTGTCCATGTACTCTATTTTCACTTAAGCTGTCTCTTAGGTGCATATAATTAATATTTTATATTAATTATATTGCGCAACCTAGATTTTTCCTTTTAGGGTTTTCATTCACCTTACAGGTTGAACTCTTGTAATTTTTTTTATTATCTTGGAATACAATTTGCCCTCACTCCACTGAGATTTTCCAAGCCTTTGCTTTTTGTCTCTTTGGTTTCCTTTCAACAATAGGTTATTTGCATGTAGGTATTCTTGGTGATCTGTGAAGTTGGATTTATCAACTTCTACATGATATTGTGGATATGAGTAGTTATCACATATTGCTTGGTAGACCTTGGCAGTATGATTGTAGAGCTATGTATGACTGTGTCAAGAATCTATTTACTATTGAGAAGAATGATAGGAAGTTTTCCCTGATGACTTTTCTAGATACAACACTCGGTAGGAGAAACCTAAGCTTTGGTAGCTGAGGTGAGTTGAAGGATTATAAAAGGATTGATCAATATAGAGAAGAGACCTATGTGTTGTCAAGGAAAGACTTGAAAAGATAGAGGAAGCAGAAGTGGAATAATATGTAAGGTGGAGACTCGAAGGACTTGTATGTGAAGAACCAATTCGGGGTTTATGTGTTGAATCCTAGAAGATGTTCTTCCAGCCTATGAGAACATATTTCCAAACCTAGGGTGTCTAATGCAGTGGCATTCTTGGGTATTCAAAAAATATGCGTGGTGGTGTGTTGAAATGGTTATGTGTTTCTCGGTTGCAGCTTTAACTAATGATATCAGTTATTGAAGGGGTTCAGTCATTGAAGGAATTCAGTAAAACCTCTGGTGCTTGGTGGAACATGTTCTTGGTGATGCTTGTGGTGCTTGGTCGACATACTTGTTTAGCGATGCCTAGCATGCTCAGTTGTTTTACTGGTGCTCAGTAGTTTTGGTTTACCGACTAGAGTTCTTAGAGTTTGGTTGGCCAACTTGGTGTATTTAATCTTGGTAACTTTTTTTGTATTCTCCTATGTGGATCTTGAGGCTGCCATGGAGAAATAATTGTTTTTAAGGCTATTTGAGAGCTGACTGTTGTTGCATTTAATACTTGTTTATAGTAGAAGTCGACTTGGCTTAGGAGTTAATTATTTCTTCCAGCCAAAAATATGGTTGACGAAGTGTATTTAAGGAGTGTTTAGGTAGTTTTTTAGGAGGCATTGATTTGGGAAGGGAAGTAGATTGAGAAGGATAATAGTTGGATCCTACGAGATCTTGAAGATCAGATTGATTGTCTGATAGTTGTAATAGCAGAGCTAGTGGTTTGCATGCTTGGAGACAAGGAGATTGCTTGGTGGCTTGAGAGCTCAAGTTTAGATTTGCCTTAGTATTTCCATCAGTTGCTTATGTTCTTCAGAGCTGGACTAGCTAGGAAGTTGCATAAATACTTTTGTAAGTGATTGTATTTGGCCATGTTGTGGTCCCACAACCACGCTCCCCTTTTAGCCTTTTGGCTTCAAGGGCCCCCCTTCTACTTTTTGTTTGTCTTTTGGTTTCTTGTTTGTTGTCCTTTTGTTTTTTTGTTTTTTGGTTGGTTTTCTTTGTTTTCGGTCTTGTCACACTTTCGCACGTTCAAATGTTCAAAAGTGTGAAATTCCAAAAAGGCAAAGAGTTCAGGTAGCAATCTATTTTGCCTTAGGCATTTTTGGCCCTAGCATTTTTTTCAAATTTTCACAGGTTTGGAGTTTCAGAGGTTTGACTCCCTAAAAGGGAGTTGGCCTTTCGGAGGTCCAACACCCTCGAAAGGCTGATCAGTGGGCTGCTGACATTAGCTGCCAGAGTTGCCTATATAAGGCACAGTGGGTTTTTTCAAAATCACTTTTATGCTCTCATCTATAGTGTTTTGAGAGCTTCTTCACGTGCCTTCACTTCTTGCTCATTGTCTTGGTCTCGCTTGTCATCTTAAAGAATTCATTATTTTTCAAGGTTGGTGTGTCCCTTCTCCTCTCTTTCCTTTATTTCTTTTGTTTGCTTTCAGTTGTAGGTTAGGGTTTTGTAGTTTTTGGCCTTTTCAACCTATTGCTTAGGGTTAGGGTGTTCCGTTAGGCATAGTTCAGCCTCGGGGGTCATGAGGTAGTCCCCTCTCATCCCCTTGGTGATTTTTTGGTCAAACTCATCGTCAGACTCACTTTTGAGTCTGACTGACCAAACCCTAGTTTCAAACCTTCGCAATCTAAAACTTTCAAAGCTTTCAAACTTCAAAAATTCCCTAAGTGCTCAGCCTATTTTGGCATTTCGGTGTTGTTGCACACCGAAACATCCAAGCATCTGAATCACTGAAACTAGGACCCAAGTTTTCAACCAATGCCCAAGTGCCTATTTCAGCCTTTCAACCTTGTTGCACACCAAAGATTTTGGTTCTCCGACTTGCCGAAATCAGCACAAACATTGGCAAAATGAACACTAGGGGATCTTTTCAGTGATTCAGAGGTTTTGGCCTGCAAAGACTTTACATCTCCGATTCACCAAAAGACCAAAAAGGGGGGATATCAAGCAGTTTTAACTAAAGCCTTTTCATAGTTTCAGTGTTTCAGACCTTTCAGAGGTCTCTTACCTTCGAAGGTTCGAAAGGTTGAAAAGGTCTTTTAGACCCCTTTTTAACCTTAATTTTGTTAGAATTCTATGTTTTTCTAGGATTTTCCTCTCTTCTGTTATTGATTCATCTCTTGTTCTCTTTCCAAAAATGGTCGAGAAAGTTGCAGTGTCAGCAATGAAATATCAGTTTAAGGGATACCATCCACCCTGGAAGGTGACTAACTTGCACTCAAACATTACAGACACTGACATTGGTAGTGTGCATTGGAATGAATATTTGGTGAAGTGTTCCCAACCAGTGGGATGGTCAGAAGATTGTACTTCATTAGTACACTGCTCCTTGGTAAATGCAGTAGCTCTTCCAGTTGCTATCCTATCTTTAGACTTGATTAACACTTTAGCCAGCCACTATGTGCCTGATGAGTGGATGGTAAAGAATAGTGTGGGGGAAGTAGTCCTAGACCTAAGGTTGGACAACATTGAGGATGTCTTCCACATACCTAAAGGGATTGACAAGTTCTTCAACTTCCATATCAATAAAGGAATGGAATTTTACAATAAGGATGTACAACGGGCTCATAGCATAGTGAATAATGAATACCTCATGTAGCCCATGCCCAAGAATAAAATAGACATAATTGACATGAGGAGGGGCTACATGCAAGAAGATATCCAAGCTACAATCACAATGATCAGTAGGGTGTGAGGGTTTGCAAAATCTATTCAGTTGGAGCCTTGGATGATCCTGTTCATCCAAAAGATAAGGGAAAGACAGGCAAGGTTTGACTGGGCCACCATCCTGAGTGACAATCTAGATGAGCAATTGATCAGAGTAAAAATAGATCCTCATTTTTGCATGACATCCTATGTTGTGTATCTGCTAGCTACCAGGGCAATATATCCAGGCCTAACTAAGATTGAAGTTATGGGGGATCCAAACACCTGGCCTTTCATGATGTATCCTTAGTTGGTGAGGAAGGATTTCTACACACATAATAGTCCAAACTTCTGAATTGTCAATGATGCTTTCATTTTTTCTATCATACGCTCCATTGAGGGAGAATATGCCAAAAGGATGTCCATTGAAGTAGCAGCTAAAGTAAAGGCCCTTGGGGCATTCTACATACAATTCAAGACATTCACATACATTCAGGTGGCTGGAGGCACCCTAGCACTAAAGAAGCTACCCAGGTACCCTTTAGACAAAGTTTTCCTCCTAGAGATAGCAATGAAGCTGTTTGATGCACATGAACACATAGAACATAAGAAGAAACACTGCTGCGATTTCCCAATTTCTATAGGCCCCCATTGTGTTCCAGATATGAAGGTCTGCAAATCTCTGACCTGGGAATGGGATGAGTTCCCTTTGCAAACTTACAACTTGGTGAAACCCCACTTTGATCATATCGGTATATTCACCCATATAATGGGGAGGCATTATATTCAGAAGCCGCAACCAAAGATCAAGGGCAGAATCATGAAGATTATCAAGAGCACACATGAGTTCCAACTCCATTTTAGAGACATTTAATGCATAATTTATTCAAAGATTTTGTAATGCACGAGGTTTAATTCCATGCTAGGGTAGTTTAACTAAGTTTTAGAGGTAGTTTCATTAATGCAATCTCTAGTTTAGATTTACTTTCAAGTTTTAGTTGCAGCAAAACCCTAGCTGCGAAAATAAGAGCATGGCTCTATAAATTGTAATAAAATGATGTAATGAGGGTCGATTTGATCATCAATAAAATACATACAATTGGTGCTTCATTCATGGTGTGATGCTTCTGCTATCTATGCAAAATTTTTGAATGTGTGATTTTCTCATTCTTTGTTTCAAAGAGCCAATTGACTGTTTGATGATTTTAAGTCTACAATTTCTTAGTTTGGTGTTTGCTGGTATTGTATTGCTTTGTTGTGAAAAATATCCAAGAGGATTATTCTTTGGTGCTTAAAGATTAACTTGTCTCACGTGTGTGCACATTTAGGTTGGCTTCATCATTTGATGAGTTTTGGCTTATCATACGTCTGTGTTTGTTTCTTTCCACTGATGATTGCATCTACATAGCTAAAGATTGTGACATGTTCTGATCTCTATTTTGTGGGTTTCCTCATCTTCTCGGTTATTTAATTCACAAAGTGGTGTGGTATTGGTTTATGTCCATTAGATCTCTTTTCAGTAATTCTTTTTAATTTCTTGTTATCCTACTATTTCTTACCCTCTTTGCAAATCATTTTATTAGATTAATTAGATCAACATTGCTTTATTCTAAATCTAAAAATCCAAAAAAAGAGATATTGTCATTTCCTAAAGTTTGTTTTAAAGTTTTCCTTGAGAAAAGAACTAGAAAAGGCCTCCTTGTTAACAGATTCACATTTGTCTTCCATTGAGCTATCCAAGCAGTTGAGACCCAGCCAAAAGGAACCTTGATATTGATTCCGTAAATCTTCCAAGAGGGGATTTTTCTCGCATAAATTCCTAGCCATTGTCTTTGTGTAAAAATGATGCTCAACAGGCCCTAACCTGGAAGGCCTTACAACTAGGCATGTTGACTGAAATTCTATTTGAAGCATTATATTGTTGTATTCTAATGTGGTTGTTGTTTTTGTAATTGCTAGTGTAGACTTGGACTATCCATTATTGAGATTATCCAGGCCTGCCCTACATCATTTATTCATGACATGGTACAAGATGGGATGGATACATTAGAAGAGGTTGAGACTTTTATAAATGATGTATATTCTTTGATAAAGTTTTTGTTGTTGGATTAATTATGGAAAGTTAAGTACTGAGAGGTGAGGGGTGAATCAGTACTCCAAAAACTTTTATCTACTTTACTAACCATTAGCCAAATAGAAAACTTTTCATATAACAACATAAAACATATAAATCAAAATCATGAAACACAACTCATAATACGATGAATTTTGGTCTCGTAGAAATCCTTGGTCAGAGGGAAAAAATGTGGTGGGGATGACACCCAGAACACTTCACTACTATAGTAAAAAGTTTTCTCGGTTAGAGCTACAAAATTATCTATTTTTGATAGCTTACCCTCTTAAGAGTATTTACCCTTCTAAGAGTATAAAGACTTATTTAGTCTACCTTGCTAAAGGATTTTACAACTCTAATCTAAGAGATGTACCCTATTAATGGATTTACAATTTAAGACCTATTAGGTCCTACTCAGTTAAGAGCTTTTACAATTCTGATTACACACTAATCAATAACAAAAACTATCTGTAATGTTTGCATCAACATATGCTTTTCAAACTCAATATACTCAATGTCAATTTACCTCATATTGTATTCCACTCATAATTAAACTTATGTACTCGATAGCTTCAATTCTAAATCACATTCATACTCTTCTATAACTATATTGTTACTCGATGGCTTCTCTTCTCATCATCTTCACACTTATCTTTGACTAACCATCACCTGCTCTCTCTTTTACATATTGTGATCTTCATACTCTAATCCATTTATACTCGATCTAGAAGCGGTGAAAATGTTCTAGATTCTTCTCCTTAAGTGATGCTGCCAATGGTTACATCTCCAATGTATATGATGAGACAAATTATTGTCTCAATTTTGTTATAATCTTCATACTTTGTTGACACTCTTTATGCTTTGTTAGACATTTCTAAAACATTTATGACTTAAACTTATGTGAACTTATGCTATGTACAAGTAAAGCCACAAAGCCTATGGGTAGCTTCAATGACATGTTTTTTTGACTATTATAAATATAATGCAGTACTTCATATAGTTATTTTAAGCTATGTTCTAGCATTTGAGTAGGAGTTAAAATGTTGACTTGCACATGTGTACTAAATGTTACTAACCTTTTAAGTAAACAAGGAGCAGTACGAAGAGTGGTGCAACCACATTAAAGGAGTGTTAGAAGACTAGTCATGGTGGAAGAATCCAACACGGTTCTGAAGGATATGCCATGCCTAGAAAGGAGCTGTTGTTCTAGAGAATATAGGAAATAAGTCTTGCTATATTTCCTCAGAGTTGTTATTCTGTTATCTGCAGTAATTGTAATATGTCGTGGTTGTTTTACCCCCTCCTTATTTGGCAAGGTTTATTTAGAATTTTTTGTTATGTTTTCAATAAGTGTCAATCCTCTTTATAAAGGGTTTTGATTGACTTATTTAGGTAATGAGAAAATATAGAATGATGTATTCAGTATAGCATAAGTTTCTCTTTTCTATTCTTCATGAGTTGTTCAATTGTTATGTAACCAGTTAAGAAGAATTTAATGGAAGAGTGATTTTGGATTATTTCTTGTGTTAGTATTTAGAAGAAGCCAACCAAGGGGCCCACTTGGGAGGTGGATTAGATTAAGTTAGAGTAGATTTTCTTCCTGCATTTTCCCTACTTTCAAGTAGAGTTACTGTTTTACTCCTGTAGTATTCCTACTATGGATGTTCCTGCAACACTTGCAGAAGATAGACATAGTGAATGTTTTGAGTTGTTAGACAGACTAGATTCATTTCAAAATCTTTCTGTAGTAATTTCAATAAGTATCCAAGTGTGTTTACTTTCCTACAACAATAGCATAGGTTCCTTTCACGCATTTTATCTTCCTACAGCATATGTAGTATGACTCTTAGAGGAACTTAGTGCACAAACTGTGCTATCCCATTTTAAGTCTATGTCCCTGGGTTGACAATCTAAATGCATTTCATGGTGGGGAAAGTAATCCTTACCATGAGTATATCAATCCTAAGAGAGACAATGACATGATTATTATTACCTATTGTGAGACTGTTCATTTTTGGCACCATTGCCAGGGATGGTGTCGAACTAAGAACCTTAATGAGTCATTTATTATTCAGATTAGTTTCCTATTTTTAGTCAATACCAAGTAGTTGTGAGCTTGCTTCACAAGTCATCAAATTACTTGCATGCATCGAAGAAGGTGAGATGTTCATGGAAGATTTCTTCCAAAAGAACCTGTTAAATTGAAAGAAGAATTTGAAGAACTTGAGTTACCATTTCTCGACATAAGTCCTGAGTTTGCTGCATCATCTTCAATAGAAGAAGATACTCATGAAACATTTGACCTCCATCCTTTTGCAAAAATATTAGCCAGTTTCCATAATAATCCCAATCTAGGACCACTTGCTATCCAAAACCTTCCAGTCAACAATACTTTCCAGCCATACTTTTAATATCCAACACCTCTAGTAATGGCAGCTCCTACATTTCCATTTCCTATTCCAAGTCTTATCAACAATCCTAACCTCAAGAATATACCTGCTTCAACACTACCAAAGTTCTATGGCCTGATTATAGAGGATCTTAACACCTTTTTGTTCGAGTTTGACATACTGTGTCAAATTTTTGACTATAACATTGATAGTCATAAGCTTAAGTTGTTTCCAACAACACTAAAGGAGTCAACTCTAAGATGGTTCATGGGATTAGGAGCAAATGTAGTAGAAAATTGGGACGTGATGGGAGATTTATTTTTAAGGAAGTATAAGGAATACTGCAAGGGGAGTGATTCAAAAGGAGATGACATTTTTTGAATGTCACAAAGGGAAGATGAGACATTAGAAGACTACATATCACACTTCTTCTTTAACTTACAAAAGAACCCTCAACATGCATTGTAGGAGGATTCACAGAAGCTAATATTTCTAAGAGGAGTGAATGAAAATTGTCTCAAAGCATTGGACCTCATGGCTACAGGAGATATATCTCAATCTTCCTGGGATTATCTTCAAAAGATTTGACTAAACTATTCTAGATTAGTCATGAAGAAAGGAAGGGGGTTTCGCTCAACACTGGCCAAAGGAAGTGGCTCTGGTATTTCAAAGATGGATATTTCAAACCTATTGTCAAACTTCAAGAAAGACATCATAAATGATGTTGCTACACATGCCTAGACATGATGACTACCAAGAAGAAACATGCAAATGCCAAGGCTCAGCTAGCCAAATACTGTCCTCATTTCTGCAAACAAAAGAAGGATTGTCAGTACAAATTAGTTGCAAACCTAGAGAATTAGCATCTTCCAATTGAATACTTAAAGATAAAAGGAGAGGATGAGGAAGTATTCTTTGTTGCTCAATTTCGGCCATGGGCCATGAGACAAAGTATGCCTCAAGATCCATTACAAATTTCAAATCCTTATAATAGTTAGTGGAAAAACCAGAATGTCCAAAGTCCTCCATAGTATAATCAACCCACTTGGAATAATGCTTGGCCCAATAATTAATAGAATCAATGGTATCCTCCACAAAAAATCCAATGGCCACAATTTCCAAACCAATGGAAACAACCACAAGGGAATTGGTAGCCCACTAACCAATGGAGAGGACCTCAGCAATGGCCTAATCCAAATCCTAGATATCCACCTTTACCACCTCCAACAAATATACCTGCAATAATGCCACCACCTACAAATACAGGTCCTCAAAAGAAAACATAGTTACCTACTCAACCAAAACAAAATCCCAAGAGTCAACAACCACAACATCAAATGTATGCTATTGATGCTCAGCAGTACCCTACCTATGCACTTAACATAGCTGATATACATTTAAGATCAGGTACTACTTTGCTTGTCCCTGAATCACCTCTTATCACTAAAGTGTCAGACCTTCCCGCAGCATCAGTACCAATTCCAGAGAATGCTTTTCCAAATACTGTTGCCCCAGAGAATGTTTCCAACTTAGCTAATGCTCATACATTAGTTAAACCGCCTTTTCCTTAGAGGCTTAGCATGGACAAGCCCATACCAAAAGAAGACCAACCATTTGATATCATTGACCAGCTAAAGAACATGCATGTCTAGATTCCCTTGTTTCAAGAAATAAAGGATGTTCCAGTTTATGGAAAAGAAATAAAAGAAGCTTGTCTTAAAAAGATAGGAAGAAAGAAAAAGGATCCTACAATAGTTCATGTTACAGGACAATTGGCTGATATCATGTTAGGAAAACTGGTAATTCCAAAATATTCAGATCCAGGGAGTCCAATTGTGAACATTATCATTAATGGTCAATCTATCAAAAATGCATTAATAGACTTAGGTGCTTCCATTAATGTAATTACCAAGGATGCTACGAAAAAATTGAGCATTGAAGGGTTGAGAGCTACTCCAACAATATTGCAATTAGTAGACAGCTCTACTGTCACCCCTGATGGAATGATAGAAGACATAATAGTTGCCTTAGATTCTTGGGAGTACCCTGCTGATTTCATCATTCTACCACCAAAGGTCAATCTTGCCGGTTACCCTATTATCCTAGGATGCCCATGGTTGGCAACAGTTGATGAAAACATTAGTTGTAGATCAGGGAACATGACAATTTTAGATGGGCAAGCCACTAAGAAACTAGCATTGTATCCTCCAGCTTAATCACAGCCAGATTTAAGTACACCTATATGGCCAAATTTAGGAGATGGGGAAGAAGAACTAATTTATATGGTTCAACTCATGATGTTACATAGGAAATATTTTCTAAAGTTGCAAGAGGAAGATGCATTCATTTAGAGCATTCTTAATAATGACTATGTTGTAATCAAAGATATATCTGAAAGTTCTATGTTAGAATTAACCACATATGAAGACAATTTTGAGAACTATGTATTACCTTTAGAACCCAATATTATCCATTAGTTGCTACCTAGTGAAGTAAACACAAGTCCTATCCCTGAAGTGTCCATGCTTGACCTTACAACTACTGTTGAGCTTTCTAAGGGTCATAATCTCCATGTGAATAATAAGTTGCCTTCACAACAGATGGAGAAACTAACCAAACTGTTGTAAACACATGAGAAAGTCTTTGCATGGGACTATTGGGACATGAAGGGATTAATACCTACACTATGTACTCATAAGATTTATATAAATTAATGAATCCTACCACTTTGTCAACCCCAAAGGAGGATTAATCCAACATTAAGGGAGATAGTCAAAACTGAATTACAAAAGTTATTAGATGTTGGCTTTATATATCCTATATCTGATAGTAAATGGGTATCACCTTTGGTTATAGTGCCCAAAAAGGGGGGTAAATGGAGAATCTATGTGGATTATAGGGATTTAAACAAAGAAACAACAAAAGATCACTTCTCGTTACCATTAATTGATCAAGTACTTGATACTTTAGCCGATAAAAAGTATTTTTCCTTTCTTGATGGATATAGTGGATAAAATCAGATAACTATATCTCCAAAAGACCAAGAGAAGAATACATTCACATATCCATGGGGGAGATATATATGTTCAGTCCTACCTTTTGGGTTGTGCAATGCACCAACAACATTCTAGAGGGCTGTAATTAGTATTTTTGTTGACATATCACATGATTGCATGGAGATATATATGGATGAATTTATAGAATTTGGAGTAACATTTGAAGAAGATTTGAAGAATCTTGAAAAGGTGCTAATCGGATGTAAGGAACATAATCTATCCCTTAATAGTGAGAAATGATTTATGATGATGCAGGAAGGAGTAGTACTTGGGCATTTTATTTTGGCAGCAGAAATTCAAGTGGACCCAGCTAAAGTTGAGGTAATACTCACATTACCTACCCCTACTAAGCAACAAGATGTAAGATCTTTCTTAGGACATGCTAGATACTATAGAGGCTTTATTCAAAATTTCAGTCAAATTGCTAGTCCTCTGTACACATTGCTTACAAAAGAAGCTGAATTTATATGGACACAAGTATGTGATGAGTCCTTCCTGTAGCTAAAGAAACTTCTAACAACTGCACCAGTCCTCAAAGGACTAGATTGGTCTATTGCATTCCACATCCATACAGATGCATCAAATTATGCCATAGGTGTTGTGCTAGGACAAAAGTCTACTAACCTTGAGAATGCAATTTACTATATCAGTAAAAGCCTTCATGGTCTTGAATTAAACTACATAGTTACTGAAAAGGAACTCCTAGCTATAGTTTATGAATTGAACAAATTCTGATACTATGTCATAGGCTATCCCATTTTTGTTCACACTAATCACACAACAATAAAATATTTGATGAACAAACCTGCTATAATAGGAAGATTGGCAAGATGGCTTTTACTATTGCAAGAATTTGATATAACAATTGTTGATAAGCCAAGGAAGGCAAATATAGTTGCTGACTAGTCTAGACTTCAAAATTTTGATGAAGACACCACTCAAGTTGAAGATACATTTCCTAATGAACACTTGTTCCACATAGAAATCAAGAACCCATGGTATACAAACATGGCCAATTATCTTGTAGCAAATAAGATGCCCCCACATTTTTCTCAGAATTACAGGAAAAAGCTTGGAGAGAACATCTTTCAATTTTCATGGATAGATAACAATCTATTTTACACTTATCCAGATCAGATCATGAGGAGGTGTGTGAGAGAAGATGAAATATATGACATACTCCATGCTTGTCACGATGAGCCATGTGGAGGTCACTTTGCAGCAAAGAGAACAACCCTGAAACTCTTAACAATAGAATATTATTGGCCAACATTACACAAAGATGCAACTAGTTATATAAAAAAATGTGATAAATGCCAAAGGATGGGTCGTCCAAGAAAATCAGATGAGATGCCACTTAATCCATGAGTGGTGATGATACCCTTTGATAAATGGGGTATGGACTTCATAGGACCAATTGATCCTCCATCAAATGGAAAATATTACATCTTGGTATGCACGGATTATCTGACAAAGTGGGTGGAAGTGAAAACAATGCGGAATGCGAGAGATCAAAAAGTAGCCAAATTCTTGTATCAGGATATTTTTACCCATTATGGAGTTCCAAGAGAATTAGTCATAGACCAAGGAGCATAGTTCACTTCAAATCTAATCACTGAGCTAATGAAGGAGTATAGCATAAGGCATCAGAAGTCTAGTCCTTATCATCTGCAAATGAATGGACAGGCAGAAGTCACCAATAGAGAGATAGAGGCAATATTAACAAAGACAGTGCAACTGCATCACAGGGATTGGAGCAGTCAGTTAACTAAAGTAGTATGGGCTTATCGTACAACATGGAAGACCATAATAGGGTTCACTCCATTTGAGTTGGTTTATGGAAAGACAACAATGTTGCCTATATAATTTGAACACAAAAGATTACACACAGCTCTAGAGTTGAGCATCAATCTTCCTGCAGCATAATTAGAATGCCTACTCCACCTTAATTCCCTAGATGAGATGCAAAAATTAGCATTGGAAAGAATAGAGCTAATGAAGAACCAAAGGAAGAGGTGGCATGATTCACATATCAAGAATAAGAACATTCAATTAGGTGATTGGGCTCTATTGTATGATTCTCAATTCAAGGAGATTCTAGGAAAGCTACAGACTAGATGGCTGGGACCATATGAAATTTGTTGAAGTTGAGAAAGGCAACCCACAACTCCCAAGAACACCTGCACACAAACACCTATCACAGAAAGAGAGAGAAGCAAATAGCTATGGAGGCCTGAACGCATTGATCCACGAGAGAGGAGAAATCCTTGATGTACAAAAACAAAAGTTGCAATCAATAATGAAATTTTAGAAAAGGTTACAAAACAAGAGGAGATCAATCCTTATGAAAGGAGATTAGAAACCCTAAAAAGGTAAAACCCTAGGTTGTATAATAATAATTAATAAAGATAATTAATTATTATATGCTTAAATTTTAGCTTAAGTCAAAAGAGGTAATAAGTGACTAAATACTTATATCAATATGATTCAAGTAATCAGTAAAACACTTTATTACTCTAACACCCCCCCTTAAGATAAACTTTGGGAGAAGCTAAAAACCTAGAAAGAACTACTAAAAGAAAATGGGTCCCGACAACAAAGGCCTGATCAGGTACCCAAGTACAAAAGAGAGTCTCTATAAAGCGGTGAAATAGAGAAAACCAAATGGGAAAAACTCTACTCTAAAAAGAGACAAAGACTAGTCTGAAGAAGCCTCCAAAACTAGGAATGTTCCAAAAAATAGGAACAAAGATGAATATGTAAAACATCACTGAAGCATGAAATTGCAAACTCTGTCAAGAAGAACTTGATGATCTGAAGATCCTCCATAGAAATATGACTAGGTAGAAAAGATTGTAATTTGCATGAGTGCCCTCAAATAACACTACTAGAATCAAGAGGCAAACAAAGGAAAACACCTGAACTCAAAGATACAGATGGCATAAACACCAAAAGCCTGAAGAGCTGATCAATCAAAGCTGGAAGAGTGCATCCAAAAATAGGAAAGAAAAGAGTGTCCATATGGTAAATGATCCATCTCACTGGAATGCATAGGTACCCAGCCACTACAACCACCTATTACATAGGATCAAATACTAAATACATGGCTCACACAATCAAACCAAGGAAGTAGTAGAACCAATAGTAGAAACCCCCCCATATTGCTGACAAGGGAGTAATGATAGGTACACTAAAAATATCATCCAATATGAACTGCATGATGAAGATGAATCTAGAACATCGAATGTGCAGAGAGAGTACAAACACAAATAAAGATACCTAAGGCTAATGTCATTGGAGGAACTCTCACATGACAAAAGAAGATGGAAAACATCAAAACCCCCCTGACACTTTATAATAGAGTGTGAGTACAAATAGAACGAACATGTGTAAGATCACATCAAAGCAATAGAATGGCACTTTATCTTAGTGCATGTGCATAAAAGAATGCTAAAAAAGTGAAGTATATAGTGCTCAAAGAAGATCAAAGGCTATTGAACCAAAAGAACAACCTAAGATGAGCCATCCCTCAAAGGGAAGAGATCCCAAGACCTGAAACAACCAAGATATCCACCAGACTGCAAAAAAGAAAGAATTTGAATAAAATGAACTTGGAGAATAATCTGGAAAAATGACTCAAAACACTAAAAATCTCTCTGAACAAGCTTTCCAATGATATATCATTTTCCAAAAATGGAGTCCGGATGTGCAAGATACAGCTCCCGGAGTGCAGAACTAAAGATCTGGCTTTGATAGAGAAAAACACCATCAAAAAAATAAAAATAGAAAAAATAACCTCTAGATCTAGAAAGTTCTTGGAAGCAGTTTTCCGACGATATCTTGTTTACCAAATTTTGACACCGTATGCTCAAGATATGAGCAAAAAACCAACAGCTACGCTGGAGGGCCCAAAGAAGGTGTCTGCAAGGATCTGAGGATGGGTGACATAAAAAAAGGACAAAAAACCACATGAAACCATCAGATCTGATAAAATCTTAGAAAGAGCTTTCTAGAAATATCTTGTTTGCCAAAAACGGAGCCCAGATGCAAAAGAAACAAATCCTGGAAGATAGGAGGTCTGAAATGCCACGATCACAGAGAACATTTGACTTTGAAAGAAAAAAAGAGCATCAAAATGGAAAAATCACAAAATCATACTAGAAAATTTGGATCGGGCTTAGAATCATCTTTTCAATGATATATCACATGCCTAATTACGATCCCATATGCCTGAGATATGCGAAAAAAAAAGCCCAGGTACCCTTAAAAAGCTCAAAAAAGGGCAAATAAGTACTGATGTCAGCAAACTGTCAGCTTAAAAATGATAGCCATATTGAAGTTGAGAAAGACAACCCACAGCTCCCAAGAACACCTACACGCAAACACCTATCATAGAAAGAGAGAGAAGAAAACAACTATGGAGGCCTGAACGCATTGATCCACAAGAGAGGAGAAATCCTTGATGTGCAAAAACAAAAGTTGCAATCAATAATGAAATGTCAAAAAAGGTTGCAACTTTTGTTTTTGCACATCAAGGATTTCTCCTATCTTGTGGATTAATGCATTCAGGCCTCCATAGCTATTTGTTTCTCTCTCTTTCTATGACAGGTGTTTGCGTGCAGGTGTTCTTGGGAGTTGTGGGTTGTTTTTCATGAACTCCATCCTGGTATCAGAGCTTTAGATCTACTTGCTCCTATCCTCTTCTTGAGAGATTTGGCCATGTTCGTCAGATCTGCATTTTCAGAGAGGGTTTCCTTGTTCTATGCCTTTGTTTTTTCTGCATTGGAGTTGCATTGGTTCCATCATTCTGGGGGGGCTTTGGTGTCTCATCCCTCTCTCTTTATGTGACAGGTGTTTGCGTGCAGGTGTTCTTGGGAGCTGTGGGTTGTTTTTCATCAACTCCATCATGGTGTTCTTGGGACCTATGGGTTATCTTTCTCAACTTCAACATGGTATCAGAGCACCTACACGCAAACACCTAACATAGAAAGAGAGAGAAACAAACAACTATGGAGGCCTGAATGCATTTATCCACGAGAGAGGAGAAATTCTTGATGTGCAAAAACAAAAGTTGCAATCAATAATGAAATGTCAGAAAAGGTTACAAAACAAGAGGAGATCAATCCTTATGAAAGGAGATCAGAAACCCTAAAAAGGTAAAACCCTAGGTTGCATAATAATAATTAATAAAGATAATTAATTATTATATGCCTAAAGTTTAGCTTAAGTCAAAAGAGGTAATAAGTGACTGAATAATTATATCAATATGATTCAATTAATTAGTAAAACACTTTATTACTCTAACAAAATTCAATATGTCTTTGATAATGGAGCAGTCCAACTAACCACACTTGATCCAGTCTAATTTAAGCTGCTTGTCAATGGACACCGCTTGTGCCTATATCACAAGCCTCAAACCAAGGAAGAATTATTGCAGCAGTTCAGCACACAAAGTTTAACAATGCCTTAGGAAACAATTCCTGCAGCAGAAGGTGAAAGCCTTCCTCCTGCAGCCTCACCATAACATGCCTTCGAAAACACCCATAATAAAACTTCATTTAATATAAGGTATACTTCTTCATTCACTTTTCTCTCTTCTTCTCACCAACTCATCTCATTTCTATGTCTATCACCCACTCAAACACCACATCACCCACAATTTCTACTTTAATGCTTTCAATAAAATACCACGTCAGCACTTTCATGCAGCCGCCAAAATTGACACTCTCATCAGCTCACATTTGTGTGTATGATAACTAATCACCAGGTATAAATTTTTAACTCTTTCCTCACTTTTAGCACATAGGTTTGAATAATTATATCTAGTATTGCATTACATGCATCATATTGGTGTTACGCCAGTTTCCCATTCTCATGCTGAAATTTATCAAGCGAGGACACTTGTCAAAATTTTGTGGGGGCAGGGGAAGTGTAATAAATTTCAAGTGTTATTCCTAAGTCACCCTAGTCACATCCTTATCACTTCACTGTTGTAATTAGGTTGTATTCTATTAATTCTTTTAATCCTATGGTATTTGTCATACTTTCAAATTTTGATTTTCTGAGCTTCACATGACTTGAAAGGACCATGATTAAATTGTGAGATAACTCCCACTTAAGGTTCTGGTGTCTTCTGTAATCAATGTCATTATTATTGTTCATGTCAAGCATCATGGAGGTAATGTAAGTGAAAAAATTTGTATTTTCAAGGATTGCAAATGCATTTGAAGAGGAAGGTATTTGCAGAAGTGTACAAAGACCGAAAGATTAACACTAAATTGGAGAGTATAAAATTGAAGATTGGGCATTACTAAGATGGGTAGAAAATTACAAAGACATGAACTAGTTCACCATGGTATTTTACTGGTGGATGTTGAAGCAGTTCACAGATTTAATGCATGCAGCTAGCTAGGGTATTTCCTTCAGTTGATAGAATTTAATGAGGAGGTTGCAGTAGAATTTATGGGCACTTTTGAAGAGGGACAAGCAACTGTGTGGGCTTTAATAGTTGTTTCTACTAAGGAAAGAATTATAGAAGTCACTGGATTACCAGTCATTGGAGAACACTATCCTAACGAGCATGATGCTAGGTCATCTCGAGCTCAATTCTCCCGACCGAGTGATCCTCCACTTGAAATCACTAAGCATGGAGACAAAGAGATTGTCTCTTCCACTACCATTTCTAGAATTGGATACCCACATTATAAGGTATTTAACTTGTGAAGGAAGATTCTCAAACCTGCATGCCCATCATTTCAAATTTCTTAGTTGTGTAAGGCATAATCTTTAGGTCAATATTCCTAATTTTCTCTATAATATGTTAAGCATTAGTGTCGAGGAAACACAAAAGGGTAATGCAAATTCCATAAGCCACCATGCCCTAATAAATCTTTTGGTTGAAAAATCCCTTAGGGATGTCTCTCCCATGTCCTGGGTAGAATTTGTTCAGTTTAAAACCTTGCAGCCCCAAGTTAACCCTATTGCTCAACCTCTAGGGAATGAAGTAGAGTCTTCTATGCTTAGTGAAGAAACAACTAAAAAAGGAAAAGAACCAAAATTGTCCCCAGAAAATAAGTCTTCTGAGCCCACTCTAGAGAGTGATATACCTGCTTCTTCCATAAAGAAAGGAAAATAGAAAGTTGAAAAAGAAATCCCTAACCTAGAAGGTGAAATTAAAAACCCTGCAGTTCAAATAAATAAGAGAAAAAGGTTGAGTTCTGCAGCGCTTGTTCCTGCAGCTTCTACTCCTACAGCACAAAAGCCAAAAATTTCCCACCAAACTAAAAATATAGTGGTTGAAGAACCTGATAGTAGGATGCCACAGAATGATAGTAGGATGCCACAGAATGATCAGGTAATGGCTGAGCCAAGCCTTGATGTAATATAAGAGAGCATCACTATGAATGTTCAACCTATTGCTCTATAGCACCCTATATATTCCAATGTCTCCATTATTCCATACAAGTCCACATGGTTCACTGAGTACTTTTATCAAGTTGCCAAAGAAAAGAAAGAGAAAGCTCATACATAATAATTTCCCTCACAAACAATTCAGTCTGTACTCTTTAACCTATACAATTATTTTGTTTTTCAAAAGACCTGGTGAAGATAGGAAAGAGATCAAATTCAGAAAGAGATATTTGATAAGGATGAGGAAATTGAATCTCTTAAGGAGCCGCTAAAGAAACAAAAACAACAAATGGACAAAGCCCTAAAATTAGCCGATCAGGTCATCGCTTGTAGACCGCCACCCATGGTATATGCTATTTGTTTAAAAGAACAATTTCTTTTGTTTCAACTTATGATGACCATGAAGAGTATTGATTGTGAGTTCAAGTCAGCCCAAGATTTTTATGGAATATATTAAACTCTTCCCTCATGGAAACAAAATTTATTATATGAGCTATATTTGCATAACTTTGTCATCCCAAATGAAATAGAATGGAATCCTCTGCTCTATATAGGGGATATTCACTTAAGGGCTCTAATGTCATGGATGCATAATGAAGAAAACTATGACAGGTAGCTGGATATCTACAAGGATCTAGAAAAATCTAAACCCTTACCATTAAGGGTTGAGTCACATAAGCCTGATGTCATTTTGAGGGATTGGCTCAATTTGACCTATGGAAAACAAAAGCTAGAAATCAGGGAGAAAGTCTTTGCATTAAGAGACAAGGTCTATAGAGAATACCAGGAACTGCCATACTTTTCCTTTCAGAGAGGTCTTGTAGGAGTAAGGAGCTGGTGGAACAGATTACCAGAGGTCTTCAAGAAAATAGAGCCACATAGCCCAATCAATTTTGAAGCGGCAACCAACATAGCAACTAGATATATGCAGTTGGGGCAACAGGTCAGAAGGGAATTATGGATGCCTTTATCTTTTCAACCGCCTACACTCCTATGGCCCCTATATGACATCAATACTACTAGGTTGGATCACTTAAAGGAGCACCAAGGAGATTACCTGGAAAGAACAAGAGGATTTTACTAAACTTTCAAGAGTGGAAAGAAAGGGAAGACAACTATCAGTGACTTCAGGTCTATAGCCAAGAAATACAATGCCTGAGGACAAGCATTCTGTTAGTAGGGGTAGATGATGAGACAAATTATTGTCTCAATTTTGTTATAATCTTCATACTTTGTTGACACTCTTTATGCTCTATTAGACATTTCTAAATGATTTATGACTTATACCTATGTGAACTTATGCTAAGTACAACTAAAGCCACAAAGCCTATGGGTAGCTTGAATGACATGTTTTGCTGACTATTACAAATATAATGCAATACTTCATATAGTTATTTTAAGCTATGTTCTAACATTTGAGTAGGAGTTGAAATGTTGACTTACATATGTGTATCGAATGTTACTAACCTGTCAGGTAAAAAAGGAGTAGTACAAAGAGTGGTGCAACCGCATTAAAGAAGGAGTGTTAGAAGACCAGTCATGGTGGAAGAATCCATCACGGTTCCAAAGGATATGTCGTGCCTAGAAAGGAGTTGTTGTTCTAGAGAATATAGGAAATAAGTCTTTCTATATTTCCTCAGAGTTGTTATTTTGTTATCTGTAGTAATTGTAATATGTCATGGTTGTTTTACCGCCTTCTTATTTCGCGAGGTTTATTCATAATTTTCTATTATATTTTCAATAAGCGGCAATCCTCTTTATAAAGGGATTTGATCGACTTAATTAGGTAATGAGAAAATGTAGAATGATGTATTCAGTATAGCAGAAGTTGCTCTTTTTTGCCCTTCATGAGTTGTTCAATTGTTATGTAACCAATTAATAAATATTTAATGGAAGAGTGATTTTGGATTATTTCTTGTGTTAGTAGTTAGCAGAAGCCAACCAAGGGGGCCCACTTGGGAGGTGGATTAGATTAAGTTAGAGTAGATTTTCTTCCTACATTTTCCCTTCTTTCAAGTAGAGTTACTGTTTTACTCCTGCAACATTAGTACTGTGGATGTTCTTGCAACACTTGCAGAAGATAGACATAGTGAATGTTTTGAGTTGTTAGATAGACTAGATTCATTTCACAAGATTTCTGTAGTAATTTCATTAAGTAGCCAAGTGTGTTTACTTTCCTTCAGCAATAGCATAGGTTCCTTTCATGCATTTTATCTTCCTAAAACATATGTATTATGACTCTTAGAGGAACTTAGTGCACAAAATGTGCTGTCCCATTTCAAGTCTACGTCCTTGGGTTGACAATCTAAATGCATTTCATGGTGGGGAAAGTAATCCTTACTATGAGTATATCAATCCTAAGAGAGACAATGACATGATTATTATTACCTATTGTGAGACTGTTCAATATATATTACATTTAATTTTCATTGGTGAATCTTACTTTGTAATCATGCAAAATCATCATGTTTAAATCTCCAATGTATTATCAAACAATCTTCTTGAGATTTGTAAAAAAATTTATGCTCAGTGTCTAGATTCAATGTATATGCTATGTCGGCCTATGCTACTTGGTAATACATTTTGTTCTTCTCGATAACATGTGATTCAAGGTATTTTTTGGTTCATCTTAATGACATCTTTGATTTGAGACCACTTTCAACTGATTTGGAAACAGTCAAATTTTTAGCTACGAACACTGTACTGACTTCCTTGCTTTGACCAAACTTTGACCCTTTGTATCTTTAGAAAAGAGGCTATGTTCTTCAGGATTCAAGGTGTTTCTTTGTTCATGTCAATGAGATCTTTGATTTGAGACCACTTTCACTAGATTTGGAAATGGTCTTCTCAGTAACATGTATGTTCTCAGTTCGGTAACTATTGTAACTCGGTAACTACTTGGTGCTCAGTGCCATGCCTTGCTCGATGTGTGTTCCTTATTCCCTTTACTGAAATTATCTCTTCCTTTACCAACTTAACTATCCTTCTTTACCAAATGACTTTGACAATCAATATGACTTTAACATAACTAATGACAACAAAATAACTCTTTTAGGAGTATCAATCTCCCCCTTTGGTATTAGTTTTGCATCTTTGTTAAAAAACTCAAAGTCATCAAAATTTTGTCCTTAGCAAAATTTGACCATGTATACACTTCTCGGTATAACTCTATAACTCAATACTCATTACTCCCCTTGTAGTAATACTCCCTATATACATATCTATCCATCTCCTTTACATACATATAATTCCCCTTTCATATAATACTATATATCCCCTTTTTTTGAAAAAAATGCGAAAAATAAAATTACTTACTATTATCTAGTGGAGGAATCTTATAAAAAATGTATTTATATCTCTATTGTGCATCTTTTAGTGATAATTCCCATTACTCCTTTATTTTCTATAACAACACAATTTGTTCACCTATGTCAGCTGCAAGACTTATCATGCTATCCATAGCACTGATATTAGGGTTGTTCATAAGCTCTTTAGCCTTATGAGTATGTTTTTGCAGTGACTCAATCTGGGGTATCAGAAATGTTTGCAACTCCATGAGTTCCATTCTAATTTTATTCTCTTCTTTTCTCAACTCATGTTGCACTTGTTGGAAATATTCAAGAATTAACCAAGTTATTGAGAGGGGAGGGGTGAATCAGTAACTTCAAAATTTTCTTTCAATATCAGATGTATTAACATATAGTTCACTTTATCCTTTTGCATATAGAAAGCATGAAACTTAAAAGCATTCACAATAATGACACACAGATATGGTTACCTAGAAACCTTCCAAAAAAAAGTAAAACTGGGGTGGGGATGAAACCCACAAAGCTTTAATACTGCAATATAAAGTTGGCCGGTTAAGGCTTACATTGATCACTTCTGATGATCTGCCCTGCTAGGAGCAATAAGGACTACTAGGTCCACCTTGTTAGAGGATTTACAAACATACAATGAAGTATGCACTTGGTTAAGAGATTTTACAAAGACTGTTAAGTCTACCCGGTTAAAGGATTTCAAGATGATTCACCTGTTAGGATGAAACAATAGATCTCTTACTTTGCAACTAGATTGCTGAATGAGATTCTCTGATGTATTGATCACCTTTTGTGATGGATAGATCTTTGCTGCTTCTTATACTACTGTAGCCCTTTGTAATTCACTTATCTTTGCCTTTTATATCTTTTTCATATTCACATTCATACTACTTGGTATTTGTACAACATTGTTTATATACAAGTCTAAACAATTAATTACAATTACAAAGTCGGCTTAACAAATAAACATAAGTGCTACTAAGTTGGCCCAAGTATGGTTACATGGTTCCTGCAAACTAACTTGGTGACTTTTTGATACTCGGCATCCATTGCATTACTCGGCATCATCATGCACTCGGTAGAAGTGAAGGCACGGTTCATACTAACCACTCGGTAAGTTTCAAACTCGGTAAATACTTGTGACTCGATAGACATAATGTTACTTGGTTTACACTGTCCTGCTCGGTTTGCACTGTCTTGCTTGGTTTGCACTGTCCTGCTCAGTTTGCACTATTCTGCTCAGTTTGCACTGTTCTACTTGGTTTGCACTGTTCTGCTCGGTTTGCATTGTTCTGCTCGGTTTGCACTCAGAATGAAAATAAGTGTTGTCACTAGTGGCAATCCTGCTTAATGCCAACAACACTCCCATTAGATTCTTAAGTCTTTAATAGTACACTTTGAATGTATCAGGCTTGGTTGTGACCTTGGCTAGCTACTCAGTCAACTCTTTCTCAATTGATTCATCTTTCTCCTTTATATCCTTTGTAAAATTTTAAATCAAAATTGTTTTTTGAAATAATGAAAGAATATCTTTCAATTCTTCTTCTAATTCATTGACCAATTCCAAAAGTGTTACCTTGTCTAGTGTCACTGATTCAAGTAACTCTTCAATTATTTTATCTTCCATTTTCTTTTAGTGTACTTTTAACATATACTTTATAGGCTCTATACCAGGTTGATTGATCTATTTTACTATTTCACCCAATTGGCTAAGTAAACTACCTTTCTCATTTATATGTGCCTCTAGTACAATCTCCTGTAGTATCTCCTTGACATTCTCTAGCATGTCAATTTTATGTTTCTTTGCTAGTAACTTGTCATGTGCTGCTTTCCTCTTAAGTAGATCTCCAAATTCTGATAACTCCTTAGGGATTAGAGTGGAGATGTCTATCTTAGGAATTACAATTGGTTGACTCAAGTCAACATTTTCTTTTCATGCTTCCTCTTCTTTGACTTTTTCATTTCTTCTTATATACTCTCTCCAGTAGATAACTTTGGGGAGTGAGATTCCTTCTTTGCATTAGATGTTGATGTAGTTGTATCTTCATTTTTCTCTTCTCTTTCTACCTTTTTCTTTTCTTCCTCCTTCTCATCTTGTTTCTTTTCCTCCTTTTTCTCTTCATGAATTTCTTCTTTCTTCTCTTTGTCTTTATCCTTTTCCTTCTCATTTGTCTTCTCCTTCTCTGGTTCTTCTGACTAATGTGGACCTATAGTCTCGATAGTAATAACCAAATCTATATTTTGATCTTCTACAGTCTCGGTCTCTATAGTCTCCTCGGTGTCCTTTTGTTTTGTCTCTTTTTTTGGTTCAGTGGACTCTTCTACATCAATAGGATTTTATTTTGTAACCTCTCAGATAACCTCATTTACCTTAGGAAAATCAAGTACTTTCTCAATAATAGGATCTACATCCATCAAATTTATCTTGGTTACATCATCACTATTTAATTGTTTAGTATCCTTATCCTCAGCTACCATCACATCTTCATCATTTTTTATCTCTTCTGTTGGGTCTTTGTCACTTATATCTTCAATGATAACCTCATCTTTTTCTATGGTCAAGTTGATAGGATCTGACTTCTCTTGTTGTTCCTTGATTTCTGTCGATTGGCCAGGAAAGAAAATCTTTCTCCATAAGTCATTTGTTTCCTTTTGTACTTCTTCTAGTTTACTAATCATGATCCTCAATGCTCTACTCTTGACTAGAAATCTCTTTGAATATTCCTTCAATGCTTTATTAATCCCTTGTACTGATAGCTTAGGTATAGTGATCACTAGGGATCTCTCCCTCATTTGTTTCTTAGATGCCATAACATATTTCCATCTTGCATCTATCTTTTTGTAAAGCTCATCTGGTACTCAGTTGGCCATCTCAAATGGAGTAGTTCTAAACTTGTATAGTGTATACACTACTATCTCTATTTGAGCATTAAAGGTTGTCATTAGTATCAAAGACATCAGTTGGTTACTTATATTAACTCAGTCGGTAAAAGCAAGTATACCAAGCAAGTCGGTTAAGTCTTTACACTAAGCACTAAATAGTTTTACCGAGCATCAGACATTGATACCGAGCAACAATAAACACCGAGCATCAGTATATTCACTGAGCGGTATATATAGTGTTTATCAAGGTTCATGGAAAATGGCATAGGAATCAGGAATGTCACATCTATCTATGAAAATGGTTACAACAGAATCACAAAATGTTTTACCAAGATCGAGGATCATTTATTGTAAGATTCCATCATTAATTGTAATGATGATCTTTTGTAATTGTTAGATCTAGGTTATTTTTGTACACCATTGATCTTAGGGTTTTTCTCTAAGATGTTGTAACCTAATTTTGTTAAGCGACAAAAATAAATTGCTATATGTATGTATTTCAAGTCTTTTTCTATAATGCGAAGAAGAGAAGCTTGACAAGGAAGTTGAGAACAATTAGGGAAGTTCTTGAAGTATTAGCCATCTTCATGAACATCAGTTATCAGGCAGAGAAAAACAAATTTCAAATTTATTCAGATTAAGCAGAATCAGATCAGGCTACCAAGCAGTTTAGAGCAGAGAATCTTCACAATAAAGGTGATATCTATTAAATACTTCATAGATTTGTATCAGACAATTTGAGTTGTCATTAGAAGATAGTTACCTATTTCTTTCTAATCATTGTAATAGAGTTTTGGTAAAATATCCTAACAGATTAGACCTAACAGTCTTTTTATAAATCTCTTAACTGAGTGCACACTCGAGTAGTGTTGCTAAAATCCTATCACTAGGTAGATCTAATCGATCTAAAATGTTACTCCTAACAGGGTAAGATCATCAAAAGTGATCACCACTTTTAGCCCTAATAGGAAAACCTTTTCTACTTGTAGCAGTGAAGAATTTGTGGGTGTCATCCCCACCACCATTTTTACCTTCTAACAAGGGTTTTTGCATTACCAAAATACTTGTGTTATGGGACTGTTATATTTTTGATTTCATGTTATTTACTTTTACAAGTTGAATGGATGAATGATACATGCATTGGATATAAGTTATTTTGCAAGGTTACTAATGTTTGTTGTTTAAGGTTAGAAAGGTTTATGAGTGAAATTTTTTGTGGGCCTTGATTCACCCGTCCCCTCTCAGTACCCTACCTCTCCAATTCCAACAATTGGTATTTGAGCTCAGTTCTCTTATTAGACAGTTTAACCACTGAAGGGTAAAGATCTAGTCATGGAGAGGTATAAGTTAGATAAAACCATTGAGAATCAAAACATTCAAATGCATATGTTTGTTGAGAAGTATAAGCAAGCCAAGGAAGGACTGAAGAAATTACTAGTTGAAAGGAAGAACCTAGATATTTTGCAAAATGAGATTGGTTACCATGAAGAAGCGATTGATGATATATTTGATCACATTGGATCTAGTTCAGGAAGTATTTCTGATGGATCTAAAAGTATAGTCTCTAATTTGTCTGAAAAGAATCTTCACTTAACTGAACAAGTGAAAGCACTGCAAATCAGTCAAGAATCTTAGATGGTAAGAATGGTAGAAGTAATGAACAATGCTAGATAGGTTGAGCAAGAAAGAAATCTACCTATTGAAGATCGAAGAATGATAACTAAACAACTTCAAGAAAAAGAAAGTGAGATACACAGACTCACTAAGCATCACTTCAAAATCTCAAATCAGATGGTGATTATGAATCAAGAGGTCAACTGAGTTAATGGAGAATTGTCAAGAAAACTTGAAGATAGAGGAGTTCTCAGAGAAGAGAATGAAAACCTGAGAAATGAAATAAAGACACAATAACAACATCATGAAATGAAGAAATTGGCTGAGGAGAGTTCTAAAAGGATTGATGATTTTTTGATTAATCAAAGAAGATTTGGAAGCAAAGCTGGATTAGGCTATACCGGCGAAGGAGAATCATCACAACAAGTTGAACAAGTCAACAACAATCAAAATCAAAGACCTAAAGTGTTGACATGTTATCACTATGGAAAACTGGGACATACTTCTAATGTGTGTAGAAGCAAAGCATGAGGTAAACCTTCATTCACTCCTAAGTTCAATGGATATTGTTACTATTGTGGAAAATTTGGTCATCAAGCTTATGAGTGAAGAGCTAAACTAAATAAGAATGCTAACAATCCTACTATGGAGAAATTATGTTAAACCTACAATGAACATGGACACACTGCATGAGAGTGTAAGGAAAAAATGAAGCAAGTATGGACTCCAAAGCAGAAGACACAACACAAGCCTTATCAATCGAAGAGAAAAGGTAATTCTTATGTTTGGGATTACAACACATGGGCTAAGTATATTGCATGCGGTAGATATGGGCACATTGCAGAAAACTATAATAGGAAAAGATGGGCTAGACAATCACGAAGTTGGACAAGTAATGGAATGGCATGTTTGCATTGTCATAAGGTCGGTCACCTAAGAAAGGACTGCAAAGACCAAGCACCAGAAGAAAATCATGTATTTGAGAGTGGAAACACTATTGCAGATATCATGAGAATAAGGAACGACATGTGGAGGAAAGCATCAAATGAGAATGTTGAGTCAAGTAATGTTGTTGGTGAAACCTCGTCCACTAGATTGGGTGACATCGGTACTTCCACCTAAGATGATATAAGTATGTATGGGACTAATATTTCAAATGAGAATATTTAACATACAGTTCCTTAAATATGATGTGCACATACCAAATTTGCATGAATAAAGATGCATTGTGGTTTATATGTAATGAGCTGATAAAGTCACATAGTCAGTTAAAGCTAGACTAAGCAAAAGGTTACCTGTCAGTAATCACTATTCAAGGTTAACCGAATGTTAGTATCAACCGAGAAAAGATGTCATGTGTTAACTGAGCTGATGGAAGTTTGTAGTCATCACCGAGCTGACAATTGTCACAAACTAGAAAGTAGGTCAAGCATTTATTGCATAAATTTTTGAGTGGGAATATAAAAAATTCTATAAATACACAGAAGGGTTAATCATTTTTCTTTACAAAGTGATTGAAGAGTGAAGATTTCATAGAGAGAGTTTGAGAAATGATTTTTCAAGTTCATTCAAAGCTGTTGCAGATCGAACTAAGCACATTCTTCATTGATTTCGAGTAAGTTTATCTGCTACCGAACACATTCATAACTTACTTTTGTCAAAACCCTAAATTAAGCGATTGCATCCACATCCACTGCAAATAAATCATCGAATGTTGAAGATGAAGTAAATTTGATATTTTCAACAAATTTTGATGAACCAAAATACAAGTTACACCCGAAAGTAGCATCTAAAACAGATTTAGCAGGCACTTTTTCAAGCATCCCACCTAGGGTTTTACTAGTTGAGGATGTTAGATCATACATTCACTGTAAAATTGGGGAAGTAGGAGACTTTGAGATGATTGTGGCATTTCAACAAATTTGTGACAAGGATGGAAAGATAAAACTAGAGTATACTCAGATTGAGAAGACAGGGTTAACATGTGTCGTGCATTTTCTACAGAAATTTAAAACTGAGTGGATTAGGGTCGTATTGAGTCGCTATCATGATGGAAAGTTTTGGTTGGATAAACCAGTTTTGGTTACAAAGAAAATGATCGGTAGGGTTACAGGTTACCCACCTACCGACAAGGCCAATGCATTTCATAGTTCATCTCGAGTAGATGTTGAAAAGAACACCGGAGCGACATGGGATGGCCGTGCACTAAAAATTGCTACAATCAAAGACCTAGAAGTTAAGCTTGCTTCACATGTGATTGGGTACAAAAATTTTTAGTTGAGCAGATTAAACAACGTACCTTGTAGTGATGTGGATAAGGCATACAAAATGATTAAGAAAGATCACTAGGTAGATCTTGTCAAGATATTGTTGAATCAAGTAAAGGAGAACATGAAGACAATAAGGTCACAAAAGATGAATACATGTAAGTTTGGTTCACTCCTTTATTTTTTTTTCTATCTTCAAAAGTATTTTCCTGGAGTAGGTAAAATGAACTAGAAAATTGACAAATCGATAACGGTATAAATTTCTGAGATATTGAACAATTTGGGAGATAATATGGACAAAGTATTAGATGATTATTTTGAAGACTTTGTTGGTGTTCAAAATGGATGCTTATCCTCTCAGGTTGCCAATATACCCTTAGGTTGATTTTAGGATTGGTTAGTTCCAAAATGTATAAGGATCTTAGGGTAATTGGACCAACTATAGGGACAAGACTGCCCTCTTCACTTCTAGCTCTGCAAAACCAAGGCAGGTGCACCTAACCTAGTGAAAACTATACTTCACACACCAAAGACTGGGTCCAAACAACAGATTGAATAGTAAGAAATTTCTAAATGCTAACCTCACATTCATTAACTCTCCATTACTATAGGGTGTTATTACTATCAACCAAATACAATTAAAACTTGAAAAGGTGTTGATATATGAAGATGGAAAGAAGTAAACAAGAGCCAATCAAGCATTGAACTCAACTGAATATACTAATCCCTGACCAGTGCCATTATCCATTGGGCAAATCTCAAATACAAACATTGAACATGAACCAACTACTGTCTAAGACTCATAGCCATAAATACAAACATTCCAGCCCATCCACTACTTATAACATCTTTCTACAAACAAATCAAAGTGAATCTATGTCCTATCCAAAGTATATTTCACTTGATCCTAGATCAAGAACTAAAGACTAGAACACATACAAAGGTAATCCTATGCAATAGATCAGAAAATCTAGAATTCACAAGATTGACACCAAGGAGAGACTTGAAAGCTTGAAATAATTGTATTAAGTATAATGAATCATGTACATGTTCAAAGTAGAGAAGAGAGAAAACCACTTCAATAACTTGCAAAAGACTACAAGGAAATTCTATTCAATCTAATACAATATGATACCGCTTGCTATAACTCCCTAGAACTAATCAAGATCAAAACCCCTTCAAAACAAAATATCTTACTTCTTATACCCTTAGTCACCTTGGAATCCTCAAAAAGGATGCATCAAGCTTCGGGTGACTAGGGTTAGGGTTTCAATAACTCAACCAACCAAAAACTACATTAGAATTTATTGTAGGGGAAGAAACACAAGCAACCCAGAGAAAATGAATCTCAGACGGATCTACAATCATCAAAATTCATGAGGACAGTACAAAACAACAAGGAATTGCCCTGAAAACCAGTCAAAATAGCCACCTGCAAACATATCTCGAGCACAAAACCATACTTCTCTTGGTACAAAAACATCATGCCACCTACCACAGGGACCCTTGGACCAGTCTACAACAACCAGCACCACCAAATCAATCAAAAATGGCCATTAAAACCATAAATTTTGGTACCTTCTATCGCCTGAAAACCTCTGCAAATTTGAATTTGAACTTCAATGGTCATTTTATGGCTTTAACAACAAATCGGCGGTCAACATTTAAAATCAAATCAACTTTAAGTCACAACCATTAGATCACTCCCTTTTGTGGTCTTTTATGATCTTAACTCAGCTGCCACCCTAGGTTTACCCTCTAGCGACCTTGCGACAATGCATTTCCAATTCGCAAAAAGAAAACTTAACCCACCTTCTAACTCCATGACCTAGCAACCATAGGAAAACATTAACCTTGATCCCACATTTAGCGAACTAGTGAAAAAAGGACACCGCCAGTTCATGAAACACTTTATCCATCTGCCAGAAAGTTTAGCGATTCTGTGAATGCTTGTTCATTGAACCGCTAAAATGCTTAGGGAACTGCCACTATTTCATGTGAACAAGCGAAGCCTTCATAAATTTTTTGGCTGCTAAAACACTTATCCCAACCACCAAAAGACTGAGAAACTTTTACCGAGCCTGCATCAGGAAGATCGACGATCGTCTGAAGTTTGTAAAGACTTCCAAGATTCTATCAGATTACACACCCACCGTTAAATCGAGAATATCCTCCCATCTCTGACAACCATCTCATAGGAAACAAAATCAACGGTCGTCGCAAGATCTTAAGCCTTTGACAAAACCCATAAGATTATACGTCATTCATCGATTCACTGATAGGATCAGGATCCATTGACACATGCTGAGTTGTTTACCCATGGACCAATAAGAAAATGCTGACATGGCAAACTTGTCATGTGGACCCACTTAAAAGGAAAGGCAACGTCACCCAATGAGATCAATGGTAGTCTTAAGATCTCATGTGTTTAACACATCACTTGTGAACATAGGCCCGCCGTTAGATGGAGATGGTGTCAGAGCTGGGCCCAGAGAAAATAAAGGCTATTGAAACATAGGAAAAATTAAAGCTTAGGACTTAGGAAAATATTTCGGCAGGGAACTAGGGCTTAGGAAAAATTAAAAGATGGGCGCATAGGAAATATAAAGGGGACCCCGCCAACACATGAAGAACCTAACTGCATGACATAAAGTGAACCCATTTAAATAGCACATGTAGATAAAAGGTTTTATGTGGCCTAAAAAGTTAACTTGAAATTATAACAAGGCCAAGGTAAAAACAAAGGGTTTTTGCATGCAACGGCTAGTTTTTTAATATTCTGCTTAAGGCTTTAGCCAGAGACATGAAAATGACACAGAGACTAGAGGAAAATTGCTAGAGCCATGAAATTTTTGCATGTGCTAATAGTGGTTCATACTCGGGGACATGTATCTCCTACAGATACAATGAGCAAGCTAGAATCTCCTGGAAGAGCAGACCAACTCAAAACTTCAACACACAAAAAGAAAAAACAAATGACTGCACAAGGGAAAACCTAAAATACTGCTCATGGAAAATATACTTCAAGAGAAGTAAAACTTTATGAATTGTCCATGAACAGGAAATTCCAAAGTACCACTAGTTAAATTTTTCAGAACATAAGAATCTGTCCCTCATTTGCTTTCAATAAGATAAGGGCCCAACCAAATTGGATCAAACTTTCCATGCTTCCCCTTATCTTCCAACCTTGCATTGCACATTAAGATGAGGTCATCAATTTCAAAACTTCTTTGGGTGGCCCTCCTATCAAACAAATTCTTACATTGTCTCTGCAATGCCTCATTTCTTTCATGTGCATCCCTCCTTACCTCTTCCAATTGGATCAGTTCATCCATTCTTACTCTCATTTCATCATTCAAGTCTTCATCATATGCTTGGATAAATTTGTACATCTGCAATAGATTATTTTGAGGCAATCTAGCACCTATTCCATATACCAAATCAAATGGAGTACAACCTATGGCCCTCTTTACAGTTACCCTATCAGCCCACAGTGCCCACCATAACTTTGAGTCCCAAGCTTTCTTATTCTTGTCCAACACTCTCTTGAGAATCTTAATCAAAATTTTATTACTAGACTCAGCCTGGCCATTTCCTTCTGGATGATATGGAGAAAAAAATGAAATGTGTATCCCATACTGCTGACAAAAATCACTAAATTCCTATGATCTAAAATACATTGCATTATCAACCACAATTACCTCTGGGAAACCAAACCTAGTAAGGATGTTTTGCATCATAAAATCTGTCACCATTCTGCTAGTAGCCTTTCTAGTGGGGATAGCTTCAACCCACTTAGTAAAATAGTCTGTTGCCACTAGTATGTAAGAATTTCCACCACTAGACTTATTTGGAATTTCCCCAATGAAGTCAATACCCCACTTCTGGAATGGAGCTTGAACTGCAACAGGTCTGAGTGGTAAATTCCCATTAAACTTCGACTTTCTAGCAAATCTCTGACATGCATCACATTTTCTTACAAACTGATGGGTATCCTTAAAAACTGTAAGCCACCAAAATCCAGACCTAAGGATCTTGTGGGCTGTGGTCTTTGCCATATAATGTACTCCACACACACCTTGGTGCATTTCCTTTAACAGAGCCTCAAACCTCTCATGGTCTATGCATTTTAGCAATACTTCTTCATTGCTTCTCCACCACAACTTACCATGTATAATGGCATACCTTTCAGATTGCAACTTGATAGTTCTCCTATTTTCATCCATCTCAAGGGGAAGGACCAATTTTTGCAAGTATCCAATAACATCTTTGTACCAATCACAATAATCCACATCACAAATGTATGGCCTTTGTTCCTCTTCTAACACATTCACATTATTTGCAACTAAATTGCTTTGTGCCATCAACTTTGCAAGACCTAAGCCTCTTACCAATTTTGTAATTTGGATATCAATATTAAATTTGTGGATCCTATTGATCCATCTACATCTTTTTCCTAAAACTTCTTGTTGCACCAATATATCCTTAACTGAAGCACTAGGAACATAAGCAACCACCTTAGCTCCTACAAGATAACATCTAAAAGCCTTGACTTCTTTGACTAAGGCATAAGCCTATTTCTCAGTAATATCATATTTCAATTTTTTTGCTTGTAAGGATTTACTAAAAAATGATATGGGTTGTTCATATCCATCTGAATTCTTTTGTAATAAAACTGCTGCAACTGTATGATAAGAAGAAAAAGAAAATATCTGCATGGGCTTACCATAATCAGGTGTCCTTAAAACTAGAGCATCCTTGATGGCCCTTTTAATACTTTTGAAAGATTCATCTGCTTCCTCATTCCACTCAATCCTTGCCTCCTTTTTCAACATCCTAGAGATAGGGATACTGATTTTTGCAAAATTTGTAACAAATCTCCTTAGGAAATTTACCTACCCAAAGAAAGACTATATTCCTTTAACATTTCTAGGTGGTGAAAGTTTATCTATAGCCATAACCCTTTCAAGGTCAATTCTCACTCCATCCTTGGACACAATATGTCCTAAGAGCTTTCCTTCCACAACACCAAAAGAACACTTCTTTGGATTCAAAGAGATCCCATACTCCAAGGCCCTAATAAAAAATTTCTAAAGATGTTCACAATGTTGACTTTCCTTATCTGAATATGCTATGAGATCATCCTGATACACCACTAGAAATTTGTTTATAAAGTCTGCAAAGGCTACATCCATAGCTCTCTAAAAATTAGCTCCTGCATTTGTCAGACCAAAAGGCATTCTAACATAAACATATGTTCCCCAAGGGGTAGTGAATGCAGTCTTAAATTGTTCTGATTCCTTGACCATGACCTAATTATATCCAGAGAAACCATCCATCATGGACATTAACTCTGATCCAGTAACCTTTTACAGCATATTCTCCATATTAGGCAAACCATAATTGTCCTTCAAAGAATTGACATTCAAATTCCTAAAATCAACACATAACCTAATGTCACCATTCTTCTTCCTGACCAGAACCAAATTTGACACCCAAGTAGAATGTCTGACAGGCTTAATAATGCTAGCATCCATCATCTTTTTAAGTTCATCTTGCATTTTTGGTGCCAAAGTAGGGTTCACAGGCCTTAATTTCTTCCTAAAAGGTTTAGTGCCTTCCTTCAATGGTATTTCATGCTGGAATAAATCTTCTCTATAGGCTTTCAAATCATCATAAGACCATGCAAAGACATGTCTGAATCTTTTGAGAAGATCAGTCAGATTATTCCTAGTTCTTTGGGATAAACATTTACCTATGTAAACATTTTTGGGCATTTGACTTGTTCCTAAATTTATTTCCTCCAAATCATTTATCTTATCAAAAAATTTAGGAAAACAAGTCCTTTCTTTATCATCAAATGCCCTCTCAAGAGCAACCAGTCCCCTTGGGATCCTATTTGATTTTAATTGCAAAACTTCCTTCCCAAGAACATTCTCTTTTCCATTTCTGATGTCAACAAAAGTGCTAAAATCCATCTCCTAACCATCAAAATGAGATTCACATTGCAAAAACCTTAGTATATCCTGATCATCAAAAAATACTTTCCAATTCTCAACTTTGTCTGGGATAGAAGGCCGAGACTTGCACTCAATCCTGGATATCCCTACAAAGGTAATATCCTCTAGCCTTAATGCTATGTTTGCTAGTAATTCAGCCATCCTATTTTGGCTTCTACCCACCCAATCAATACCAAAGGCACTGAAACCTTCAATTTCATCCCAAAAAACATTTCTATATTGTTTCAACCTTTGATTCTTTGATGCATAATTTGATCTAATCTGAGAAACTATTAACTCAGAGTCACCAATCACCCTAAGATGTTTGATCCCATGTTTTGATGCTTGTCTCAAACCAATCAGTAGGGCCTCATATTTAGCAATATTATTTGTGCAAGGGAACAAGAGAGTGAAAGAAAACTTAGAAGTCTTACCACTTGGGGATATCAATAGCACTCCTACTCTAGCACCTTCCTTTGAACTTGCTCCATCAAAATACAAGGTCCATAATACATTACCTTCTACCATGTTACTCTTATCATCAGCCAGAAAGACAGGCTTGACCTTCTCTTGCATCTCTCTCTCTTAGAACTTGGAAAGAACCAATGTCAGTGTCCACAAAACAATTCATATTGTCCTCTTCATCCTCCTCAATCATATGTGGAGTTCTAGCTTCCCTTGAGACTTTCACACTTTCTCCTTCAATGCTAAAAGTGGAAAAGGACAAGTCACATTCAATACTTCCTCCCATGGAGGCACTCCACTTTCTAGATAACAACATTCCATATTAAGGGGGGATGTCAACTACAAGAACACTCATAGTTACTTGTTTGTCAGGAAATGCGGCTAATTTATAAGGCAAAGCCTTAATGGTACCAATAATTGGCACTTCTCTTGAGTCCATAGCTTGGCATCTTCCATCAGGTGTATCAACCTTTAGTCCTAGTGACTTCATGATCTCTGTAGGCATGACAGTGTTTGATGCTCCAGAATCAATCATGCAATTCTTCAATAATTTTCCATTTATCATAAGGGACAAGAAAAAAGGATCAACTATCCCTGATGTAGTATTTACAATGTTTGCATCGAAATACCTCTGAGGAATCTCAAAGACAATTTCTTCATTTTTACTGTCAGGTGTGTCATCTAAAGTAGCCACATGCTTGTCACCTCTGTTCATTTCTTGGACCTTTATGGAAGAGGCACCATTTACCCAATCCAAGGCCTTGACCTTGTTCTCTTCTATTCTCATCATTTCTAACAATGGAACCTTGACAGTTATTTGTGAAAGCAATTTAGTCATATCAATGGGAACATAAGAATGGTTGCCCATATCTTCCTTAATCTCAGAGATACCCTTATCCTCCTTTTGGACAATCAAGTCAGAGTTACTCTTTTGTACAAATTCATCTTCCTTTTGAGGTATGGGGACAACTACTTTTGATGTCCTCACTTTACCCTTAGGTATTGTAGTAGGCCTACTCTTCTTTCTTATTTTAACCTGACTGACAACACCAGCACCCTTTTACTTTTCCTCATGTTGTTGTGCATTCCTTTTAGAATTCTTGATAAACATGCTACCTGGTTTACCACTTGTGCCTCCTGTTGGGTATCCTAAAATTTTTCGAGGTTTGAAGTCCAATTCCTGGTTTAAGTCTCCATGCGAGTGTTTTTCCTGGACTAGGGTTTGTAAAGTGTCGTGAAAATGGTTTTTGATGTATTCGGGAAAACCCTTACCCTAGGTCTTGTCTTTCAAAATATTTCCAATTCATTTCTAAACTTCATGTGGCCCTCTTGTTTCTTTTACTTGGTTACCTTTAAGTCACTTAAGTTGCTATTTGTGCATGTGCTTATTTGCCCCAAGTGTTCGCCGAATCGGGAAGTGTATTATCAAAGGTCAAAACAATCTGGTGATTCAGCGAATGAGTCAAATTCATGTTCACTATTAATATCAGTCGCTAGTTCTCTAGATCTTCTAGCGGTTATCCCAAACATTCAGTGAATTGGCGAATGCATTAAAGCCACGCTTTTTGATTACTTTGTTCGCTAAGTCTCCAAGTGCTTCGGCGGTTTCATTTTCCTTTCCGAGAACTAGTGAATGATGGTTATCTGCAGTTCTCGCAATCTTTGGCGGTCTTGTGAAACAATCTAGCGATTCAGCGAACACTTTGTTCGCTTATTCTCAGAATCTGGCGGTCAAGGGTAGTGTCAACTAGAGAATTAGCGAATACCATGGATTGTTTTCATGATCAACGGCCCTATTTTAATCTCAAAATATCTGTGGGTCCTGCATATTTGATCTGGTGAAGGAGCGACTAAATACTTATAGTGCTATCCTCTAAATTTGGTGGTTCTAATGGTTTGCCCAAAAGATTTCAATGGAGATAAGTTTTCTCACATTCGCTTATTCTCAGAATAAGTTGGTGATATGCTAAACAATTTAGCGATTCAGCGAAGCTAGTGGTCGCTAGTTCTCTTAATAAAAGGATAAAGGTTAAAACAATCTGGGGAATAAGCGAATCAATGGATGATAAGTTTTAAGGTCTCAGTCGCTTATTCTTGAAATGAAAATTTCAATGATATGGAGTATTTGGAGAACTAGCGAATGCTCTTTGTTCGCTGATTCTCAAAATTAAATGGTTAAGGGTTTTGTTATTCAGAGAACTAGCGATAGCCATCGATTGATGAAGATCAACGATCAATCTGGAATCCTGGTATAAAGTGATGATTAAGGAAAGATTTAGCAAATTAGAGATTAAAGGGGTTCGCCAGTTCTCCAGACAATCAAGTGGTTAAGTATATTTTTAAGCGAATGCGCGAACCCTTTGTTCACTGGATCTCCAAGAAAAGTGACCGTCAGTCATAATATTAAGAGAATGGGAGGTGGCTTTGTTCGCTAGTTCACCAAATGGTAATTGCAGTTAACTGTGTAAGTGGGAGCCCTTTGTTCGCTGATTCACGAAATGCATGGATGATTAAGGATGGGATTCTGAGAACCCGTGAAGCTAGTAGTCGCTAGTTCTCCAAATGTGAACTAGGATTAAACAGGGATTCAGAGAACCAGTGAAGCCAGTGGTCGCCAGTTCTCTTGTTGATAGCTAGGGTTAGCATTATATTCAGCGACTAAGAGAATCCAATAGTCGCCGGTTCGCTAAATAGGCTCAGATGGAAAAGGTCATAAAGGGAAAAGAAAAAGAACCGTTGCCACATAGATAAAGTACTTTGTCGATATGGACATGAAACCAGTAAGCCATCAAATCAGTTTCAAGAAGAAAGATTGCATGACGCAAATAGTTTTGAAGTACAGAATCATGATCATTGCCTCTCACCTTGTTTTCAAGTAGTTTAATCTATCTGTCAACATCCGGACATGGCGAGCTCAAAATTTGAAATCTGAGGGTACATAAAATTGAATATGGGATCAATTAAGGAGATTTTCATTAACTATGGTAGTTGCACACCTTGGATTCATATCGATAAATAAGTTGAAGCTCATTGTTTATTTGTTCAGTCTCAGAGTTTCTGTTTGTCTAGAGAATTTCTGAGCATAAGGCATTTGAGATACAGAGAATTGAAGGTGTTTCTGTAGCTAGGATGAGTCAGCCTGAGAAGAGTGCAGCGTCTTCTAGTAGTGAGGCCAAGTCCAAAACTGGTGAGGACAGGAATAAGCCAAATTTTTTAGATGAATTCCTGAAACTGTTGCCGGGCTCCAGTCAGAACAAGAGGGCTGTTGATGACGTATTTGAAGATCTTTTGGAATGGTGTAGAGACCCAATCACTCCAGAATTCACAAGTTACACTATTTTCAACTTCTTTTTTACAGCAATAAAAGTAAGCATGTTCCTGTCTGTAATGGTTAGGTGTTAGGATTGGGAAAAATGGTTGTCCCTGATGTTTTCCTAGATGTTGATTTAATTGTTGCCCTAGCCAGAAGTTATGACCCTATTTCAAGGACAATTAGAAAAGAAGACCAATCACCCTTAGTTACTCTTGATAGGGGATCTTTTATGAAAGCTTTTGGTCTATACATGTCCTTTTCAACTAAGATTGATTTGAACAAAGAAAAGGCAAGATACAGAAGAAATATAGGGTCAGTAAAAGACCAGTTGGTTAAACATATGCCAAAACAGGATAAATACATAGCCCCCCTTCTTGCTAACATGAATGCCCCATACCAGTTCAAATCCCTCCATCATTATATGAGATATACTTGCTATGCGTTATGTAGAGTTTTGGGAATGGATGGGAATGCAAAATTTTTACCAGCTGACTTGCTGATGATTATCTTGGATATTCAAAATCCCTTGGTAAACACTAACTATGATTACATTCAGTATGTTATTGATAGGATGCATCAAGGGCTGATGTCTGTCAAAGAAAGTAAAAGTCCTATTGAGTTCATGCATTATTCTTTATTAATGCATTTGATTCTATTTTTCAACATTAACAGTTTTGATGTAAACATGTTAAAACCAAGGTTCACTTTCAAGGATCAGCACAATCCAGTGCAGTTGTGGGTGAGGATATGGAATTCTACCTCTAATGAAGCAGATTTTTGTGTTTTTCAGAATTTCATTGTCTTTCCAATTATCAGGATGCTAGGCATAAATGTCACCAGGCTATCTCCTAGAGTCCTTAGGATTTTAAGACCACTGCAGTATGTGGATAAGTGGGATGGAAATCATAATTGGGGTGATTTCTACTTAGGAGATAATTCCACAATTATCAGAGTTTATGGTTGTCCCCAACCCCCACATTTATTACCAAAGTATGTGCCTTCGAGATTGGCTTGTTTGGAATTTGTTTGGCAACTAATGTGTACAGATAAAGAGCTTCTGGCCCCTCACAGAAAGGGTACATTCACACCCAGGCAATTCAGGGTAGGTGACTTCTTGATAGGAAAGAGGGCTTTTCCTCAAATTAGTGCATGGCTACAACAATTCAAAATGGTTACTGGTGCTTGTAGGCACATAGATCCTGAGGACTTCATCAAGATTGCCAGGATGGCTTACATCCCAAACATTGGTGTGATCAAGGAGCATGAGGGTTTAGATGAAGAAGATGTGATTAGAAATATTTTGGATGAAGATGAGGTTAAGAGGAGATGGTACAGATTCTTTGATTTAGTAGATTTGTCCAACCAATTGAAAGCATCTCAGATTCCTTTTGAGGGTTTTTTCCCCGATCTTCCTTATTTGAAGAAGATTGATGGGATGATTGAAAAATATGATACCTTGGAAAATCAATTGGAAGGCTTGATTGATCAGAATAAGCCAGAGAAGAAGAAAAAGAAAGATTATTCATCTTCTGATGAGGAAGAATTCACTGATGAGTCACAAGAAGAAGATAGTCCTCCACAGGTTGAGGGACCACCAGTTGTTGATCTCACTCAAGATCAACCAGAAATACAGGATATCTCAGAGCCACCATTGAAGAAACAGAGGCTTGAGGAAGGTGAACCTTCAAGGCATGAGAAACAAAGAAGGGAAATTGATAGAGCATCTGCTCTTGTACCAGGTGATAGGCCATATCATCATCAATTGAGGAAAGCAATAAGAGCAGGCAAGAAAATAGCCATAGAGCAAGAAAGTAGAGAAAAGTCCTTATGGTTAGAGAAGGATATCAGAGAGGTCTATCAAGAAGAATTATTGAGTGATGATCAATTCATTAAGACTGATGAGTTCAAGAGTTTTCTCATTTGGAACAAGCAGCAAGAAGTAAAGAAAGCTCTGCCTGAAGGTATGGAGCCAAGTGAAGAAACTTTGAGAGCTCTTGCTTCATATGATCCTAGCCTTGATCCTATAACAGTGGACGAAGCCAGAGAATTGGTTAAATCAAGTGGAATGTTGTTAACCCCAGGATGGGATCTGACTTCTGCATTCCTCATTGATCAATTGAGAAAGCAACCAGAGGGTAGCCTATCATATGAGGTTCACATTGGTGACATGATAAGAGGAAGTGGCTATGACTCTAAGTCCCAAGCTGTTGCAATGTGGTCTATGGCCCCCAAAACTCAAAAGCCATCTCTATTGAGTATAGAGGATAAGATGGAGGGGAATAAGATTATATGGACTGTACAAAATACAACAGACCTTGAAGTCTCCAAGGTAGTAACTCATTGGGCTAATCTAAATGAAGCCAAGACAGCTCAGCTGTCAGAAAGATATGCCAAATTGTTTGAAAGTTCAAGCATGGTAGCCAAGGATAGAGATTTGAAAATGATGAAGATCAAACAATTGGAAGATGAGCTGGCAGAAATAAAGGTCAAACTTGAGGAAGCCTCAAAAATAATTCCTCCTCCTCCTTTGCAAGTTGAGGTACCTATTCAGATAAACTTGGAAGCACCTGAGGGACCTGTTGAAGACTTGGAAAAGGTGAAATTGGATGCATCCCTGGACACTATAGCCAAAATAGTGCAGTACAGGCAGGACAAAATAAAGGACAAGATGGATGCAGTTCATAAATCAGTCAGCCTATTACATCAGACCAATCAAAAGGTGAATGACTATTTAGCCACCTTGGAGCCACTCTATAGTATTTGGTCTGGGAGGAATTTGTTGTTTGATAAGCTTGACAGTTTACAAGAACACAGGCCTGATATCCCAAAAGTAGTGACTGATGTATTTGAAAGGATTGGCCTAATAAGTGTTGTGTCAAAGTTTTTCAAAGGAAAGTCAAACCAAATAAAGGCTAGGTTAGACATGTTTGATAAAGATTACAGCAAGTATTTGCCCCCGGTATATGATGACAATGGAAATGTGGTTAAGCTGGAAGATTGGAAGTTGTCAATGGGTCAGTTGGTAATCAATCAAGATGCCTTCCTAAAAGATAATAAGGCTTTGGATGTGGAAAGAACTAACAATATAATTGATAATTTATTCAAAGTTGAAAGTGACTGTATTAAGTTTGTAGCAGAAGTTAAAAATGTGACTGATTCTACATGGGAACGGCAAGTCAACTTATTACAGGAGCTGCAGAGTTATGACTGGCCATCTGATGATGATGTGGCAGCTTGGGAAAAGCTAATAACAAAAAAGAAGAAGAAACTGATTATCCAGCTGACAGAGGAGGAAGAAGAATAGATTGCACTTGGCACCTGATCCAGAATTTGAGGGAGAGCGTGTTCAAATAGAGAATGATGTAAATTAGCTTGTAATGGCGGTCATCATTCATATGAAAAACTTGGTAACTGCTCTGAAAATATCTACAAACAAAGGTGCCAGCTGCGGAAGTTGTTCAGAACTGAAAAATACGCCTTGCTGTCTTTATTAAATATCTTTCTGTTTGTATTTTCTTTTGTTTTCTAGTGCAAATTTCTATCAGCCATCCGAAGCTTGTTGCATCCTTTCGAGGATTCCAGGATGGTTGATTAGTATAAATAGTCAGTTTCTATTGAAGATTGAGGTTGGGAAAATATTTTTGTAAAGGAGAGGTCCGGAATATAGAACCTTATTTTCTTGAAATCAAGGAAGACTGTACGAATGCATTTGATCAATTAATAGAAATACACTGGAGTTTTGTTACTATCATTTGATTGTCTTTACATGTGGAGTGTTTTAGTTTCTTTATGTATTTAGATTGTAAGACAGTTTAAATACATCTTTCACAAGGTGAATGTAGGGGTTGAGCTTAAGTTTCTTTCAAGGAAAGAGTAAAATCTTAGGGGAGGTCTCTGGGAATTGAATATCTATATGTGGATTTGATGACAGGTGTAGGAATGGAAACAATGATATGTTAGGCATGTTATTTGAGTTTCATTGTATTCGTTTTAATAGATATATGTGAAGGTAGAGTTTGACTCTGATGCCCAATGGATAAGGGACTGGTTTTAGATCCATTTACATTGGTTTACCATCCAAGATATAATTGATTGAAATTTTACTTTATATGCATAATTCCCAGACTTGAGTCATATTATGACAAGTTCATAAATATGTATTTCAATGCTTTGAAGAAGCAATAAATGAGGTTAACCCTTCCCTGAGTTTAACTCTAAAAGGAAGAAGGATGAATATCCTTAAGCCATTATATCATGTTGCTATTTTTATAATCTATATCATGATGTTGTGTATCAGGATGATTTGGGTTATACTCAGAGTTTTAGCAACTTGTTGAGTTGGATTTTGAAGGCAGTAGCAAAGCAGTGAAGGAGCAAGTTCTCAATTCAGAGCTCAGTTGAACATTGAATTGATAGAGGTACACCCGCCTGAGTATATATTACTCAAAGAGAAGAAGGTCTTAACCTTAATACCTTAGTAGTTTGTAACTTGCTAGGTTATAGCCATTGGGATTATTTGAGTAATTGATTAATCTGCAGGTTCAAACACTAACACCTCCAACTATCCTACTTCTCAAATTGTAATTACTCCTAGCTTGATTGACCATGTCTGCAGTGATTTGCGCAATTTCCTCATCAGAGGGTCTCCTTAAGGAAACATGTTCCTCACACTTCACTGCACCACATCCAACATCATCAAATTCTTCCTCCTCATCATCATTAGATTCAACCTCATCCCATGCATGTGAAGAAGTCATTCCACAACCACTCCTATCATACTACTCATCTTGTTCTTGGTTATCAGGTAAATTCAAAGCAATAACACAATGCTCTGGACTATGAGGAGACTGACAAACAGTACACCATGGGATATCATCATTCAAGTTAACTAAATTTCTTTGCAAAGGATCAAGAATCCTATCATTAGGCCTATCCCTTTTAACTAGAAAAATGGGCTTGCCATCCTTCCACTGAGTATTGTATGGGTAATTATGCATTCCTGGTTGCTTGCTAAAATTACTTGAAGCTTGTCTGTCATTTGTTGCAACCTTATTGTTTCTTTTTTCATTAGGCTTTAGACTCTCTAAAGCACTTAGAATCTTCTATAGATTTTCCTCCTCCTTAGGCTTAAAATTATCAGACCTTCCCATTTCTTTCTTGTTTTGCACTTGAGGCCTATAATCATCTCTTCTCCCTAATTTTCCTGATATTCTTCTATTACTTTCTATGTTGATAGCCAACTTGTAAGCCTCCCCAAGATTTCTATGGTTCTTATCCCTTAAGAGGTAACCCATCTTTGCATCAAAAGCATTTAAGTATGTCACAAGACACACCCTATCATCTAATCTGATAACTTGTAGTAGCCTATGCATAGCCTTTTGGAACCTTATATTAAATTCAAGGACCTCTTCATTCTAATTTTTTTTATGTTATTGAATTCATTCAAAATAAAACCCTCATTTGTTTTATCTCAATAATGCTCTTTGAAACAATTCTTAAATTCATTCCAAGATCCTATACTAGCATGGGGCAATCCTCTAAACCAATCCCTAGCATCCTCGGTCAGAGATTGTACAAATAACTTCATTACAACATTATCAGGCTCAACATTATAATCATCTATTACATCCATAAAAGTTTTTAGATGTTCTTGACATGTAATGACATTGTTTCCAGTAAACTTAGGGAGTTTCTTTCTAATTTCATCAAGAATAACATTAGGATAACCAAGAATACGAAAAAAAAAAAGTTGTTTATACCTTTCATGAACAGGAACTCCATGTGGTGGATCCATTCCTTGAGATGTAGATGTCCTTGTGTTTGAACCATCAGGAATTTTAGCAGCACCCGAAATACCATTTGTTTGAGCTACAAGGTTACCATGATTTCCACCTTGCCCCAAGAAAGAAGCAACAACATTTGAAGGTCCTAAAGTATGCTTGAGAAAATCAATCTTCTTCCTCATTTCTACAGTAGTAGCCTCCAACTCTACCTTCTCTAGTTCTTTAGCCCACATTTCTTTCTCTTTTCTAGCCCTCTCAAGGTTTGCATCTAATCTCAACCCTTGATCTAATGGGTTTTCCACATGAATCTATTCACTAATCTGCACTCCAATAGTTTTTTGTTTTCCCTTATCTCTAGGCCTAGTTATCTCATGTGTTTTATACACAATAGGCTATTCCTCTACTCTTTCAGGCTCCAAGACAAAATTAATTGCCTCCAAATCTAGCAATTGCCTCTTTAGCTGATTAGCCCTTATCATTGCTTGTCTTACTCTATCCTCTTTGTCCTTTTCTCTTTGTTGCTTGATAGAAACTTGTTCTTGGACTCTTCTTTCCAATTCATAGACCTCCTCAAAGATCTCTTTTGATTCAGGGAGAGTAGTCTCAGACTCATCATCTCCCACTTGAAATTCATCCTCATACTGGTTCAATCCCAAATCAATAGCCTCTTCATATTCTAAAATATTTTCTTCTTGACTAGGCTTGGTTTGAGTTTCTTGTCTTGTATCCTTTTTATTTCTTCAAGTATGAGAAATATTTCTTTTCTTCTTTCCTCCCCTTGTCTGACTAGGCCTGGAAGTGCTTGGAATACCTTCTTCCATTATGTTTTTAGGATGTTCGTTCCTCCAGGACCTAGTACCTCTATAACTCATTTGATAAAAATCTACTGACTAGCACTACTACAGAGATGTTTGAGTCACCACCCAAGTATATTGGGACTCTTACAATACCACTTAACAAATATCCAAATGAGACTATAAGACAAGGGACAAGAAAAACCCTATTTTTCAATGATGACCTACTGGTTACTATAGACTTGTGTAATACTTCCCCAGTAGAGTCACCATCTTGTTGGTGTTCAAAATGGATGCTTATGCTCTCAGGCTGCCAATATACCCTCAGGTTGATTTTAGGATTGGTTAGTTCCAAAATGTATAAGGATCTTAGGGTAACTGGACCAACTATAGGGACAAGATTTCCCTCTTAACTTTTGGCTCTGCAAAACTAAGGCAGGTGCACCTAACCTAGTGAAAACTATACTTCACACACCAAAGACTAGGTCCAAACAACAGATTGAATAGTAAGAAAGTGCTAAATGCTAACCTCACATTCATTGACTCTCCATTACTATAGGGTGTTATTACTATCAACCAAATACAATTAAAACTTGAAAAGGTGTTTATATATGAAGATGGAAAGAAGTAAACAAGAGCCAATCAAGCATTGAACTCAACTGAATATACTAATCCCTGATCAGTGTCATTATCCATTGGGAAAATCTCAAATACAAACATTGAACATGAACCAACTACTGTCTAAGACTCATAGCCATAAATACAAACATTCCAACCCATCCACTACTTGTAACATCCTTCTACATACAAATCAAAGTGAATCTATGTCCTATCCAAAGTATATTTCACTTGATCCTAGATCAAGAACTGAAGACTAGAACACATACAAAGGTAATCCTATGCAATAGATTAGAAAATATAGAATTCACAAGATTGACACCAAGGAGAGACTTGAAAGCTTGAAATAATTATATTAAGTATAATGAATCATGTACATGTTCAAAGTAGAGAAGAGAGAAAACCACTTCAATAACCTACAAAAGACTACAAGGAAATTCTATTCAATCTAATACAATATGATACTGCTTGCTACAACTCCCTGGAACTAATCAAGATCATAACCCCTTCAAAATAAAACATCTTACTTCTTATACCCTTAGTCACCTTGGAATCCTCAAAAATGATGCATCAAGCTTCAGGTGACTAGGGTTAGGGTTTCAACAACTCAACCAACCAAAAACTACATCAAAATTTATTGCAGGGGAAGAAACACAAGCAACCTAGAGAAAATGAATCTCAGACGGATCTGCAATAATCAAAATCCGTGAGGACAGTACAAAACAACAAGGAATTGCCTTGAAAACCAGTCAAAACAACCACCTACAAACATATCTTGAGCACAAAACCATACTTCTCCTGGTACAAAAACATCATGCCACCTACCATAGGGACCCTTAGACCTATCTACAACATCAACCGCCACCAAATCAATCAAAATTGGCCATTAAAACCATAAATTTTGGTACCTTCTATCACTTAAAAAACTCTACAAATTTGAATTTGAACTTCAATGGTCATTTTATGGCTTTAACAACAAATTGGTGGTCAACATTTAAAATTAGATCAACTTTAAGTTGCAACTATTAGATATCTCCCTTTCACGGTCTTTTATGATCTTAACTCAGCTGTCACCCTAGGTTTACCCTCTAGCGACCCTGCGACAATGCATTTCCAATTCACAAAAAGAAAACTTAACCCACCTTCTAACTTTGTGACCTAGCGACCATAGGAAAACATTAACGTCGGTCCCACATTTAGTGAACTAGTGACAAAAGGACACCACTAGTTTGTGAAACACTTTATCCATTTGCCATAAAGTTTAGCGATTTTGTGAATGCTTGTTTGTTGAACCACTAAAATGCTTAGGGAACTGCCACTATTTCACACGTACAAGCGAAGCCTTCATAAATTTTTCTGCCGCTAAAATACTTATCCCAACCACCAAAAGACCGAGAAACTTTTACCGGGCCTACATCAGGAAGATCGATGGTCATCTGAAGTTCACAAAGTCTTCCAAGATTCTATCAGATTACACGCCCACCATTAGATTGAGAATCTCCTCCCATCTCTGACAACCATCTGACAAGAAACAAAATCAACGGCCGTTGCAAGATCTTAAGCCTCTGACAAAACCCATAAGATTATATGCCGTTCGTTGATTCACTGACAAGATCAAGACCCACTGACACATGCTGAGTTGTTTACCCATGGACCAATAAGAAAATGCTGACATGGCACACTTGGCATGTGGACCCACTTAAAAGGAAAGGCAATGTCACCCAATGAGATCAAAAGTGGTCTTAAGATCTCATGCATCTGACACATCACTTGCGAACATACACCCACCATTAGATGGAGATGGTGTCAAAGCTGGGCCCAGGGAAAATAAACGCTACCAAAACATAGGAAAAATTAAAGCTCAGGACTTAGGAAAATATTTCGGTAGGGAACTAGGGCTTAGGAAAAGTTAAAACACGGGCGCATAGGAAATATAAAGGGGACCCCACCAACACATGAAGAACCTAACTGCATGACATAAAGTGAACCCATTTAAATAGCACATGCAGATAAAAGGTTTTAAGTTGCCTGAAAAGTTAACTTGAAATTATAACAAGGCCAGGGTAAAAACAAAGGATTTTTGCATGCAACGGCTAGTTTTTTAATATTCTGCTTAAGGCTTTAGCCAGAGACATGAAAATGACATAGAGACTAGGGGAAAATTGCTAGAGCCATGAAATTTTTTGCATGTGCTAACAGACTTTAAGGTCAAGATGAATCTTAGAAGTAGGATTCCAAGTACATTGGTCAAGAAATATGAGATGGATATCTGTTTCCTAGTGGACATCGACCATACAATGATTAAAGCTGTAGAACCAAGAATTAAATGGCTAGCACCTATGGGATATGAAATGGATTATGATTTTGGTTTGAAATCAATCAAGGCACAACTAGCATTACCGAGGGATAAGAAAGGTGAGAGGTTTGGAACCTATGAGGAGGAAAAATGAAGAATTAAAACAGGGCTTGTCATCGGTAAAATGATGATAAAAGCAAAGAAAATGAAGAAAGTATTAACTAAGCACTTTGGAGATGTATCTGACTCATCAGAGGAGTCACCAGTTGAACCTGCAACTGAAGGTTAGTTAATGTTGGTTGACAAACCATTAGATAGTGAGGAAACTAAGTCCGAAGAAGAACAAGATCCTATATCGGTTTCACCTACCCCTACTCCAAAGAAGAGGTAGTTGCCAGTGTAGATAGGTGCACAAACAAGGTCAGCAACCAGAGCCTCACCTCAAAAAAGGGAAGTTGAGAAGATAATTAAGCCTAAGGTAGCTACACTAACCAAAAGCTATGCAAAAAGAAAAACCAAGGTTGTAGCTGAAGCACCGAAGAAAAGGAGATGATTAATAAGGAATAGAGAAGACCTTGAGGATGAAGAAAATTAGAATGATCAAAGTCAATTCAAGGTGGTTAGCAATAAGGTAAGATCCACATATGAGATTGCGGAAGATATAATTGAGAATGGAGATCTTGTAGATCTAGAACTTAGTAGGTTTGACAAAATGTCTACTGAAGACCAAAAAAAAATCGAGGAAGCAGTCATCCAGATAATGATAAAATTCCAACGAGTTCCATTAGAATTTGAATTATCACTACCCAAGGCACTAGAAGAAATAATTACGTAGAAGTAGTCCTATGCCTTGGGCACTGAGAAGAAAATGAGGGAACAATCTCTAGTTTAGGCAACCCCACATTTAAGTATTGTAGAAATTAATGAGCATATGGAAAATTACTACAAGAGATTCAAAGTGAAAAGTCAGGATATGCAAATTTTAGATGAGAATGTGGCAGATGTAGATGAGACTGGTCATCTCTTATGGACTTCAATTCTTAAAGCTAGAGAGCAAGCTAAGAAAAAAACCTTTTTAAATCTATCTAAGAAGAGACAAAATTCCAAAGGTAAAGGTATTTACATTGATGATAATGTAGCTGAGAAGAAAAAGGACACAAGTGTATCATTTACCAAAGTAGTTGATACCACTCCTGAAAAAGAAGAAATAAATATTTCACAGGGTTCACCAGATCTAGTAGAGATCCAAGTTAAGTAGAAAACTGATGATGATGTACTCATTGAGGACATCAAAAATGGTGATCCTGATGACAAAGATGATGATGATGATGTAAATGTTACACCAGATCATACAGAGGATGAAGGACAAGCCACTGATTGTGCATCTACATCATTACCGAGTGAGCTTCCTATTCTTGTCAAAGTAGTTGAAATTCTTTCAAAAGAACAACCCGATGGCTCAGTCCCTGAGCAACCACAAGACATAATAGGGGAACAAAGCACTGAGACACCTACATAAACAAGTCAATCTAAAGAGACAGAGACACTAGAGGAAGAGAAAAAGGATCAGGAGAATACCAATGTAACCAAGACCTCTACACTGAACACATCATAGGCTTTGACACAGTCTACTGATGCTAAGGTCACCAAGGAGAAGACAAAGGTAGAGATAGTGTCAACCAAGAAGGTTACACCAAGTTCTAAGGTAAAGGACATAGTGATAATTGCCAAGAGTTCACCTCAAGAACTGAAAAAAAAGAAGAAGAAAAAGAAAGGAAAAGGGCCGGTCACTTTAGATGAAGTCATAATTATCCCTGAGTGTGACTCAAGGACCCTAAGCCCTAGAGAACTACAAAAATATGGGTATTTATGCACCAAAAAAGGTAGTATAGGAGAAATTAAAACAAGAAAATAAAAGAAAGGAAATACTTGAGACTATAAGAGATATCTTACAACAGGTTGTTCTCGAGGAACACATTGATGAAGTCATTCCCATCATTGACCAAGTTGCTACACTCGCTGACAAAATCAATGCCCTAGATGTCGAAGCTGAAAAGTGAATAGAGGAAAGGGAAGAGTCAAAGATACAGGATAAACTTGCTGAGAGAATCAGTCAAGAAGTGGCAATTAACAAGGTTAAGCTATCCAAGGTAATAACTGAAATTTAGGCTATTACTAATTTTATTTGTCAAATCTTGTTCAAGCTATGCACTGTGGAAAACTTCACTACTGAGATTAGTGAACAGATCAAATAGATGGATACTGAAATCAATGTCAGTGCACAAGTAGTCTTAACCGAGCCTCAAGCCATTGCCAAGCATATCTTGAAAGTCCAAGAACTAACGCGGTTAAGAGAAGATCTCAAGAAAAAGGAAGATCAAATCAGTGAACAAGTCACAGAATTGCAAACCAAGTTGCTTCCCTACTTGAAAATTTTTTAGAAGCATATAGTCAGGGAAAAAACACTTGTTGCAACACCAGAGATTTATGTGTTGGAAAACATCTTTGACATGCATGCACAATTTGGTCTTGAGCACATTGCTCTCACCAACTTGAAAGAGGAATGGGAAAACCTCTTGGAGTCATTGAAAAAAACCCATCAGCACATTTTTGACAAGCTGTAAGTATACATTTTTGTATTTGGAATTCATATCAAAAAGGGGGATAATAATGTATATGCCAAATATGTAAATAGATGCTAAGTATACTACACATTCCCAGAGCATGCACCGAGGGGGAGTATATAGAAATTTTTTGATAAGTTTATATGTATATGGCGGAGATATAATTTTTGAGACATAAAGTCTGTATACATTAAAGTTTTGATACTAATGCCAAAGGGGGAGATTTTTATCTCTATTTGAGCATTAAAGGTTGCCATTAGTATCAAAGACATTGGCCAGTTACTTATATTAACTCAATCAGTAAAAGCAAGTATACCAAGCCAGTCGGTTAAGTCTTTACACCGAGCACCAAATAGTTTTACCTAGCATCAGACATCAATATCGAGTGTTAGTATATTCACTGAGCATTATATATAGCATTTACCGAGGTTCATAGAAAATGGCATAAGAATTAGGAATGGCACATCTATCTATGCAAACGGTTACAACAGAATCACAAAACATTTTACCAAGATCGAGGATAATTTATTGTAAGATTCAATCATTAATTGTGATGATGATCTTTTGTAATTGTTAGATCTAGGTTATTTCTATACACCGTTGATCTTAGGGTTTTTCTCTAAGATGTTGTACCCTAATTTTTTTAAGCGGCAAAAAGTAAATTGCTATATGTATGTATTTCAAGTCTTTTTGTATAATGTGAAGAAGAGAAGCTTGACAAGGAAGTTGAGAACAATAAGAGAAGTTCTTGAAGTATTAGCCATCTTCATGAACATCAGTTATTAGGAAGAGCCGAATAGATTTCAGATTTATTTAGATGAAGAAGAATCAGATCAAGCTACGGAGTAGTTCAGAGAAAAGAATCTTCATAGTAAAGGTGATATCTATTTAGTACTTCATAGATCTATATCAGAAAATTTGAGTTGTCATTAGTAGATAGTTACCTATTGATTTCTAATCATTGTAATAGATTTTTGGTAAAATCTCCTAACAGAGTAGACCTAACAGTCTTTTTTTAAATCTCTTAACTGAGTGCACACTCGAGTAGTGTTGCTAAAATCCTATCACTAGGTAGATCTAATCGATCTAACATGTTACTCCTAATAGGGTAAGATCATCAGAAGTGATCACCACTTGTAGCCCTAACAGGTAAACCTTTTCTATTTGTAGTAGTGAAGAATTTGTGGGTGTCATCCCCACCATAGTTTTTACCTTCTAACAAGGATTTCTACATTACCAAAATACTTGTGTTATGGGACTGTTATATTGTTGATTTCATGTTATTTAATTTTACAAGTTGAATGGATGAATGATACATGCATTGGATACAAGTTATTTTGCAAGGTTACTATTGTTTTCTGTTTAAGGTTAGAAAGGTTTATGAGTGAAAGTTTTTATGGGCACTAATTCACCCCTCCCCTCTCAGTACCCTACTTCTCCAATTCCAACATACACACATGCCTCTTGAATCTTTTATTTTTCTTCAATACTTCTAGTTTCATTTTTAACATGTTTTATTCTAGAAAAACCTCCATACTTCTTGAGGGTTTCAAGAGATTCAGCTAGGTTTCTTGACTTTGGTGACTAGTTTTGCATAAATTTGATTTTTCTTATACCTTCTAATTTAGTCTTGATGTCTTCTTGTAGTTTTAGCTTTCTCCTCGGTCTTCGAAATGTCTTTTTTCTCTCATATATGTTTTGGGATTTTTTTTCTTTTGGCCCTCTTATCAATCGATTTAGATAAAAAAGCTTCAATCTACTGAGATGTAGCATCAATGTCCATCTCATATCCCATTGGTGCTAACGAGATGGTCCTAGGTGTTGGATATTTGCCAACAAGCTAGTGTTGACTATATGTTTGTGATTGATGACAACATATGGTAAGCAGTGTGAGTTGAAGTCTTATGTAGAGAGCCTTGAGAATATGTTTCTTAGATATGTTATCAGCATGATATCATAGATGTAGAGGTTGATTCTAAGTGCAGATAGTTGTATCAGTAGTGTTCCTGACAGTATTACAGATAGAGTTTTCTATGAGATTTTTAGTGTGGTTATGATGGAGCCTTGTTCATTTATATTTGTGTTGAAGACATGTGTATGATGCTATGTTCATGGATGTAGAGTCAATTGTGCAATTGAAGTTGAGTTGTGATGTTTCTAGTTGACAGTTATAGTTTCCTAAGATTATCTGATGGAGCCGACAATTCTTATATTGTTTTAGTAGTTGCTCCTATCATTTTGATATGCGTGTTTGGTTTCATGTTTGGTGATGAGTTAATAATTTTTGGTTAAGAGTGCATAACATATTTCAGCATAAGAATAAAGTTTTAGTTAATTTGATGGAGCCGACTGTGTGAAGTGATGAGTCTACTCATATTGAGTTGCATGGTCCTATTTGTGTTGCATGCTTGGTTTAGCCATGGAGATGTTACTAACGAATTATATTGTTTCTCTATTATGATTTCAAGGAAGTTCTAATAGGCTGAATTTAGTATATCATTTAGAGAAAGATACTTATAGCCAGTCAATTGTGATTGCTAAGTGCGATTGGAAGAGCAGAGCAGAAGATGTGAATGTATTGAGACAATCAATCATCAGTTGAAAATCTATGTGAAGAAGAAGAAAGTATATGTTTTTCATTGGAACTGATCAATACAACATTTCTACTTTCTAGTGCACCAAGATCCAGATATAGTGTATATATGTTATGAAAAAGGTTGCAACCTTCACCATTTGAGTAGTGTGCTCCTAGACAGTGTGTCCTCACCTTTAACAAGGTTAATTGTAAAAGACTCCTAATAGGGTCCGACCTTTGACCAGGTCACTGTACTTCATGCATTGTAAAGATCAACTCCTAACAGGGTTGTAAGATCTTCTAACAGGGATCATTATATTCTAGTGCAGTTTATAGTGGGTGTTGATTCCCACCAGGGTTTTTACCTATTTTAGTTTCCCCATAACCAAAATTGTGGTGTTGTGTAAGTGTTATCTTATTGTGTATGTGCTTAAAGTTATTCTATACTTAATTGGATAAAGAATTGAATCTTTTAGATAACTGATTCACCCCCCCCTCCCCTCTCAGTTATCTCTTGGGACTATTCATAAAAATTGGTATCAGATCCAAGTGCCTCAAAGAGAAAGTTTAAGAGCTTGAGGTTGATTAGATGACATTCTTTAGAAAATAAAGTCCTAAGTTTTATGGAGAGAATTATCTAGACCTGGAAGAACAAAATGACAACACATTTGTAGTGCATTGCTTTTGAGATTTTTGAAGTAGCTACTAGAGAAGTTCAGATTCCCTCTTAATCAAATCTTGTAAAGGAAGATACAACTATTAAGCAAAAGGAATTGTTCACTCAAAATACAATTACCAAAGAAGCCCTTATCAACACCTTATCTGACAGTGAGTTTTCAAAGATCAAGAAAGTAGATAAAGCCTACAAGATATGGAAGTATCTAGAAGACATGTTTGAAGGAGACATCCAAGCCAAGAATGCACACAGAAAGACATGGAAGAAAAACTACAATACATTGGAGATTCTACCTAAAGAGAACATCAAAGCCTACAATCAAAGAATTAATGAAGTAGTTGCAGAAATCAGAAACAATGGTGGAGAAATTTCAGAAGAAGACATAATGGATAAATTGATGACTACTCTGACAGTAGAATATGAGAGAAAGATAAACATCCTAGATGAGACTATGCAGTTTTCAAAAGACTTCAGAAGAGAGACCTTAATCAGCAAGCTTTTAGCATTCAAGATATCAAGTTTGAAGACAGATCCTAAAAGTGAGACAACCTTCAAAGCTTCAGTCCATGGTAAGAAATCCTTGAACACTTCTAGTAACTTTGATGATGATGATGAAGATAAAGAACTAGATGATTTCATTGCTATGATTGCTAAGAAAGAAAGAAAAGGAAAAGTAAAATATGAAGACCAGTTACCATTCAAATGTTTTTCATGTAACAAGATTGGTCACTTTTCATCTAAGTGTCCTACAAGAGTCAAGAATTTCAAAACTAATTACAAGCCTAAGTATACAAAAGAATGTTACTATGCTAGAGATGGAGTATCAGATGAAGATTCAGTAGAAGATGAAATTGGATTCATTGCTATTGAAGATATGGAGAAAATGTTTGATGAAATGGATATTGAAGATGAAAAGAAAGCACAAGAGTTAGCATTAATTTCACAAGCAAACATCAGAACAGACTGGATCGTTGACAACGATTGTTCACATCACATAATAGGAGACAAAGACATATTTGTACAATTGGATAGGTACAAAGGTGACATAGTTAGATTTGGAGACAACACTCCTAAACCTATCATAGGTAGAGGTGCTATCACCTTCAATATAAAGAATAATACTGATGATGTTCTTTATGTTGATGGTTTGCAGCATAACTTACTAAGTGTTGGACAGTTGATTGACAAAGGATATCAATTGGAATTCAAAGACAATAAGTGCATCATTAATAACAAAGGAGTAATGATTCAAGAGAGATATCATGATTATAGAGAGATATCAACTATGTGTGTGCAACTTTTCTTTCAATCATGATAGTGCGCATTGTGTCAAGTATGATTGTATTTCTTCTTTCTGCAATTCCATTCTACTGAGGGGTACTAGGTGCACATAGTTGTCTCTTTATCCCATGTTCTTCACAATAATCATAAAATGTGTCAAAGATGAATTCTCCTCCTTTATCTGACCTCAAACATTTAATCTTTAATCCAGACTCATTTTCAACTTTAGCTTTGAATATCTTGAACTTCTCAAATGCTTCAGATTTATCTTTTAAGAATGCAACCCACATCATTCTAGAATAATCATCAACAAACAAAATAAAGTACCTTTCACCATAGTATGATCTTGTTTGAGTTGGTCCACATAAGTCTGTATGCACTAGATCCAATTTTTTCTCTACCAAATTGTGCTTGCTTCTGAATGAATTCCTCACATGTTTTCCCATCACACATTCCTTGCATATTGTATCAACTGGTTTTTCAATACTAGGAAGGTCTCTAACTACCTTTACATTGCTTATCTTTACTATATTGTCAAAATTGATGTGACATAGTCTTTTGTGCCATAACCAACTATCATCTACTTTAGCAACAAAACAACTTGCTTCTGAATTGAGCTGAAAAACATTACCTTTTGTCTTTGAACCTAATGCAATCATTACTCCTTTGTTATTAATGATGCACTTATTGTCTTTGAATTCTCATCTAGCCTAAGATTTATGCAATAAGATTCTTCATTATAGTTAACGCAGTAACTCATAATAGTTCATTAACCAAAGAATTGAATCCAAGTTTCATGCAATAAGATTCTTAGAATAAGCATATATTCTTCAAAAGAAACTTTAGCTTCTATGTATAAGAAGTTAGTTTTTTTATTAAAAAAGGATTTCATTCAAATTTTTTTGAAATTTGTTATTTTAGTTTATACTAAAGTTTATTAATAATTTAAATTCATTTCAAATATTTAAATCTTTCTTTTCTCTCATATAAAGGTTGTGTTTTAATATTTAAACTTTCAAATTATTAATTGTTTTATCATTTCCTTATGTTTACATTCAACTCTTAAATAGCATTTAATCCTTTTTACTTGTTTTAAACAAAATTTATATTTATATTTAAGTTATTCATTTAAGTTTTTAATTTAGTTTTTTGTATTTTAAAATTAGAATATTAATTAATCTTTATTTGTTTAAGTTTTTATTAAATTAAAAAAGAAATTTAATATAGCTTTAATTTTTTTTAAAAAAAACTTGATTAATATTAAGTTTTTTAAAAATTAAATTCTTTTAATTTGAATTTTGATTCCTAATCTTTATATTAAATTTTCATGTTAATTTTTTTAACTTTTCCAATTAACTTATTGATTAAGCTTTTAAAATTAAATTTAATATAAATTTTTATCAATTTTTAAGTTAAATTAATTTGTATTAAGGAAAACCTTTTTTATTATTTTTTTAATATTAAAAAAAATTATTTATTTATTTTCTAAAATTATTTCATACTTCTTTCAATTAAGGGGGGTATTTTTTTCCCGGCACTATATTATTGTAATCATGTCTACCCTCATCCCTGAAATCAAACTAACTAGCTCTAACTATCATCAATGGAAAAATCATGTTTCATTTCTATTCCGTTTTAAACATTTTCTTGAAGTTGCCATAGATGCAACTATTGAACCAGCCGCCTCCACTGCTCAAACTGTCAAAGATGCTTGGCAAGGTAAGAACAATGAAGCACTCGGTCTAATTGGTCTCTCCATCAGTCCTGATCTCTATGTCTTGATTGGACATTGCACCAAAGCTCATGTAGCATGGGACATCTTGAAGCAAACCTACGATAGCTCCTCCGAATCACATAAGATTCAACTCCAAGACAACTTGGAAGACTTAAGGTATACTAATTTTAAAAATATGGATGAATTCTTACTCAGGTTTGATGCAATTAGAATTCAGTTAAATGGTTTAAATGTTACTCTTACAGATATTAGATTAATTATTATAATTCTTAAGAAATATCTCCCTAAAGAGTTTCAACAATTTATCACTAACATCCACTCTCAGCTTGCTATTTCTAGTTTAGCTCCTCTTTTAACTTATCCTATTTTTCAAAATTTGTTATGTCAAGAGGAGGGTAAATTATTGCAATTTGGTACTATTAAATCTGTTGATCATGCGTTTGTATCTAAAACTCAAAATCCAAGTAATAACTCACATACTAATCATTATAACAATAATTATTCTAATAACAATAATAATTATCGTAACAATAATCATCATAATAATGGTTATCATAATAATTATAATAGACCCCATTGTAATTATTGTGGGAAAGTTGGTCATGTGATCAATAATTGTTTTAAGAAACTTAAACATGAAAAGTCATCTCCTCCTAATAATGAAACTCATCATAATAATAACACTCATCATGCTTTTACTATTCGTTATGGGATGCCTACTTCTCATTTTGATGATAATACTATTTGGGATGAATATCATGATGATGGATATTCTTGGAATAACCCTCTTGATTACTATCTTCCTACTCAAAGTGATTATATGCTCTCTCCTTATGATGCAATGGAATTTGATGATCCTTTCTCTCATGTTGATGATATGTTTGACCAAGAAGAGGAAATTATATCTAACTTTCTTAATGTTGCTTTGCAAGATATGTTTATTACTCAAGATGAAATTCATGATGATAGTACTAATCCTATGATTGTTGTGGAGGATAATGATAAGACTAGTGATGCTTATACTAGCTCTACTCCTCTTAATGCTTCATATTATGATGGATATGTTACAGATGTGTCTTATGAAATTGAAGATTGTATTTTTTATTCTATGACTGATGCTTCATATTATGATGAACATGTTACAGATTTGTTTTATGCAACTGAAGATTGCATTTCTGATTCTATGACTCATGATTCACATTATGATTTGTTTTATGCAACTGAAGATTTCATTTCTGATTATTTGCCTCATGATTCACAATATGATTTTTTCCAAAGTGTTACTGATTCAGCACTAGGTGATCCCAATGATGGGCGCTCTACTAGTGGTTTTTGCCTAATTGCAGGCTCAAGTGTTGATTATGTTCCACCTCTATTTTCTATTGGAAATGAATATATAGAATGCATAAATGCATCTCAAGAATCTCAATGGTCACTTAAAGATTTGGGCTCCCCTCAACAAGCGCATAAACCTTTATTTTCTCAAAGTGTTGTTCACTTAGCCAAAAGTCCTATGTACCTTTCAAGCTCCAAAGCAGAAGTTGAAGACATGCAAGATGATCAAGCCAAAGACATCCTAGTGAAGACTCTTTCAAAAGAAACATCTCAAAATCATTGTAAACATTTGGGTTTGATACCTATTGATGTAATCACCCCAAGTAAAGATTAAAGGGGGGTGTTAAAATTTAATCTTTCCTTGGTAAAATATGTATTTAAAGGATAAACCAAGGTATCCTATTGTATTTGTCCTCTAGTCCAAGTGGGAGGACATGTCATATTTGTAATTCTTTTATTAAGGACAATAGATATTCCTCCTTAAGAGGAATCTCACATTTGTCTCACACACAACATGAATGTGGCATTCATCTAAGATGGGAGTTACATGTAAACTCCTCCACTCATCTCTACTTAAAGAGATGCCTCTCACACACTTGTTTAATAATCTTCTCTATTCTCTAATTCTTTCTCTCATATTGTAATGAGCTTTGAGCTCCAATTCTTTCTTCTTTTTTTGGCTTTGATCCTCATTCATAATTCACAAGGGGTTTTTTCTTGCGTTTCCCCTTTCAAATCCTTGTGTTCTTGGAGCAATTTTGTGAGCTTGTATTTGATATCTTGAAGGAAAATCTATCTATCTCTCTCTCTTGTGTTTGGTAAATCTATTCTATTGCATACTCTCTTGGATTCTTTCCTTACCTTGTTCATTTTACTTTATGATTCTAACACTATACTATCAATAGAATTCAATAAAGGCCAGGCATAGACAAGACACCTTATGAGCTATGGTCTAGGAATGTACCTATAGTAAAATACTTCAAAATCTTTGGAAGCAACTGCTACATCAAGAGAGATGAAGTTATTGGGAAGTTTGATGCAAGAAGCGATGAAGGTATTTTTCTTGGTTACTCTACTAAAAGAAAAGGCTATAGATGTTTTAACTTAAGACTGAAGAAGATCATTGAAAGTGCTCATATAAAGATTGATGAAAAGTTTATGATTCAAGTGAGATATCATGATTATGCACCTATTATTGAAGAAGAACCTAGTCCTATGAGTAGAGAAACAATTGTTGAAGAAATGTTTGACAATGTTGACGTATTATTCAATGATCCTGAAACAAGTGAAGAAGAATCACAGAAGACAGATGAGAGAGTCACACCTAATGTTCCAAAATTCACATCTAGATACCATTCAAAAGAAGATATCATTGGTGATCAGAACAAAAAAGTCATGACGAGATCAAAGGCAAATAGTTCAATAGTTGATGAAGCGATATGTTTACATTCACAAATTGAACATTTAAGTGTTGAAGATGCATGTAATGATTCCAATTAGCATGAAGCAATGAAATAAGAGCTAGATTAGATAATTAAGAATGACACATGGGAATTGGTCCCTAGACCTAGTGACAAGAATGTGATTGGAACCAAGTGGATATTCAGAAACAAGATGAATGAAGATGGTAAAGTAGTAAGGAACAAAGAAAGACTAGTATGTAAAGGATATGTGTAGAGAGAAGGAATTGATTATTCAGATACATTTTCTCTATAAGAAGATTAGAAGCCATAAATTTATTTCTATCCTATGCAACATTCAAAGACTTTAAAGTATATTAGATGGATGTCAAGTTAGAATTCCTGAATGGAGAGTTGAAGAAGTCTACATAGAGCAGGTTGAAGGATTCACTTTATCAGGAAAACCAAATATGGTATGCAGATTGAAGAAAGCCCTTTATGGACTTAAGCAAGCCCCTATAGCATCGTATGAAAGATTAGATGGTTACTTAAAAAAGATTGGATTCAAGAAAGGAGCAGAAGATTGTAACTTATTCATAAGAGAGACACCTGAAGGATTTTTACTAGTTTCTATTTGTGTTGATGACATTATTTTTGGTGGTATTGACAAGCTTAGTGTAGAATTTTCTAAAGAGATGCAGATCGAATTTGAAATGAACATGATTGGACCTATCAAGTACTTTTTGGGATTGAATGTGCAGCAGATAGAAAAAGGTATATTCATTAATCAATCTAAGTATGTGAAAGAAATATTGAAGAAGTTCAAGATGGATGATTGCAAGCCAGTTTGTACCCCTATGATAACAGGAAGCAAGATTTCAAAAGTAGATGATTCTACAGTAGTAGACAAGACCCTATATAAGTCTATGATTGGTAAACTCATATATTTTACTCAATCTAGACCAGATATTTCTAATGTAGTTGGTATTGTTGGAACATTTGTAGCAGAACCTAAACAAATTCATCTTATGGAATTAAAGAGGATATTCATATATCTAAAAGGAACTATAGACTATGATGGTTTATGGTATCCTAATTCAAAAAATGTAGAACTTCATGTGTATACATATGCAGATTGGGTAGGTTGCATGGATGATAGAAATATTACCTCAGGAGGAGTAGTATTTCTTGGAGATAGATTTGTTACTTGGACAAGAAAGAAGAATAATTGTATTTCTTAGTCCATAGTAGAAGCAAAGTATGTAGCAGCAACATTAAATTGTTCTACCACTAATACATTTGGGGTGAAATTACGATGACAATTTGGGATGGTAGGCAAATGTTATATGTTTTTGGCAATTTTTTTCAATTATAACCCGATAACGTTGCAATTGCAACGTTAACGGGATATAAGGAAAAAAAAAAAAATGTTGGTCATTTTTATGTTCAATAGCACCGAGAGGGATTTTTGCATCCGTTGGATAATTTGTATGTTGGACAAGGAGATCTCTGCGGCCAGGCATCTCTGCGGTGAAAGGCATTGTACATTCAAAATCGAAAAGGTCGAGAAAGGTATGATTTTAAACTTCACTTCCTCCTCCTTTTGTGTCACCCCCTCTTCCCTTTATCATGCGCTCAAGTACTTTGGGCATCACTTCTGTATTGTACACTAATTCATATCAGTGCCTCCATTAAATGGAACACTTCCCCTTAAACTCTTGACAGCACCGATAGGTGAAAGCTGTGTTGTATTATTGTCATACATTATTCTTTATATTTCTAGGTCATAAGACTAATCATTAACATTGTGCTTCATGGAGATTCTAAAAATGCCTTGGACTGTGCTTTCAAATGATATAGTCACGAGCCTATCTAGGGTTTACAAATATCATTTAAAAACCTAAACATTCCTCTGACGACGTCCTTCATTTCAACAAAGCACTCAACACAATGCACAAATCTGAAAATGCCTTGTAGAAGGCTCTCAAGACTGCACTGAGTCTTTTGATAAATCTACATGTTTGTCACTAGGGTGTAACTATTACCATTTTAGTTACAATGATAATTCGATGGTTCTGCATCACTTTGTATGAAGTGTTTAAGTTGTAGAAGTACAGCAGTTATAGAATGGTTGTTGAGAATTTTTGGATATTCTAAAGTTAACCAACCAGGGCATGTCACGATATCCACTGTATAAAAGTGCACTAAAAAATAGTAGTGTTTAAAAATTATGTTATGATTTTTTAATTAAAAATTCTTTTAACTATCAATACACCAAATCATTTTTTATGATCAGTTAAAGTTGTAGAAGTTCAGTAGCTAATAGAACAAGGGTTGAGCATTTTTGGATGGGATATTCTAAAATTACATATTTGGTTTGATAAATATACCTTCTAATTTTTGTTGAACTTTCACACCAAGGAAATAATGCATGGGTCCTATATTTGACATTTCATATTTCTGTTTCATTTCTTTCTCCATGAGAGCTTTGTTGTTACCTATATAAATAAGATCATCGACGTAAAGGCAACCAATGAGAATATCATAATCAATATGTTGAACATATGAGGTTGGCTCTTAGTTTCTTCTACTAAATCTCTTCTTCAAGAAATAACTGCTAATCCTTGTATACTAGGCACTGGGAGCTTGCTTCAACCCATAAAGTGTTTTTTCTAAAAACTTGTAAACTAATTGTTCTTTGCCTAGAATTTCATAGCCCATAGGTTGTTGAATGTTCCACAAAGACATCCTTATCTGTATAACTATTAAGGAAGATAGATTTTACATTTATCCGAGATACTAGCCACTTGTATTGTGTAGCAATAGCCAATATAATCTTGATTGTATCAAGTCCAGAAATTGTAGCAAAAGTTTATGTAAATTGCTTGAGGTGTTTGTGCAAATCCTTTGGTGACTAGTCTAGCCTTGTGTCATTCTATTGAACCATCAACATGATATTTCACCTTATAAATCCATTTGACATGAATCACTTGTTTATCTTTGGGAAGTTGCAAATAATTTCCATATTTTATTTTTATTAATGGCATTCATCTCATCATTCATAGCATTAGTCCATACTTTGCCTTTGACTACTTTTTCATACATAGAGGGTTCCACTTGAATTGTACTAAACAAAGAAAAATTAACGATTGGTTTTATATTGTAGTCCTATGATAAATGTGAAATAGTCTTTGTGCATTTCTTGAAGAGCTTGGAGTTTATGCTTAATGCGAATTATCATCAGAATTTGTGCTACTAGAAGAACTTGGTGGACTGGAACTTGAGCTCCTATTAGAGCTTAAACTTCCACTTGAGCTTGTGGGGAGGAGGAACACTGCCATCTTCAATGCCCATGATTATTAGTATGTTTTTTTGTATACCATTTTTCCATTGACAGACTCTCCCTTCATCAAAAACATTTTTTGTGCTAGGATTATAGCACCTGTACCCTTTAGTTGCATTGGAATATCCCACAAGGATACAAAGTTGGGATTTTGTATCCAACTTCGTCTGCCTTTGAATTGGAATATGAATAAATGCTAGACAACCAAATACATGAAAATGAGCTACAAAAGTATTATGACTACTTTGAGTTTCCTTTGAGTGATGTTCTTGATTGATTTTGTGGGATCTCAATTCAAAATATATACTATTGTTGCCACAACCCCCTAATAACTATTTGGAAGACATTTTGATTGCAACATACTTCATGCCATTTTCATAATGGTACCATTCTTTCTTTTTGCATTACCATTTTTTTGGGAGTATAAGCCACAATAAATTCTCTTTATGACATAGTTGTTGCAAAATAAAAAAACTCTTTGGAAGTAAATTCTCCCCCTCTACCTGTTTGAGTATTTTGAGATAATACCCAATTTTCTTTTCAAGCATAGCTTTATAATTCTTGAAGCATTGAAAAGCATTAGATATCTGCATAAGAAAATAAACCAACCTGTGGCAAGGAAATCATCAATAAAAGTTAAAAAATAAATATCCTTACCCAATTTCTCCTCTTGCATATCACCACAAATGTCAACACACAAGCTCTATTGGAGATATTGCCCTCCATGATTTGTTCACTAAAAAATTATCATGATGGTGCTTGTGCACACCTTGAACAAATTTCTTCTTTGGATTGAATTTTAGGAAGTCCTCTAACCATATTCTTCTTGTGAAGAAAACTTAATCCTTGAAATTTAAAATGACCGTATTGTTGGTTCCATAACCATGAATCATCTGTTATTACCATGAATGCATGCATCTTAGTGGAAACCAATGGGAGAGGAAATAATATATTCTCTATCATACAAGACTTTGCTACAAGTGATATTTATCTGATTTATTAAATATCTTGCTGTGGTTATCTTCAAATACACTTTTGTAATTTTATGCTACTAGCTGCCCAATATTCAAAAGATTATGTTTTAGCTTTGGCACAAGTATCATGAATATAATAATTTCTCCTTGCTTAGTCTTCACTACAAGGGTACTTTTACCCATTACATCATTTTCTTTATCATCACTAAATTTAAGTTAGACTTCTTATGAATCATCTAATTTGACAAAAAGGGTATATTTACTTTTCATATGATTTGAATAGCTGCTATTTAGGAACCACACATTCTTTTGGTGTTCTTTTGTCAAAATGCACGCAAAGAATGTAGAGTACTTTGCATCTTTGGAAGACTTTAATTAATTGTCTTTCAACTTATTCAAGTCAATCTTTTTTCCCTTCGTGTCCATATTGTTTAGAATACCTGCATTGAATGATTCAGTGATCCACTTCCTATTCCTTATTCTCTACCATGTCCTCTATTAGCTAAAATTTCCTTGGAATTTATTTGGGTGAGGAAGAGTCTTTGGAGAGTTTCTTCAATTTTTGTAGGAGATTGGAAAGCTTGCACCAATCTTTCTGTAGAACATTGCAGATACTTCTCATGAGATTGTAAAGAACTTATCTATTCTACCACTTTGAATGCACGGTTAGATCATTCCTTTCTTCAATGGCTATCACCACTGAATAAAAGTGAGGAGGAAGAGATCAATATGCGTCCTCCTCACTTTGCCTTTTTTAAATAGAAATTTCATCCAAAAGATATAAATCGTGGGAGAGTTTCTTCAATTTTTGTAGGAGATTGGAAAGCTTGCACCAAGCTTTCTGTAGAACATTGCATATACTTCTCAGGAGATTGTAAAGAACTTATCTATTCTACCACTTTGAATGTGGTTAGATCATTCCTTTCTTCAATGGCTATCACCACTGAATAAAAGTGAGGAGGAAGAGATCAATATGCGTCCTCCTCACTTTGCCTTTTTTAAATAGAAATTTCATCTAAAAGATATAAATCTTCAAATTTTCTTCATGAATTTTGATTGATATTGGAGAGGAATTATTTAAAATAAAATTTAATGATAAGAGACCTTCTTTTATATTTTCACTTTACTTGAGGCCCTCTATTATAATTTTAATCCCATTTCCTTAGTGCAAAATTCCCAAAATCCACTTAAAGAATTTACATATATGATGGGCATTTTGGGTTTCAACTGGGCTTCATTTTGAAAAAAAGGACATTAGATAGAATAATTACAAGATGATGTTTGCATTGACAGTTAACATAGTCAAATTCAGTGCGCTAAATTTAGTTCATGAATTCCTATATTGTCTTTACATTATGGGGGCTTATTATTTGGTTTGGTGTTTTTATTTTTCTACAGCCCTTACTATATATGTTTTCACAAGGATCTCAAGGAGTTTTGATGTATCCCCACAAAATTATGATAGTGGAATAAACATGTTAATTCAAGAAGAAGAGAGTACTAAATGTTGATATAGACCATGAGAGAAATGCCTCTGAAATCTGATTCTATGATCTCATAAGTGAGTTATAAATAACTTTTAAAGATTAAATTTAAGTGGATGCAAAATGCCTTCCTGAGCATGCCTAAACACCTTAACTAGACTAGCCTACATGGAGTTATTCAAAGAACTACGCAATTTCACCCCAAATTACCAAATTGTCATCATAATGTCCCCTCTTTGAATAGGATTTAATTATAAAAAATAATAAAGTAAAATACAAAAGGATAAAAATAAGGTTAAAATTAAAATTTAAAAGAATAAAATTAACTTTAACGAATAGTCAAAAGGCATGAAATGAAAAGTTGACTCCCTCAAACATGAGATATAGAAGGGAGAAGAGAAACTCATTTGAAGGAGGCTGCAGGGAGGAAGAAGAAAGAAGGGAACATGTGAAAATAAGAACTAATGTAGATATCTTTGAAAGTTTAAAATAGAGATCCGTTAAATGCTTAGTTCATCATCCTCAAGGTGCCTATTTCAGATGTTGGGTTTATGTATTACACAATGAAATTAAGTTAGATGCCTTAAGATTGATACCTCTCCATATTTAACAAATATTTTTATTGAAGATAACTAAGCTAGTCTAGTACGGTGGAAGATTCACAAAGTTGGTCTAGTATAGTGGAAGATTCACAAAGTTATTCATTCTATAACTCCTCTTACTCCGTGCCTATTCCATAACCTTTGCCAACATACTCCTTGTCTGTGCCAAAATAAGATCTTTGGAACAGGGTATGGATATCCATCAAAGCATAATGAAAGGGGGGTTTTCATGAGATATTATAGTTGGAAATTTTGTTATAGACATATATGAAAAATGTAAAATCATATACAAGGAACATAAATTGTTTGAGAGAATGCCTTAGAGAAACGTGGTCTCGTGGACTGCAACAATTGCAAGATATGCACAAGATGGATTTGTTGAAAAGGTTGTAGAAACTTTCAATCAAATACACTTGGTAGGTGTAAATCCTAATTTCACAACCTTTGTCAGCATTCTCTCTACTTGTGCTAAAATGGGAGTGATGTATAGGATAGAATGATGAACCCTTTAAACAACCCAAAATGAGCAAAATTATAGAAGTGTTCCAAGTGACCCTTCTAGGTCCTGATGGGAAAAATCTACAAATAGTCAACTCTAGGAGGTTTCAAGGCTTCAATAGGTTTGTTTTAGCATATCTAACATGCTCCAAACATAACCTTCAAGTTTCAACACCTCTGAAGTAAAAATGCATAGCAAACCAAAATGTTGTCAATGACAATTTTCAATTTCTGTAACAGCAGCAAGGTAAATTGGTAGATATCTTTTGTTTTTCTCAAGTGAATCTTTGAAAAAATAACCTTTTCAAATACCCTTTATCCTTATATAAAACATATGTCAAGATTGGATGGGCTTCCTTTGGCAAAAATCAAAGTTTCTTCACAATGACCATGCCTTTAACAATGGAACAACTAGTGCATTTACAAAGCAACATATAGCAATACTTAATGTATGGACTTCAAACTTTGTATAGGCTCATCAAATGCCTTCAATTAGACAAATACACAATCAATTTCAGTCTATGGGTTTCCCATCCCCAAAAACCCCAATTCATCCCTTATAAACCCTTGTTCCTAGGGTATCACCAATCTCACATGTGTAACGACTTCTTTGACTAATTCCAAGTGCAAAAATCAATGTTTCAACATCATAACCATGAATCAAAACTCAAACAATTCCCTCCTTAAGGCAAATCTCTCTCTATAGGACTGTCCCTTCAATCCTTAACCCTTGTTTTCACCTTTTTATTGTTGGTGGCCACCAAATATTCTGGTTAGATATTCATTACAGAGTTAGAAGCATTTTTACATGTTAGAAGAGTGCCATTACATGAAGAAATAGTGGACATTTCATGGGATGAGCATGATTTAATGAAAAAAAAACTACAAAATTGCTTGAAAACTGTCTACTACAGCCAGGCAGTGAATAAAATTGAACAAAAAACTTACCAAATGGATTCAAGACTTGATTATTATCACCAAAAAATGTTTGGTAAGATAGCACAATACATTCCAATCCAAAGATATGCAGAAAAACCAAGAATGCTTCAAATTGCTGTTCAAACCAAGCTTTTTCTATTCACTTTTCTGAGACAGTCCGTCCATTATATCTTCCAGTTCGTACAAACACATATTTATAGACCTAGGCATGGTAACTACCCCTCTTAACCATCTCCAACTAGTTTCATTTGCTAATCCTTCTTAAAATTTGAATTATGGAGTTTCCTTCCAAAATGGCTTTATAGCCGTTAACATTCAAATTTCAAATTTTAAACTACTAAACTATGCTCTTAAAGAGTTTATTGAATCTTCTGATTTATGTAATGACATGGTAAGGTTATGATAACCTATAGGACCCTATCCAATGTCTTTTCTACCCTAGGAAACCCTAAGATGCAATTGCAACTTTTTTTCAACATAGAAATCCATCAGGACATTATGCAATTTCATGACTTCCAATGCCTCCATGTGCCATGATTGGTTGAAGGATTGCCCAATTGAATCCAGGAGATGCTCCATGACCTCTGTAATGCCTTGGATTTCCAATGTTCCATTGACAAGCATATGATGCTCCTGCATCAATTTCACCACCTGTAAAGATTTTCTTGTCCCAAGAACCGTGTCTGGCATAAATTGCTTATTTTCCTCCATATCTCTGCATATGGTGCATAGGAATGAAACCTGCTAAGGTAAAGTGTCTCTTCTAATGATGTACTACATGCAAAACATTTAAACATTTTTTAGAAATCATAACTCCTACCCTTGGGGCAGTCACCATTGCTGCCCTGGTTGTTTTCTTGACTGTCTGGACAGTCTTTATTTCTGCCTGTTTGGGGCAGTACCCCTGCTGTCCTTCCAACAGCTACTGCACCATATTTTCATTTTCTTTTTCATGTCCTCTGATAGGATAGTACCAATCCCCCACTAACACTCCTTCACCACCTTTAAATCCTGTCCTTATCTCTGTCACAGAATTTAGAATTCTTTGTCCTTTATTCTCCACTACTTGCTATTCCAACTTTATGCTTTTTCCAGTCTGACCTGTATCCAATTCTCTAATTCTTCCTATGAGGAGAGATTCATTTCCCTTGCAAGGCAATGGTATCAACTCAAACCTTTTTCTATTACTCCACACTTGGTAGATGTTAGTGAAGCAATCATGTAACACTTTCCTAAAAACTTGCCAAGATCTTCCTAGGATAACATGTGCACAATTCATTTTTACAACATCACATAGAATCTGATCAGAGTACCCACCTATTGAGAAATTTAACATGGTCTGATAATGCACTATGAAATTTTGATTTTCCTCCACCCATGTAGCATAATAAGGCCTAGGATGGTGTTGAATAGGCAGTTTCAAAGCATTGACAACATCCCATGATATTAGATTGCTACAAGTACCTGAATCTATGACTAATTTATAAACTTCACCTTGTATTAAACAATTAGTCCTGAAAATACTTACTTGTGGTGTCCATTCCTCACCTCTCCTGAACATCTTTTAATTGCATATAATAACTAATTTATGTTCTTTTTCATGACTATGTTTGACTCATATAATTGTGATCTCTCTAGCTTGGCACAATTTATGGATTACCATGCATGCAATAGAAGTCAAGATGACATTATTCGAATCCCTGTGGATGGTTTGGCATTTATGCACATAGAGGAAAAGTGGCAACACTTCAAAGAAGAACCTCATAATCTCAGGCTTTCATTGGCAGCGGATGGTGTCAATCCATTTGGAGAGATGAGATCTATTTACTCGGTGTGGCCTATTTTTGTGCAAGGTTCTAATAATGAAATCAATGTGCAACGTTCTAATAATGATGCATCTGAGCCACAGGTAAATAAGCTAAATGAAATTTATTTCAAATTGAATACTTTACCAATTAGTCTATTTGATGTTAAGTTCCAATATAAAGTGAGTATATCTATTTTAAGCAAGCAATGATAACAATGCGTAGGATATTGGAATGCAGCCTGACAATCCTTCTACACAATCTGTGCATGATGAAGGTTCACATGATGTGCATCCTAGTGGTGGAGGTATACATTTTCTATTAAAATTTTTAAATGTAATTACAATTGGTGTTTGGATTAACGTAACATTTTGTATAGTAGCTGTAGAGGATCGAGGGGTCAGTGTTCATGAGCATGTTGAGGTTGAGTCCAGACAAAATGATGTGGCCAGATCAGGTAAAGAGCACCACAGTTATGTTCTTTAAAATAATTAAATACTTGTAACAATTATAATAAAATATTTTTAATTTAACTCTTTTATTTGTTATTGTAGAGGACCCCCCTTTGCAGCAGCATAGGAATTTGAGATCATCAAGAACAGAGAACAAAACAACTGATGAAGGGGGAATTGATGACAACACTGATGCTCCTCTTAGAGCTTACATAGAAAAAAAAATTAGAAAGAAAAAAAATAAATGATTGTCATCTACATACCTTAATTGACAATGACTGAATTTTATGTCTCAATGAATTTAATTATGTGCTAATGAATGTTCATGAATTATGTGTTAATGCAGAATATTGATGAATGTTGCATGTTAACGAATCTAATGTGTTAATGAATGTTATCATGTGATATTGATTGAATGTTACATTTTATTAATGGTTGAAAGAATGAATGAATGTTAGATGTTAACGGGGAATGTAGAGTGATGTTAGGGGGAGGGGTTGGTGCCAAATGAGCTTCCACCTTCACGTGGTTGGCCCTATTTAGTATAGAATATTAAACTATTCTCGAAACAAAGTGAAGCTCAATAAGATACTAAATATTTCTCTATTTTGTCAAATTTATACTTTTCGAAGTCTTTTGAAGATTTGTATTTGATAGTACTCTAATACCCTATGACTACTCTAAGGTTCTTGGTTGTAATGTACCCTTTCCTGATTGACTTGGGAATTTGTGACAATCACCTTGAATTATCATTTCATACCATAAATTACAATATATGATATCACTTATAAACTTATATAATTGATAATGTATAGATAATGATAGTTTTTTTCCATATAATGCTACTGTAACAATACTCTCAAATGTAAGACCACCATTATCAACTATATATCTCCCATCAATGGCTATTTGTCCTTTTCCTAGATTCAAATATGAATTCGCATATATGGAAGTATTGTTTTTTATTCCCCTCTCAAATTATAGAATCGCTATTTATAATATATTACTGTTCTTTCATCGTTGTTCCTTAAGTTCAATATTATCCTTCGTATATGACCATTTGGGACCACCATTCTCTATCCCCTTTCTGTCTACTACTGACTGGATGTGCTCTTCTCCCATTTCTTTTTAACATTCCAATTTTTAAATCCCGTTCTTTATTCCCATGCTATTATGTTTCTCTCTTTCCCGATTATTCCCCACCTATTCATCTCTTATTAACACTAATATATATATTTTGACTACCGTGTATCTAATGTTTTTGGTGATTCCTACTTTTTATTCTTGTCTCCCCCCCGAATTTTGATGTTTCTCAAATCCTCAGTTATATGCAGTGCTTCTATATATTCCCTCTATCTTTTGTATCCACGTAGGATGGTTGCCGGATTTTGTTTGAGTGTTGACATTCTCTTTATGAATCCCCTATCACAAAGTATACACTGGAGGTGAAGGTTTATAAACTCCAATTGTTACTCACTGTCGAAGTATACTATTCTATTTGATGTATTGACAACCTATGATGAATTGAGTTATTGCTAGTGCCTCTTGATTGTCAAAAATCTTTCTTTCTATTTGAGTATGTTTATCTAGATACCCCCTATCCCATAGATGACTGTAAGTTTCATTGGACGATTGGAATGTTGCTGCAGAAACACAAAAAATGTCCCCAACTATAGAAAAGTAAAACTTTTGTAGTGTATTTACATCTATATTGATAATCTTATCATTGTGGAAGAAAAAAATCTGGAGTTGATTATGATGCAGGGAGGTGTTAAACTACTTGCAAAGATGGCCAAAAAGGCAGAAGATCCACAAATGGTTCAGATTGTTGGGAGCATTGGCAAACTTGTGTGGGAAAATGGTATGTCTTTATCATGTATGTTTAGTAAACTTGAAAATTCTTTTGTAGATTAGTCCTACCCATCATGTCTAATCTCAACATTGTAAATGGAAAGTGTATAAGTTAGCAAATAAATAAGATTATACTTTCCACATTGTATTATGGGAAGAAACTATAGCAATTTTGCAATTGAATAGAGAGTTATGAATACAAAAGTTCAATTCATAAAGGACTGTGTTACTGAATAATCTCTCTTATCATGCCTGACCGTCTCTAACTTGAAACATATGAAAGAGTTATCTGAGGTTAGGATAAAGTCACTTCATAAACAAAATACATGATCAAATGATTTGAATGCATTCAATGTTTATTATTTTTCTTGAAAAGCTCTTTTGTTTGCCCACCTGTTGAAGTATTCCAATTTCCATCACCTCACAATAAGAATTGGCTCTAATTGTTAAAAGGCCCAATAAAATTTAGTCTCCATATGTTCAATAATTTCCTTCTTTTCCAATTGTTATAACCTTACTGTAAATATTATGTAGAATTATGTATAGAGTAGGATGCTAGATCCTATCCAACAACATCTTCTATGCCATCTTATAGGGTTTCCATATGACCTATCATGTTGAGCATTCTTCCTATACTATTTCTTGCATCAATCACCTTTGAAAGATGATGTCAAGCCCCATGTTTTGTAAAAGTCCATTGATTAATTGGAAGGTCTTTAAACAGAGCACACTCTTCTTTATTTTTAGAAGTTGCATATTGAGAGTAGGATGATGTCAACAGGTAATTTTTATTTCCTCTATCAATGAGGATGCAACTAGATTCTAGCATATGACTTTAAACTTGAAATATATGTAATATAGATGAAAAACATAGTAATGCTCTTTAGATTTTCTTGGAAAATGTTTGTTATTAATTTTTTGTTATATCAATTTTCCAGAATTATGTAGGATTGTGAGCCTTTGAGTGATGATGATGAAATTTAGAGGTATGCCATCAATCCTTAATCTATTTAATATTCATTTCTTGATAGAAATATATTTGTCTTATATGGTTACATAGTTTATTCATTATCTATTTAAAAGCTACAAGTTTCAACTACAAATAGAATACTGCTAATCTATTGATATAACAATAGAATACTACTAATCTATATCATCCAATAGTTTTACATTTGGGTTGAGTGCTTGAAGTGCCTAAGGCCCTAAACATTATCACTTGGTAAGAATATTTGGACAAGAACAATTACCTAGCTGAGAAGAGCTAGGATAATGTTTTACAATTGAAATGAATAAAACATAAAACTAGTGAAACACGGGTGTGGGGATATGTCGAGATGGGGGGTCTCCGTGTCTCCAGCTAATGTGGATCCTTCAAAAGTCTCCATTAATCTATCACAAGCACTGTGGCATCCATCTGATTTATCTGTGAAGCCAATTATGGTCAACAAGAAAATTGATAAGGCTACTGAGCCTATGCTTGATGCACGGACATGTCCATTTGATGCCCTCCCTGCTTCTGAGTTCCTGAAACTCTCACAAGATAAACTAGAAGGTTTACTAGAAGGTTTCTTTGGTTGTATAATTTCTAGTATCGGTAGCAGCACAACTCTTGGGGAAAAATAGAATGCCTTAAAATACTTGGAAACCCTAAGTAGCAATGTGGAAGTAGCCAACATCTTAACCAATGGTTTAGTATTTTCCATGCTTGTTAAGATGCTAAGAATATCTAAACCAACTGCTTTGTGTGTTCAGCTTGTTTTAGTAATGGGTTTGTTGATTCGACATGCAACTATTATTGAAGATGAAGTGGCAAGTTCAGGTATAGTTTCAGTGCTAACTGATGCTCTTCGAGATAAGAAGGAAAAAGTGAGAAGATTTGCTATGGTAGCCTTAGGTGAACTTCTGTTCTATATCTCCACTCAGAGTGAAAATTCTCTGAAGGCTGTTGTTGGTTTGGAAAGTCCAGCAAAAGATAGCTGGTCATCACCATCTACATGGCAGGTTAGCCCCTAATTCTTGTGCCATTTATATCTGATATATGTGATGTAGAGCCTTGGTATCCATAGTGAAAAATAGTGTTTTCAACTAAACTTTGTGTGAGAATTCAAACTCTCCTACCCCTGCTTATGCTAGGGCACTCCTTACCAAAGCTCTACACTATTGAATGAACAAGTCTTTTGTAAACATTCAACACATTATTTACCCGTAACTCCTCACAATGTTATTCATAGTCTATTGTTCTATCAATGATGACAGGTTCTTGTATACCTTGTGTACCTCCTTTCCCACCAACTGTGCTAGTTTTTTTTCTGTATGTTCTTTGACAGTTTCATCACTTGTCAAACTTTCTACTTTGTTCTAGTCCTTCCCAATTTCAAATCTATTCTCGTGACAAACCAATCACTCACCAATCTTGGTATATACCTAGCATAGAGATTCAAGTGTTCCAAAGGCTCTTCAAAAAAATCACTCTGTCATATTTCATATACTGGACAGAGTGTTCTTCGAGAACAAGGTTCTCAACTAAACTCCAACTTCACAGACTTTCTTCATAGTCAAAGAGAACTAACACTCGGTCTTTCCACTAGACTCTTTAATCATAGGCGAATTGCGACGGGGGTAATTTGTACCCAGAACAGGGTAATTTGTCCTAGAAATTTTTTTTTCATTTTATTTTGTATTCATCGCAATTGCGACGCCACACAATGAATTGCGACGGGGATGCTATATAGGCGATGCCCACTCCCGTCGCATTTTCTTTGGCTATTTGTCACCCTTGCGATGGTTATCGCATGATCGCATGCGGCTTCCCAAGTGCATGCAACCATGCAACAAGCCATCGCAGTTGTGCGGGTATTCGTCCCACTTGTGATGGTTATCGCATGATCGCATGCGGCTTCCCAAGTGCATGCGACCATGCGACAAGCCGTCGCAGTTGTACGGGTTTTCATCGCCATTGTGACGCTAATATAAGGAATTGTAATGGGGTTGATGTCAGATTGAAGGGGCTTCATAGCGATGGATTGAAGTCGTAATTGCGATGGAAATGGATAGATGTCATATTTTGTGACTAAAAAACAATGATGTCTATTACTGTCACAATTGCAACACATGGCTGTCCCAATTGCGACACATAGCCATCGCAAATCGATGCCAAATTTATTAGTGTACAATTGTGTGGATCAAGCAAATGATAAAGGATTTTGGAATTTAGATTAATTACCCTATTGTTATTAATTGTGACAACACTAGCACTACGAATATGTCAAAGAACCATGTGATGCATGCAAAGACAAAACACATTGAGATAAAATATCACTTCCTAAGAGAGAAAGTTGCAGAAAAATAAGTAAAATTGGATTATGTGAACACAAAAGAATAGCTAGTAGACATATTCACAAAGCCTTTACCAAAGGATACATTTGATTATCTCAGGGAGAAGCTGGGAGTAATTCCCTTTCCTGAATCTGATTAGAGTTTGCAGTAGTGCATCAATCATCAATGACTAATGGATAGTTGACTACTCTACTTCAGGAGCAGTACCTATGCTTATTTGTTTTGGCACCCTTTGCCATTGATGTCAAAGGGGGAGTGAGTATATAGGTCATGAAAAAAAAAACAATTAGGGGGAGTATGTATTAGTAAGAAGATATAGAAGTTGATATTCAAAGCATTCAATAGTAGATGGATGATTCATCCTTGGGGGAGTTTTTTTGAGGAAATGGATAATGTTATAAAATAATTGTACGTTTGGATTGGTGGTCTTTTTCATTACATATGTTGTCGTCAATGCCAAAGGGGGATATTGTTGGAGATTTTCCAGCAAGCCAGTGTTGACTCTATGTTTTTCATTGATGACAACATATGGTAAGTAATGTGTGTTGAAGTCTTACGTAGAGAGCCTTGAGAATATGTTTCTTAGATATGTTATCAGCATGATATCATAGATGTAGAGGTTGATTCTGAGTGTAGATAGTTGTATCAGTAGTGTTCCTGACACTATTACAGATAGAGTTTTGTATGAAATTTTTAGTGTGGTTATGATGGAGCCTTGTGCATTTATATTTGTGTTGAAGACATGTGTATGATGCTATTTTTATGGACATAGATTTAGTTGTGCAATAGAAGTTGAGTTGTGATGTTTCTAGTTGATAGTTACAGCTTCCTGAGATTATCTGATGGAGCCGACAATGTTTATATTGTTTTAGTAGTTGCACCTATCATTTTGATATGTGTGTTTGGTTTTGTGTTTGGTGATGAGTTAAGAATTTTTGTTTAAGAGCGCATAACATATTTCAGCATAAGAATAAAGTTTCAATTAATTTGGTTGAGCCGATTGTGTGAAGCAATGTGTCTACTCATATTGAGTTGCGCGGTCCTATTTGTGTTGCGTGCTTGGTTTAGCCATTGGAGATGTTACTGAGGAGTTATATTGTTTCTCTATTATGATTTCAAGGAAGTTCTAATAGGCTGAATTTAGTATATCATTTGGAGAAATATACTTATAGTCAATCAATTTTGATTGCTAAGTGTGATTGGAAGAGCAGAGAAGAAGATGCGAATGTACTAAGACAATCAATCATTAGTTGAAGATCTATGTGAAGAAGAATAAAGTATATTCTATTCATTGGAACTAATCAAGATAGCAGGTCTACTTTCCAGCTCACCAAGATCTAGATATAGTGTATATCTATTATGTAGAAGGTTGCAGCCTTCACCATTTGAGAAGTGTGCTCCCAAACAGCGTGTCCTCACCTTTAATGAGGTTAATTGTAAAAGACTCCTAATAGGTTCTGACCTTTCACCAGGTCATTGTACTTCATGCATTGTAAAGATCAACTCCTAACAGGGTTGTAAGATCTTCTAATAGGGATCATTATACTCTAGTGTAGTTTAGTGGGTGCTAATTACCACTAGGGTTTTTACCTATTTGGGTTTCCCCATAACCAAAATTGTGGTGTTGTGTTAAGTGTTATCTTATTGTGTATGTGCTTAAAGTTATTATGTACTTAATTTGATAAAGAATTGAATCTTGTAGATAACTGATTCACCCCCCCCCCCTCTCAGTTATCTCTTGGGACTATTCCTAACACTAGGCTCCAAAGCCTTCACTATACAAGTGTCAGTGTCTACTTCAAAATAAATAGTATCTTTGTATTTTTCCACTAGTTGAAGTGGAATTCTAAACTTTTTGTGCATTCTGGCTTGAAACTTTGAAAAGTAGTCATTCATTATCATATCAAAGTTATCTCCTAAACTTTGAATGTACTCATTTATCTAGTATATAATTAGTTTATTTGCACTGCATTCTACATCACCGATTGATGGAAAAAAAATTTGAAAGTAAAAAAATATACATGCCAATAATGATCCAAACTTCAGTGTGTTGGTCTTTTCTTTTCTGATGGTGTTCATGTTGTCATCAAATTGCTTCATTAGGATCTCACACATATCGATCTTAATATCTTTCTTAACAATCTTGTACACTATATCCATAGCTTCACATGATACACTATCTACTCGAGATGATTGAAATATTCAATAGGATATCATATTACATGCAAATATTAATTCAAGATTATCAGTGGTAGATAAATTTAAAACTCTTTCATCCCATTTTTCTTATGTTAGCTCACACATTTTTTTCTTATTAGTGTTCTTGTGTGCCTTCAGTCTATCACCGATTAGATAACCAGTCACAATATGTAACACATCCTTTGTAATCTTGACTGGTGCATCAAGCCACATGAATTGGTCGTAAACTTAGCTCAACATAATTCTAATCCATTCTGATTTAAACACACTCAGTACATGTAGTGCATGCACCAAACCCTTGGTTTCCAAATGAATATGCTTGTCTTTCAGTTTCCCAATTACACACAGATTTTGGTAGGATGTATCGATGTGATCTTGGAAAATCTCCTTGATCTTCTAATGGATGAAGATATGAATATATTCAATCAAAATTACTCTTAGAGGGATCAAAGATAGGGATCCTATCTTATCGATTTCAGTGGCTATAGCTGGTGGCAGCTTATACTTCTGATTGAATGGATCAATCTTCTCCATGACGACAGGATTTTGAACTTTTGGTGGCATTTCTTGATAGATTAATCACTTGACTATGGGTTTTGATTTTAATAATGACTTGGTTTCTCTTTCACAACTCGGGAAAACACCATAAATTACTTAATTATGCTTTCTTATGGTTAGATCTGCTTGATTGATCTCTTGAATGCTCTCAGAGGACTTATTTATGCAAAGTGCTCAATTTACCTCGAATATGTAAGGTGAAAATGAAATGACAAGGGGTCTATTTATACCTTTTCCTCAATTAGAGTTTCCAATGGCTATAATTTTAGTATTAAATATTGTTACCAACTCCCTTTTTACCGAATACCAAATTTACTTCCTTTCACCGAATGAAACAAAATAACATACTCTCTCACTAATCATAATATGAAATGTTAACTTCTCAATGTATATCCAAATGCATCTAAATATTCTCATAGGGATCTTTGTACAAATGTTAGGAACTGATTTAAGATTGAATTTTAGTTCACATTTCCTACACATACCTTTCACTAATTAGGCGAAGATAGGTACACCTGATCCAGAGGATAAGGTGTCATCAATTGTTCCAATTTTAGTTCTATCATCTTGAGACTTTCTTCTTCATGTTCTATTCATTTGATCTCTTATCTCTTCAACATTTACTTGAACATTTTTATTTGGTTGTTCCTTGATTAGAGCTTTAGCTCAATACCTGCAGCCTTTGGCTAAATGACCGACCTTGTGATAATGGAAACAAGTCATTCTATGATTTCTCCATGGCCTTTTATTGTTCCTTCCATGCATTAAAATGCAATTTTCTGCAATCTATCCAAATCTTCCACATCTTGTACATAAAATTCTTGTATTGTAGTCTCATGGTATTGTTAATCCTTGTCAGTTGTTTGCAGAATTATGTCGGTTAGGTACCCATTTGACATTCTTCCTTTGTGACCTTCATTCTTCAGACTTGTGACCATATCTATTGTAGTTATTGCAGTAACCATCAAATTTTTGCTTCCTTGTATTTTTATAAATCCTTGATCTACACTCAAATATTTATGACCATACTTATTGCAATTGTAACAATAACCATCAAATTTAAATATGCTTGGTGGTTTACCTCTTTTGTTCCTACAAACATTAACTGTATGACCTGATTTCCCACAAAGATAGAAAGTAGGCTTCTTTATCTTCAGTGGGGTAGAAGTATCTCATTTGGATACTTGTTTTGAGGAATCACCCTTCTCAGTAGTGTTGTTTTCAGTAAATCCAAGTCCAATAGTATCTCTCAGTTGTCTCTAACCTCTAAGTTGTTCATCCAGTATCCTTAGTATTTCTTCATTCCTTTTCAAAACTTCATTTTCGTCCTTTTTAGATTTCCATTCATTCTTCAAATATTCATTCTAAGATCTCAATCCAGCAATCTCTTCAACTTTCCTTTCAAGCTCCTAATTAGGACTGATTAGTTGATCTGACATATTGTAGTGATTTTTTGTCAACCTCTATATCTCCACATATTTCTCATTTATCCTTGCACTCATTTGCCTTCTCTCATCTTCAACCATATTTTTATCATCTTGATCTTTTCTCTTTTGTTCCAGGGTTTCACACATTCTTATTGATTGAGCTTCTTGTTCTCTTTTCAGTGCTTTTACCTGATCAATTAGGTTTTTGTTCATTTCAGTTAGTTCTGATATGGAAGCTTCAGATTCATTAGACAAACTTCCCCTTGATTTTTCTTCAAGTTCCTCATCCTAATCTTGTGTATCTTTCAATTGGTGGGCTAGTTCCTTTCTCTTGTTAAGTGAATGCTTCATTTTCCTCCTTAGTTCATCAATCTGGTCATTTTCCATCCTCAATTCCATGTTCATGTTATCAATCACCTTTTCATACCTATAGATCTCTATCGCTCCAGATCTTTCCTCTCAAGTGGTGAAACTTTTGAATAAGAGACTCTTCTCTAATACCAATTGTTGGATTAATTATGGAAAGTTAAGTTGAGAGGTGATGGGTGAATCAGTACTCCAAAAATTTTTATCTACTTTACTAACCATTCACTGAATAGAAAACTTTGCATATAACAACATAAAACATATAAATCAAAATCATAAAACACAACTCATAACACCATGATTTTTCATCTCGCAAAAATCCTTGGTCAGAGGAAAAAATTGTGGTGGGGATGGCACCCACAACACTTCACAATTGCAGTAAAAATTTTACTCAATTAGAGATACAAAACTAGCTATTTATGATAGCTTACCTTGTTAGGAGTATTTACCCTGCTAAGAGTATAAAAACTTATTTAGTCTACCTTGTTGAAGGATTTTACAACTCTAATCTAAGAGATGTATCTTGTTAAAGGATTTACAATTTAAGACCTATTAGGGCCTACTCAGTTAAGAGCTTTTACAATTCTAATTATACACTAATCAGTAACAAAAACTCTTTGTAATTCTTACATCAACATATTCTTATCAGACTCAATATGCTCAATGCCAATTTACCTCATATTGTATTCCACTCACAATTCAACTTTTGTACTCAATAGATTCAATTTTGAATCACATTCATACTTTTCTCTAACTTATTTGTTACTTGATGGCTTCTCTTCTCATCACCTTCACACTTATCTCTAACTAATCATCACTTGCTCTCTCTTTTGCATATTGTGATCTTCATACTCTGATCCATTTATACTCGATCTATAAGCAGTGGAAATGTTCTAGATTATTCTCCTTAAGTGGTGCTACCAATGGTTACATCTCTAATGCATATTTTACATTTAATTTTCATTGGTGGATCTTACCTTGTAATCATGAAAAATCATCATGTTTAAATCTCCAATGTATTATCAAACAATCTCCTCGAGATCTGTAAAATATTTTATGTTCGGTATCCAAATTTAATGTATCTTCTATGTCAGCCTGTGCTACTCAGTAATACATTTTATTCTTCTTGGTAACATGTATGCTCTCAGTTTAGTAACTATTATAACTTGAAAACTGCTCATTGCTCAGTGTCATGCCTTGCTTGGTATCTATTCCTTATTCCCTTTATCCAAATTATCACTTCCTTTACCGACTTGACTATCATTCTTTACTAAATGACTTTGACAACCAATATGACTTTAACATAACTAATGACAACAAAATAACTCTTTTAGGAGTATCATTTGCATCGTGTGTGACTTTGGTCTCCTTGTGATGTGAAGTGTGGTTCTTGGATTTGTGGCATGGCTTAACTGCGTCCTATGTTCTATAATTCTAGTGGTTGTACCAAACATTAATAGGTCTAATCTTTTTGTACAATGACAACCAAAAATTGGTATCAGAGCCTAGGTCATGGGTTTGAGCCCTTCTCTTGCACTAGGGGAGGGATTCTTGCAAGGTGTGCACCCTTGGTTTCCTTGTGATGTGTGATGTGGCACTTGGATTTGTGACCCATGGCTTAACTTCTTATTGTGTTCTATAAGTATATTGGTTGTATCAAGCATTAATAAGTTTATATTTTGCTACAACAACAACCAATAGAATCCTATGAGAATATTTAAGTTTAGATGGTGTAGTGATCTTATGGGTATCTAAACCTCTAGTTTAGTGTTAGCGATTAAAACATCTAGTTGTTAGATTTTAGTGTTAGTGGTTTTCCTTTTTACACTTTCAGGGTGTTGAACAATTGGAAGAATGTTAGGAAAAGGTGTATTCACCTTACATTCCTAATAATATTTTCATTTTGTATGTACTTTCTATTTTTATTATAGTAATTTTATCTTCTTATAGAGAGTTGACATCCCACTTGGAAGATTACATAATTTTTTTATTTTATTAATTTTTTTGTTTTCATGAGGAGGTTGACAACCCACTTCAAGTGGTATATGTAAGATCACCATGAAAAGAGTTACAGTTGACAAATTCTATGGTGCATAAGAGTATGTAATATAGGGAGGTTACATTAGAATCCTGACAAGCATTATAACAATTTGGTAAACTTTTTGGGTAATGTCTTTAAATATTGAATGAGGAAAAATTAGGTTACCCAAGTTTTAGTGGTAAAATATGAAAAGTAATAACATTTTAAGTTGTGTAAGGATGTGCTAGTAATAACCAAGAAGACCAAGAAGAAAGAGGAGTATTAGAATTTGAACCCATGCATTTGGGCTCCACACCTCTCATGATTTTGTAAATGCTTTTCCCAAACCATTGTGATTTCCTATTTATAATTTTCATCTATTTATTGGTGCTTGAAATTGTAGTTTGTATGGTTGATTTATAGGTAATTTTATGCTATGGATTTACTCTAATTTTATATGTTAGTGATATTTATATAATAACTTGTACTCTACAAGTTATTAGATTCCTTTGATTTCCCTGAAAAATTTATTGAATTAGTTAGGAGTGTACGGTTTTTCTCTACAAAGGGTTTTCTCTATGCACACCTTGTATTATGGAATTGCTTATTTTATGTTCATATATTTTTCTACATTTTCTAATTGTAAAGATTTAAGAATTTATAGAGTAATCTCCTCAAAATATTGATCTAGGAAGCATTTTCATATATTTGTCTTGCTTTCACTCTACATAATTATTTGCTAACATCTAATATTCTTATATTTCAAATTTGAACTGCTTATTTCAAAATACTTGTTCACCATGTTGTTTTATACTCCTTTTCTTTATGTTGGAATTCCTTCAAAATTTAATATATACCCTTTTATTGCACTTAGCTATATGTTACAACAACTAATAAGGAAGACCATCTTGAGGTAGATGAAGTATTTATCAGTAAATAACAATCTTTTAGATATCTTGTTTGTTGTTATGTCATAAGTTTTATATTTAGAATATTTTATTATTATTTTATTGAAACAAATTAAGTTTATAGATCTAAAGCATACAAGCATACATATATTTTCTAATAATAGAAAAATACCATAAAAAATAATGTTGGACATAGTTGTTAGTATAAGAGAACTTATTTCAACTTTGAATTCATGGTTCATTTAGTTTGTTTTCATTTTGACTATTACAATATATATCAACCATTATAGTACTTTTTTGTGTTATATTTCTAGTTTACATAAAGTCAAAGATGCAACTAATGACTTTGCAGATGTAGGATGCAATAACACTACATTTAATTTATATTTTGTAATTATTTTTTCATTCCATATAGTTGAGCATCTCTAAGTTTAGTTTTTGTGAATTATAATTTTCTAGTATTTAAAAATGAGATCAAAGCTGATTAGATAAGTTGATTGAGTATTTCATCTCTAAGAACAACTAATTTAGAAAATATAATTTATGCCAATAAAAAAAATAGAAGAACTTATAAAACTAGATTAAAAAGAAAAATCATCTTTTTAAATCTCTCATTTAATCTCCTCTTAAGAAAGATAAACATAAATTAAATAAACCATCTTCATATTATATCTAAATTTATAAATTCTAGTGAATTTGATATGAAATATTTTGATTAAAATAATAAAATTTTAAATATAAATAAATAAATAATATTTTTAAATATATAAAAAATGATTTATTAGAAAAGACAATGTAAAACATAGTACATACATAGAATTTTGACTTACTCATCTTATTTTAGTGAATAAATATTGACCACCTATTGGCCTACATAATGGTCATGAAGTGTTAAGTTTGGACCTACTCTTTTACTTTATAATTGAATTCAAACATTAAAGTAAGAAATTAAGCATAAACACACTACACTTCGTTGAATCTTTTTATTATATAAGATATTATAATAGAGTTTCCCCCATGTGTACTAAATAAAAGTCAAGAAAAATAAGTCTTCCGTCTATTAATCAAATTGTCTATCTAATAAAATAAAAATCTACATAAGTGTATTTCGTGTGCTCATCAAATTGTCTAGATCTAATAATACACCATAGAACTTTCGGTTCATTAAATTATTATTATATATCATAGATCCGTATAACAACTTTTTATATTGGACCACATGCTGATAAGCAACTCAAATGTAAAAGTTTACATTGGACACCAGCAAAGAATAACAAACAATAATATTTGGAAATACAAGTCCCCAAAAGACACCTAGAAACTAAAGTTCACAAGTAAACACTTCTTTAAAAAATTAAATTAATGAATTATATATATATATATATATATATATATATATATATATATATATATATATATATATATATATATATATATATATATATGTATATATATATATACATACATATATATATATATATATATACATATATATATATATACACATATATATATATATATATGTATGTATATATATATATATATATGTATGTATATATATATATGTATATATATATATATATGTATGTATATATATATATATATGTATATATATATATATATATATATATATATATATATTTTGATAGGTGCTTTTTGTCAAACATGGGGAGCTTGTGTGTATTTTTTAATATATGAGTGATGTTTTGAAATATAGGTAATCTATTAAGCAATTATGGAAATAATCTTATTTAATTGTCATATAGTTTAATCTCTTTCTTATAATTTCAACATGTTAACAATTTTGATATAGTATGCAAATTTCTTGTCAATTTAGGATTTTGTTTCACCAAGATGAGTATCATTGTTGGCGTTTAGATTTTGTGATGGGCATAACTTGTTCAGAACCTACGTGCACAAAGCACAAGGAGTGGTGTTGCTTGTATTCAAACATAATAGAGTTTATACTATCTTGCTTGCGTACATCATCCATAAGATTTGTAGGAGGCAAAGGTGGTCTAGAAAAGACCTCCTATAGTTCAATGCTCAGAATCAGGGTTTTCCAAATTTGTATTGTGTTCTTAATTATATCAATAGATCTTTGTCATTATTTGAGCAATTCATTATGGCAAAAAAACCAAAATGTCCACTTTAGTGGAAGGATTGTTGACCTTCTCTAAACTACAATGTTTTTCTCTATCATCAATTTATAAAAAGATTTATTTTTGTATAATATTTTTGACAAAAAGTGAATTTGGGTATGGCTTATTAGGATTTGTCATACTAAATTTGTGGTGGATTATATATATGGATTCTAAATCGACCCCATCCTAACTAGTACCAAAAAATATACCCTATCCAACTAACAATAATTTCATAAACAACCCAAACATTGGGCATAGCCATAAAGATACAACAAAAATGTCAAGATGTATATTTTCTATATAGCACATAAAGATAAAAGATTAAGCATGTCACTTAGAAATATAAGACAATCATTCCCACATAAACACTAAGACAATTTATTGACACCTCATTGATGCATTCCTACACATAGAGAAGTCATCTTCCACTGATCATAGGCACGACTATAGGCTCCATTTCCAAAAAATGTTATCAACTCCAACATTAGCACCATAAGACATATGATTCTTTCAAGCCCATTAAACTTAATACCATTAATGATTTTTGTGCACCTTACCACTCTTATAATTCAATCATCCTCCAACTTTGGCTGTCATATAGCTACTATTAATCTTTAAAATTCCTTAGTGATAAGAAAGTACCATGTTCTTCGTTACCAAAATAATAGCCTTATAATTTATGTATCTAATACCCAAACATGCACTATTAACACTTAAATTTTGTTATTCATGGCCCTAAAGTATACCTTCCTTTGAATGCCCTTACCTTTGTGTGTTCACCATGGTACATCCTAGTAAGTTGTCATAATATCCTCTTGATCTTCTATCTCCTTTATACCAAATTGATAAGCAATTTTTGAAAAGTCTTCATAAGCTCTAAATTTGACAATACCATCTTAAGATTTCACTTAAATTATTTTAATATTGAGGATCTTGACCTCACACTATCATTGTCATTTAACTCATCTAGGTTTAATACCTCCTTTATCACCTTAAGATTGTCAAGACACAAATAGTTGAATTATTTTCTTAAGAAAATATCAGACACCCTTCCATCATGTTCAGGATCCCTACAATGAACTCTACTAGCCATCAACCCAAAAATATCTATAACATCCAAAGTAAACCCTAGAGCACTAGGGTTGAAAAATAATAACCAAATGACAACCAGAAATGAAAAAATAATACTTAAATAGTTCATAGAAAATATCATGAATACACAACCATTTACCTAATAATATTAAAATATTTTAATGAATAACATTCCCTTGTAGATGTCGAGTATCTTCTACTCGTACATGTATCACTAATCAAACATCCTTTATTAGTCATAATGACTATTGATCTTCTCAATATTAGTTATTAACTAAGGTCAAATGGTCATGTTTTCTATATTAATCAATAGCAAAACTATAGTGCTAACCCTTACAAAACCACATCTCAAGTACGTATAGACACATCATACTAACAATTGATAAACATCAAAATAAACTTAGAATAGAACTAGTAAAATAAGTAATCATAGGTCATAGTTAGGAAGCCTATAACCCTTGAAACTACCACCATAGTACAAAGTAGTACCGTTCATAATAGAAAAAAACAAAATCCTACTCCTGCAACCAAAAACATAGAACAACAAACTAGTGTCTAGGAAGACAACCAGACTAACAATAAAAATATTTACAAAATCCCCAGGGAGTAGGGGTCCACAACCCCTACCAAATAGTTATTAAGCATTGCAGGAGGGTCTAATGTTGCAACCCAAATGGTGCAACTGTTGGCAAGTTGACTATACTGTTATATATGACTAAATATAGTGTTTTCATTATGACAACAAATTCATATGATGTTTTGGAGTCAACGCACTTAATCATAAGATCAGAATATGGCTAAGTATGAAAGAATGGATAGTCAGTAGAGTACTAGGTGAATAGAGCATTAGTGCACATGTGTATGACCGAGTTATGGTATGTGCCCTTGAAGATAAGCTTGTTGATATGTAATCATGCTAAGTCTAAGAGTGCATAATCAGATGAGTCAATATGATGAAGATACAGCTAGTTGAAGAGTCATAGTTAGTAAGTGGCAAAACAGAATAGAGTATAGGGCCGACTGTTTGTATTTTGATTAGCGCTTGTAATAATGTTTTGTAAAGGCTATGCACCTATTGTATTTAGGTCATAGACATGTTAATATGATTATATGTAAACACACTTGAGCCAATTCAATTGGAAGCATTGTATGTAATTAGTTATAGGCTGACTTAAGGAAAAGTTTTGTATGTGCATATAAATAAGACATGTGCCCTTGTAATTAAGCATGGCATGACATATAGAAATCAGTAAGAGAAGAGCAGAGGTATATGAAGAGTAGTTAGTATGTTATAGTGCTTTACAAGAGGCTAAAGCATAATCACACAAAAGGAATTGATCAGACAAGTAGTGTCACAGAAATAATTCACCTTGCAGATATAGTGTGTATCTGAGATCCAAAAGGTTGTAGCATTCACCACTTGAGCAGTGAGCTCTAGGACAGTGTTTCCCCACCCCTAACAGGGTTAATTGTAAAAGACTCCTAACAAGGTCCGACCCTTGACCAGGTCACTGTACTAAAAGAATTGTAAAGAACAACTCCTAACAGGGTTGCAAGATCTCCTAACAGGGATCATGAAACACTAGTGCAGTTCTTAGTGGGTGTCAATTCCCACCGGGGTTTTTACCTATTTGGGTTTCCCTGTAATCATATTTGGTGTTATGTGTTGTTGTTTATCTTACTTGGATTGATATTCATTTTAGTACATAAGCAACTAAGTTAAGATTCAAGAGTAAAGAAAAATTATTAATATATAGAACATTGATTCATCCCCCCCCTCTTAGTGTTCCCATTCCTAACAATTGGTATCAAAGCTCTAGTCCTCTAAAGATAAGTTTAACCACTTGAGGAGATCATGGATAAGGGAGAAATGAAACATCTGAAAAAGAATCTTGAAGACTTTGACAAATCCAAAAAATAAATTGAAGAATTGAAAGAAAAGGTTAGTGATTCTCATGTAGTCATCAAGAAACTAAGAAAAGATTTGAAAGACTGTTCCACTAGTGATTTGGGAAAAATGGTTAAAAATATAAATGAGGAAAACACATCTCTAAAAGATTAGATTGAAGAATTGGATAAAAGTTACTTAATAATCAAGAAGCCTATGAAGAATAGATCAAAGAAAATAAGCAGTTGGATGAACAACTAAGGCAAGCTAACATGAAAATCTTGGAATTAGAAAACATCAAGAAGCAAGTGGAATCTCAATTGACTGAAGCAAAGAATCATATTGACAAATTGCACACATGAAAGGATCTAATAGAGTCACAGTTGTATGCACAGAAGGTTAAAGGAGACACCAGTGGTATTGGATTCAATGACGCACAAAATTAGATCAATGAAATATGAGCAAGAAAGAAAGCATCAGAAGAATCTTCAGAAGCTAAAAGGATAGGAAATCATACAGAAGCTGAAGCTGAACCACCCAAGGATGAGCGCAAGTCAGTAAACAAGACTTGTTATGCTTGTAACAAACATGGGCACATAGCAAGAAATTGTAAAGAGGTAAGACCATTCAATGGTTACTATTATTCATGTAATAAGTTTGTTCATAGAGCTATGAATTGTAGATCAAATCAAAATTAGATAAATCAAAGAAATCATCCACAATAGAATGTAAGAAACTCTCAGGACATTACATGTCAAATATGCAATTATGTTGCTCACACAGCTAGACAGTGTAGTATGGTAACTCACATGAATGCGCCAAGAAATATCAGGCTTCCAATCATTTTTCACTCATGCAACAAGGCTGGACACATCTCTAGGTTCTACAGAACAAGAACGCAAAGACAAGAAAGCCCTAAAAAGTTAGAAGGATCAATTTTGGAAGAAGCAGGAGAAGTCAAATTTGTGCAAGCTTCAGAAGATGCGAGCTTGATTTGGAAGGAAGAAAACAAGGACAATGTTGATGAAATAGTTCAGGATGCATCGGCAATGGACGCACCTCCTATTTATTGTTAAATGACCTTCATAGTCATAGTGGGAGCTAGATTAGCTCTAGACCCCTGCGCGGCTGGTATACTCACCCTCAGAGTATGCACCTTGGACTACAACTATTTGGAGACTATATGATGCAGTATGCGAGAGCGCACTGCCTGATTGATAGCGGAGACAAAGAATGAAATTTTCTATTGCATTCTTTGTTTATGCGGCAAGCATTAATGGAAGAAAAGTTGCTTTATAGCCACAAAGATTCATTATTCACACATTGCATTCTAAGTTGAGCATTTGGAGAGAACATAAGATCAAGCAGTTGAGTTAAGAAGTGTTGCAGTTGAATTTATCAACGAAGAAGAAAGATTGATCCTTGGAAGCCCTAGCTCAGACGCGACAATTTAGAAACCCTTGGAAACCTCTATGAAGTGATAATTCAAGTAAGCAATGGCTACACTAGTTGTATTTAATGTTGTTGAAAGAAAGAGATACATTTTTAAGAAGTATCCATTTAAGTCCACCCTAGATGACCTAGAAGGAGCATTTTCAAGAACCCCAATGGGTGTCATGCATGTAGAGGACATACACACTTACATCTATTGTAAGAAAGAGCCAATTGGTTTGGATAGGATTAGGTCACACCTAGAAACAATGATGAATCTGGACAAAACATTCACTATTGAGTTCACACACCTTGAGAATCATCCAATCATTGAATATGCTACTACATATCATTTTTATGAATCGGAGTGGATTAAGATTCTATTAAGCAGGATTCATGATAACCTATTCTGGATAGGAGAAGTCCCTGTAAGAATAACCACTAATCTCATTCATGAGATGACAGGACTCTAAAAGTTAGGCACCATTTTTCTAGTTGGCAAAGATGTCAGGAAACTCATAGAACATGCATGTAAATCCCACAGTGATAGGCACAGAATGAACATTGAGCCGATTGAGGAGAAAGACATCAAATTGATATCTATGATACTTGGGTACAAATTTCAACATACAAACAGGGTTAATAGTGTGTTCGCAACCACTATTCTAGAAGCTATCAGATTGATAAGAGAAAATGAAGAATTCAATTTGTGTGAGATCTTGCGCACACAATTGATAGATAACATAAGGGCAATTAAGCATGATAAGAGTAAGATTTTCAGATTTGGATCAATTATCATATATATGTACTTCCACATAGTCGATAAAGTATTAGACTTGTATCTTGACAAGAGTCTTCCTACTATGTGACAAATCTCATTCAAGGCATCTAGTGAAAGCACCTTGAAGGATTACATAGAGTTAGAACTCAAAACATTCAGGATAAAAATGTAGATGAGGTACAAGATTCCTGAAAGTATAGTTGAGAAGTACAAAGATAGTATATGTTTCATGGTGGAGACAGACACCACTTGTATGGAAGTACTAGAACCAAGGACCAAATGGATTCATCCACTTGGGTATGAAATGGAGGAACACATCTTAGAGGCATATGCACAAGTCCTCCTCATAATGCCAAATGATCCCAATGAACCTAGATGGGGTACCTATGAAGAAAACACAAGGGAAGTTGATGCAGTTCTTAATAGTGCTGCAACCAAGAGGAAAGCTTCCAAAATTATCTCAAAAATATTGAAGATTCATGGTGTGACACAAGCTGATCTGGATAAGACAAGGGAAGCCAAGATTTCAATGCAACTTGAGAGCACACCCACTGGTGAAGCAAAAGATGATAAATCAGATGATCCTAAGGAAAAGAAGAGCAAAACTACTAAGAGCACCCTACACCCTCAGATATAGTTGATGTAGAGTCCACATCACCTCTTGAGTATAAAAAGATTCCAAAGAGGAAGAAGGAGACCAGCACAAGCCATCCATCCTCTAGGACAACTAGAAGTCTAAGGAAGAACACTCAAGCTCCTCCTGAGGTAGGTTTCAAACCTAGTCTTCAAGTATTGAAAACTAGGATTGTTGATGAAGGAAGAATTGATTAGATAAAGAAATTCTATGATATGTATAATGAGATTGATAAGTCATACATCCATGGAACGATAATCAAGCACATGATTAAGTTCAAGAAGACAATCTTGGAACTTAAGACAGTTATTCTAGACAAAGTACGTAACATTTTAGAATTCTTGAAGAGACAAGCTATTGAGGAAGACCTTAGAATAAGGGAAAAGATTTTAGATGAAAGCCTCCCTGTATGCTCATTAGAAGAGAAAACACTATTTTCAGATCTTGTGAAGCTGCACCTAAGAACAAAACTAAGAACTCTACAATTAATGGATAAAAACTATGAGTTGATAGCAAAAGAGACTGAGAAAGAATCTCAGAAAGTTTTCTTAAATAGACACATGTATCCACCTACTGTGCCCACAACTCAAGTGCCCTCTAAGCAAGAAAAGGAATTAGAGATCACTAATGCACCAGTAATAGGTCTGCATGAATCAATACCCTCAATGATAGTGTCTACAGATGAAGTAAAGTCTGCACCCATGCCTGAAACACAAGAAGATGACACAATAATGATTGATAATATAGAGATATCAATGGCAGCCACTAACAAAGACTTGGAAAATTTTGAGGAAGCCTTTGTGAGTACACAAGAGGTAGAAATACTATGCGGTGATAATTCACCTAAGCAGCAAGAAGAAGTTTTGATTGAGGATCTAATAGGTAAAGAAGAGGAGAAAGAAGAAGAAGAGGAGAAGGAAAAAGAACCAACAGATAAACCCTCTGTTGAAATGCCAATAAGGATAAAGATAGAAGTGATGGACAACACACCTATCACTCCTATGCCATCCACATCATTGTTGTCAAGTTTGACCCCTAATACTACAAGCTCGGATTCAAGGGGAGAAGAAGACTTGATCAAGATTAGTGTCCTTGCAATGGAGAAGGCTAAAGAGAAACAAGTGATGAGAAACCCTCTATTTGTTGAATCAGTCAATATCCTAAACAGTCTACTGCCCAAAGAGAAGAAGGTGACAAAGGTACTTTCAGTGAATGATGTCAGTACCATCTTGACAAGCTTCAAAACTAACTTTTCTAGCCTGGAAGAATCAGTAGCCAAAGTAGCAGAAGGCAAGTATCTAAAGAAGAGGCTGAATGAGCTAATAACTAACTTCACACTTGACCTTAGCTCTCTCAAGGTTGGTCAAGCTTCACTAAAGTAGATTGCAGCTCAAGGAAGGAAAATCATAGCTAATTGCATGAATCAAGACAAATTGACCACAAACCTCTACAAAAAGATTCAGGAAGAACAAGCCATGATACATAAAGTAAGGAAATCAGTGGAAGATCCCTCCATAGATATAAACATATGTAAAAATGTATACCAGGGACAAGTGGACAAAATAGAGAAGATGAAGAAGGAAATGTCCAAGATAAGGGCAAGGCAAACACAGCTAAGAAATGCTCTTGCACCCTCACTAGATGTGTTAAATCAAAACATCAAGGAAATCGATGCCACTATGGTGACATATGATCAAGGTCCGAGTACAAATTTGGACAAGATGGAGAAGTTGACATTTGCTTTGTGTGCCCATCTCCAGATAATAGACACATTTGCTTTGTGTGCCTACCCGGATGTATTAACTTTGTAAGTACTTGTAGATACACCTTTTGAGCACCTTTGTCATTAATGTAAAAGGGGGAGTATAGTATGTAGAATAATATGGAGTTTGTATATAGGAGTATAGTACATAGAAAAAAGAAAGTTATAAGTTAGACTATATATCAATAAGATTTTGTATAAGGATACAATTAGTAACTTCATCATATTCCTTTGTTGCCATTAATGACAAAGGGGGAGATTGTTGGAAAGTTGACTATACTTTAATATATGACTAAATATAGTGTTGTCATTATGGTAACAAAGTCTTATGATGTTTTGGAGTTAGCACACTTAATCACAAGATCAAAATATGGTTAAGTATGAAAGACTGGACAGTCAATAGAGTACCAGGTGAACAGAGCATCAACACACATGCGTATGACTAACTTATGGTATGAGCCCTTGAAGATAAGATTTTTGATATTTAATCATGCTAAGTCTAAGAGCGCATGATCAAATGAGTTAGTATGATGAAGATACAACCAGTTGAAGAGTCACAGTCAGTAAGCAGCAGAACAAAATAGAGTACAAGGCTAACTATTTGTATTTTGATTAGCGCTTGTAATATTGTTTTGTAAAGGATATGCACCTATTGTATTTAGGTCATAGAGATGTTAATATGATTATACGTAAACATGCTTGAGCTAATTCAATTGGAAGTGTTGTATATAATTATTTATAGGCCAACTTAAGGAAAAGTTTTGTATGTGCATATAAATAAGACATGTGCCCTTGTAATTAAGCATGGCATGAGATTTAGAAATCGGTAAGAGCAGAGAAGAGGTATGCGAAGAGTAGTTAGTATGTTATAGTTCTTTACAAGAGGCTAAAGCATAAATGCACAAAAGGAACTAATCAAACAAGCAGTGTCACAACAATAGTTTACCTTGCAGATATAGTGTGTATCTGAGATCCAGAAGGTTGTAGCCTTCACCACTTAAGAAGTGAGCTCTAGGACAGTGTGTTCCCACCCCTAATAGGGTTAATTGTAAAAGACTCCTAATAGGGTTTGACCCTTGATTAGGTCACTGTACTAAAAGCATTGTAAAGAACAACTCCTAATAGGGTTGCAAGATCTTCTAACAGGGATCATAAAACACTAGTGCAGTTCTTAGTGGGTGTCAATTCCCACCGGGGTTTTTACCTATTTGGTTTTCCCCGTAATCATATTTGGTGTTATGTGTTGTGTTTTTTTATCTTACTTGGATTAATATTCATTTTAGTACATAAGAAACTAAGTTAGGATTCAAGAGTAAAGAAAAAGTATTAATATATAGAACACTGATTCACCCCCCCCTCTCAGTGTTCCCATTCCTAATAGAAACACCTATGTCCAATCTTCAGTATGGAATTTAAACACGTCCTTGTAATTTCCTTCATTCTTCTCATTGTCACCGAGCATCTTGCATTGCAGCAAGCACAAGGAAGTTGCAGAGTTGTGCATCACGTGGAGGCTAATTCTAGAAATGTTACCCAATTTTTATTCCACTTCACTTAATCTATGATTCAAGATGTCCACCTAAATCTATAGGTTGGCCAAATCTGATGCAGTAACCACATTAGAGTTAGGAAGAATAGGATTATCCTCATTTGGAAGCATGTCAAGACTACGATCAATGGGCCCTTCCTTTACTCTATCATAAGTGTGGATCAAGCTATTAGAGGTAGACTTTATCGAACTACCAATAATATCAACTTTAATATCTCCACACTCTATAGTCTTGATCTTCTTAGTTACCTTTTTTTTTTTAAATTCTTCCCTTTCTCGGTATTTTCCTTTGATTCATAATCAATTAGCACTTTTTATCCTTTCTTTTCAAACCTAGTGGCCAATCTGTTGGATATATGAGAGGTTTTGTGCTCCTCCTCCTCCTCATCTTCACTATTTACCTCCTGAAAAAGAATTTGGTTTTCTAGGTGGGAGGGGAAGGATTTTTTCCTTTCCTCTTAGAGGTTGAAAAAATGGATTCCTTACCCTTCAAGAAAGCCTTAGGAGAAAGAGTATCATAATTCAATATGTCTGGAGTGTTAGAATGGGAGGCAATTTTAAGGGCTCTTAGGTGCCTAATACCCTTCTTTTTACTTTTTCCTAATATATCAATGATGCTAGTAGGAGGGGGGACTATGAAATAGGAGCCTCATAGAAAACAATGGGTTTGTGGGGGAAGAGAGCCAAGAAGAAGTGGTATAACCTAAAAATGAGACTCTGGTACAAGGGAATAGCTTTTTTCCCTAATTATAGGCACTTTCCTTGGTGTTAAACACTATTTTCTCAACATAATTTAACAAGAAAAAAGGAAATGAGATAATTTCATGATTTATAAAATGGTTAAGGAGGGGAATATGGTACAAGTACAAAATTTTAAAGTGCCCTTCCAATACAAAATACTTCATGAGCATTAGAAAAAACTTGGTCCCAAGGTGGTGAAAGTTGAGCTTTATCATATTCACCTTACATTTTGATCGAAGCCTCGCTGCCTTTAAAGAACCTATTCAAGCTATCATTATCAACTACTCAGTTGGTATTCTTCTATTTCCTTCCATCAGTAGATAACACAGTAATCTTACTGATGACCTCCTCACTGATCTCAAGGGATATCCCTTCAATAGTAGCTCTCCTAGTTTTCTAGGAGCTAGAAAATTGAATAAAAAAACCCTAATAAAATCCATTGATGGATTCAATAAAGTCAGAAACCACTCATTTATTGCAAATATGCCTTACTATAAGGTCACTCTTGAAATTTTATAGCTTCCTAGGCTCGATGCAAGCCCATTCCCCCCATCACTATAATAGAATACACACGGAAATCAACTCAGAGGAGAAAACTATAACCCTTGATAGGGTTATGGAAACTTTATGTTATCATAGAGTGATTTAAAGGAAAGATAAGTGTCTATCATTTTGGTTGGGTAATATCATTAAACCATCCTCCCAAGAAATTATGCTCAAGTGAGCTATAGTTTCTCACAAGAGGGATTCTTTTCAATACATCGTACAATGGGTACACACCATTATAAGAGGGAAAATGATAAATGTTAATATGACCATTTATGACCCTCTCTTAATGTCATATCATCATCATAGGGTACTCCTTCATATTATAGTAATTTTCATGATTACTCAAGGGTTTCCTAGGCCAAGTAATATGCCATAAATATTATTTAATATCCTTTTGGATTAGGGTTTTCCATAATGTAACATCGTCATGCCATGTCACAACCTCCATACTCAAATTCAAAATATTTTACTAGTCCAACACTCTCACTCGATGCATAATGGGTTAGGGTTATGGAAGACCCAACACCACATGGTACAAAGAAGGAGGCACCACATCCAAGAATTTTGTTTACATGTCATCCCCATTAGAAGTTGAACACTCTCCATTTAGGAGAGTTTGAATTTCTGCTAAAAGAGAGTAGGGATTTTTCCAGCACCCCAATCCCTCCAAATTATTACCACTAGTAGCGAGAGAGTCTGCTACCACATTACCCTCATTGTAAACATGATTAATAATGAAGGAGACAAATCCTAGGAGGAGCTTGTAAATATCCCCTAGAATTCCCTCAACTGACTAGTTGTCCTTGAACTATCTCTTAATAGAATTAATGATGATCTTGTCATCTCCTTCAATTGAAATAGTTATAATAGCAATAAGAGTGCAATCTTGAGCCCCTAGTGATGGCACATTCCCTCTACATGGTTATTCATGTGTTTGGGTTGATCCACTATAGGCTGAAAATTTTTTCTTGGTGTTCATTCTTATTTTCCCTCCAATAGCATTTGTCCCTTGAGAGTACTTTGAAGTACCATCAAAGTTGAGTTTCGATAAGCCAGGCATAAGAGGGGTCCATTTTGTGCTTTTACATTTTAGCATTTTGGAGAAATCAAACTTCTCATAAGAATCTAGGAGGCTCAATCTCCTAGAAAATTTTTGATCAAGTGGGGAGGGAGGGATGCGGGGAAAAATCACCTTGTGATGTTCAATTTTTCTAATATAATTATATGGAAAATGTAGAAAACAACATTGGGTGAGAATTCCACACCCCAAAATATTATGTTATTTCTCTCCTTCCAAACTACCCAACACAGATACAAAGGGGTTTGCCTCCAAATTTGTATAATGCGGGGATTGAAAGAGGTCTCCTAGCTAAAAGTAATTTGTTAGACATTTTAATTCATAACCCAGTTAGTTTGAAACAATTGAAAAACTTTATGTTGTAGTTCACACATGAATAGGAAGTGTATGAGTAGATGATCAACAGACTTCTCATTCTGTTTGTAGAGGACACAACATTTTGGCAGTTGGAATCCATGCTTAGTGATATTTTCTTGTGTAAGGATTTTTTTGTACATGATGATCCACCAGAATAGGTTAACCTTAGGGATAAGTTGGGAGTTCCAAACTCTTTTCAATGATTACCCTCTCATTGAATAAAAATATATGTAGACTTCACCGTGAATTCACCACTTCCATTCATTTTCAAAACAAAGCTATCTTCTCTAGGGAACATTGAAATTATCTCCTCCTCGAGTTTCCTTTGTGAATCCAATGCCAAAATCATCAGTTGTTGAAGGTCCTGGCAGAAAATCAAAATATTTTTATAGGATCTAAACTGATCAATGTAGTCAACCACCCAGATAGAAAATACTTATTTAGAAACCTCAAAAATATCTTAATAGAATGGTTGAGAGGATAAAGATGTATTTTTCAAATAGGTATCATCCTATAAATGAATCATCTAACCATTACAAACCTACCATTTCAATCCTTTTTGTAACACATTTTTTCCATTAAGGATGCTATTTTATATATTGGGTTCATTAGGGAACTCCTACACATTAAGGTAGTGGTATAACCTTTCCATGTTTAGGTTTTTTGTAGGCATGATGTCACACCAATCATCTTTGTGCCTAGTGAGGTTTCATCCAATCTTTGAAAGAAGTTCTTTGTAAAGATGAGAAATTTTTCTAATGCCTAGGCCTCCCATTGCCTATGGTTGAAAAAAAATATTTTGATTTGACCAAATTCATCCTCTTCTTTTCCTCCATGCCTAAACAAAGGAAATTCCTTAGATTCTCTCAAGTTTTTCAGCCAAAGAATTAGAGATTGAAAGAGGGAAATAAAATGAACAAGAAAACCTTGTAGAGAATGATTTGGAAGGTTCAATTTGCTAGCATCACTTATAATTTTTCCCTTCCATTTAGCCAACTTGCACTCTATTCTCTCAAGAATCTAGTTCAAAAAAGAGTTTTAGTGACGCAGTCAAGGGAGGAGAAATATCCAATGGAGATTTACAACCTTGGAGATAGATATTACATACTATAAATGAAAAAACAAAGCAATAATCAACGCTAGTAAATAAGGAACAATGCTCTTCAATTATCATCAAGTTGGCCTACAAATGCATATTACATATTTTTCAATAGACATGCCTCATTACTAAGGACATAAGCCTTATTCCTAATATTCACTATTAGATATATTGTCTATCTTTTTTACCAATATTCTACCCCTAAACAATAACTACTACCCTACTTATGTACAATATTTCCAACCACAAGTCGGCCTATCCAATCAAAAATCTCCAAGATAAAAGAAATGTATTACAACATGTAGGTCAGGACCTAAATCGATAAGAACACACCCAAATAGATAGATCATGACATGAGAACATGAAAGGATTTTGGCCACATGTATAAGAACATAGAATGATGTGCCATGAATCTTTGCATAACGTTCATCTCTATCACAAGTTGAATCTTGCCAACCTAACCGTTAAAATAGGAAAGCCATGTAGGACCAGACCTATCGTAAGATAACTTCATCTAGAAATAATAGACCAAGCTACAAAGCTAGACATAATATCTAAATGATTTCTAGATCACATCATAAGGATCACATAAAATAATGATCCAACTAGAGCGATTGCTACCTAAAACATAGAAAAATACCCAATTGGAATAAAACAACAAACAATCTAAAAATAAATATTTTTGGTTGATGCAAGATTTCTCAAAACCCAAGATGCTCCTGTATCACTTAGACCTTTGTGATTGTGAGTATAAGACCAAGATAAGTATCAAGGATATTTACACATTTACATCCAAGAGTATTCTTGATTTTGTTCTAGAGACTATCAAGGGTGTTGAAGAAATAATTTTTTCTTTCAACATAGTTGATGCTTTGTCCCAATAAAAAATAATATTGACTGAGGAAGTGTTTCCAAGCTCTAGTTTAAAACATAGAAGAAATACCAAAAAGGATTGTTTCATCAAAAAACTATTTTGGGCCTCTTTGTGAGTTCTCTTAGGCAACTGATGCTTTGGATGATATGTATTTTATGGCTGCTCATTGTTGTTAGGATTAGGTAATACTGAGAGGGGGGGTGAATCAATATTACAAAACTTTGTTTTCAACTTTAAACATTTATAAACAATCCAAAGTAATGTAGAAATGAAAAGAACATATAAGAATAACACATTACTCATGACACCATGATTTATTCTCGAGGAAACCCTGGCCAAGGGAAAACCCCGATGGGGATGGTACCCACAAATATGCACTAAAATATAATACCCATGTTAGGAGATCTAGCCCTATTAGGAGCTTATTGTTACATAGTACATTTCCTTGTTAGAAGAACACAAAACCTTGTTAGGGGTATACAAAACACATAGTTAAAGGTGGTGAGCACACTTTCTCTTACAATCAAAACTGTCTCAAAAGAGTTCTCAAAAAGTGAACAATACAAGAACTTATCTTGCTTAGATAGTTCCAGTTATAGCTCGGCCTCTTACTGATCTCACATCTGATCTCTACTTTTAGATTCTCAATCTTTCTTCATCATCATAACATAACCATACATCGCTTTCACAAAAGCATTCTATACTTATACAAAATTAGCCTTCAAGTCGGCTTCACAAATACCATCTAAAACATAATAATAACTTATGCAAATGATAATTATGGAGTCAGAAATCTTATATTACCAAAGAGCCAAAAATATACTCTATTCACCTATCTTAGCACATTACCATATCCACTATACTCTTCTTGATGTTTGCAATTGTTCATATATCTTGTTATGTTGTTTTACTATCTTCGCATACCTTCCAAACACTGTATCTCACAGATCTGGTAACCAAAACTCATGCACTCTTAATTGAAGCATGTATACATCCAAAAATATCTTTAGTTAACTTCTCAAGCTCTAATACCTTGTATGTCTGCATCGTTGACCAAAACTATAGCATTGTACCTTGTTATCCTGATTCTGGACTTAGTCATTTTCATGACTATGACTCTAGTGGCAATCTTCTCAACATGCGATCACTCCAAACATAAGTGTTTCCATAAATGACAACCCTCAAGTGATCCTTAGTGCTCCAAAACATCACTTGCCAATAATCTCTCCCTTTGGCATTGATGGAAACACTTAGAAAAATGACTAAGTGTCACAGTACAACTCTCTTCTTTTCTTTTTCTCTTTTCTACTTTTTTGTTTCTTTTATATGTCTTTTCTTTACTATTTTCTTCTCTTCATTTTACTCTCTCATATTTCTTTCTCTTCCTCATTTTTCCTTTTCTTCCTCTCTCTTTGACATCACTAGAAAATGTACATTCAAAATTTTCAAAACTCAAGCACAAAACATTTAGTGCTTACTCACTAGATTTAAGACATCTTGGAAAGAGTTTTCCAAGGTCTTTACTTCCTCAGCCCATGAATTTAGTAAAATATCACTGACATGGATTAATCTATTCAATTCATATGATGTTGTCTCTATTTCCTTAAGCTCTGTGAGTGTACACACAATCATTGAGTCTTCAACCTTTACCATCTCCAAGAGGTGTGCCTCAAGAATTGTGAGCTTAGGGGTCAGAAGGCTTCTCAATAAGACAAATCTATATATGACACTCCCTTTCTCCATTTCTTGTACCCCTATCTTATCCAATAGCATGGATGTATCTTTGCTCATTTCTCCCACAATTTGTGAAGATGATTCACAACTGTCCATAAGACCGTCAAGGGTAGCCCTATCCTTGGCTATGATCTCTTCAATGTTCTTTATGTGTTTGTAGGGATTTATGCAATAGTTGTATATTTTCCTGCCTTATGCTACACAACTCTTGGCCTTAAGAGTAGTAGCCTTCAGAATGTCTAAGTCCCATGAAATGGACTTACATACTTCTCTCAGCTTCCTTTCCAAGAAGTTCTTCTCAGCCTTTTCTTCTACAGTTTTTAGCAATGAATAAAAATGATTATCAAAGCTATCCAATACTATACCAAGGTTCTCAGCTTCATCCTTTTCTTTTAAGATAACTAGTGAGGGGAGTAGTTTGTTCACTTTTTTTATAGCCCTAACTATTACCTTAGCTCTTTTGTCACCTTTTTGAACTAATCTTTCCTTAGCTTTAGCAAAAGCCATGAATGATAGTCTCATCACCTCATCCTTATCCATGTTTTCCACATCAGAACTTAATATTTTGGCCATAATTTCCAATAATGGGGTGTCCAAACTAACTTCAACAACATTTTCTGATTTAATCTCTTCTACCTTCTTCAACTGAATTTCTTCCTCCTGTACTTTTTCTTCTTTTTTCTCTTCTAATTTCCCTTCCTCTATCTACTCCTGGTCTCTAACCTCCATCACATTATCCACATTATCCAAAAATGGATCATTAACATCTTGCGAAGTGTCAAGGGTCACAAGCACACCACTGACAAAGAAATCTAGCTGCATGCTAACTTGAACACTTTCATCCACTACCTTGGAACTTTCTCCTAAACCCAAGAAGATAGGATGAGAAGCCTTGGGAGGTGAGACCTTATTTGGAATATCATACATTAGAACTTGGTCTAATGCCTTTTGGGAGTCCTCAATCACCTCATCATATTTCCTAGCCATGATTTTGACTAATCTGGCCTTTGTCCTTAGTAGGGGTTTTAGTGCATTTATTATTCTTTATCTTTCTTATATAGACACAATCAATAACATACTTCAATTGTCTTGTTCCTTATGTTCTCATCCTCCAAGTGTGCTAACTGTTTCCTAATTTCCAATTTTCTATATAGGTCTTTGGGAATGCTTCCTTCAATCTCCAACAAGTTTTTCTTAAAATTTAGCAGATGCTCAATGATAGTATCTTCAATGACTGCTTGGTCTTCAAAGTTATATCTCTCATAGTATCTATTTAATGTTAATAGATTTCCATCTTTGATTGCTCTTTTCTATAGTGATTTAAGGTCTATTTTCCACAAGGTTTGGGGATTCTCATCTGCCTTTTCTTCCTTCTTCTTCCTCTTCACTTCTGTCTCTTTTTTCTTAGGACTGTACTGCTTACCTATCCTTGTGGATCTTTTGGGAATAACTACAGGCACAACATCTTGTGCTTCTTCCTCTTGAGAGGCTGAAAAATCAACAATATCAATGGTAGGAGCTATTGTCTTTTCTATCTCCAAGGGAATAGGTGCATCGGTGGCAATGCTAGAAGATGCCTCCATCTTATTTCTTATATCTATCAATTGCCTTTTTGTGATTCCCACCTTCATAGTGATATCTTCAACAATCTTTCTTACTTTCCTTTTTCTTGTTACCTTCTCTTTCTCTTCTCTAAATTTCTCATACTTCTCTCTGTATGTTCCCATCTTTCTTAGGTAGGGTCTTTTTCTACTACTAGTACATGCTCCACTTTCATAGTTAGGATTTCAACACTTACCTCATATCCCATAGGATAGCACCACTTTGTTCTTATCTCAACTACCTCAAAGAAGACACAATCAGTTTGAATGATGAAACAGATAGTGTCCTCATATTTTTCCACTAAATTCTCTAGTATTTTGTCCCTCTCTTTCATCTACCTCTATAGTATCTTAATCATGCCAAATAATTCTCCATCTACCCAGTCCTTCTTTTGTCTTCTATAGTATTCTGAGATTTGAAGTCTAGTGGGTCCACTATATTTCCATTCTCTAGGATGCATGCTAGGAAAATTTTGAATGATATGAATGTACCTATGAATTAGCAATGATCCAAACCTAAATGCCTTAGATTTGTCCTTCTTTATAGCTTTCGCATGATTAATAAATTATTGAGCTAGGATTTCACAAAGATAATACTTCTTGTTTTCCTTCACCATTATGTATGCCATCATGATGACCCCTGCAGATGCAAAATTAGGTCTGCTACTATAAAACAACTTGTAGCCTAGCAACATTGCTACCAATATGACATCCTACAAATAAATATCATCAGTTGTCATTTCCCTCTTATCCCACTTTGAATGAGTTAGGGTTAACTTAAGGATTGATTGGTCTTTGAGGTGCTTAAATTCCTCTACCATGGATCCATCAACTTCTACCATGCTATCCAATTCACTGTAGATTTTAACCTCACCAATGATTTCATACTTGCAGTGTATGTATGCCCTAATGTCTTCTATGTGCAACACACCTACGGGGGTTTGTGAAAATGTTCCTTCTAGATCATCCTCACATAACTTGAATGGATGCCTCTTAAACTTATACCTAGCTCTATCTACAACATCATAAACTATTGGTGCATCCTTGAATTCTCTAAGAGATTAGCTCTAAATACCTTAAACATGCCTGAATTCAATGTATTGCTTCACATGATCACATAATCACTTTGCCAGATGACTGATAATCTCCTTAAATTTGTTCTCCTTAAGCGTTGATCAAAAAATGGTGTAGATTTGAGGTCTTTTAAGTCCTTTTATCCATCGCAAGTTGAGTATGTGTATTAAACATAGGTAGCTCAACTTTGCATGTCATCCAATCGATACAAAACTCACAAACACAGAACATGAATCTCTAGGTGTTTCACTCTCATCCACAGACTCCTCAGTGTTTTTACACATCATACATAAGCTCGCATGAGCTTACTCTACATATACAGGGGCTAGATATTTTCTATTCACTGCATCCAATGCTCCCCATAAGGCCATGCGGCCCTTTAGGTTGATGCCTCAAAGAACTCATCATGCAAAGACATAGTATCATCTACTGTCCCTCCATGAACCACTGCTTTGTTTTAAATTTTCACCTTCCATATCTGATCATCCTCTTTTCTCTCTGATTTCTTGAAATGATTCCCAAATTCATCCATGTACTCATTAAGACTCTTACCACTATCACCAACATTTTTCCTTATAACCACAGGAGGTGGTCCTCTTAGCTCACTAGATCTTCTTGGTCCTCTTCTATTGTCTTCTCCATTATATCTTCAAAACTTCACAATGTGACCTAGATTGTTACATTTGTAACAAGTATTTGGTCTCCTTCTATCTTGATTAGTCTACAACTTACAGTACCTTTTTGTATGTCCAAAGTTATTACATTTTTGACATGTAATCTTGACTACTAATTCTTCTCTGACATAGTCTTACTTATACCTGGACTGATCAGGTTTTCTACAATTTTCTTTCTTGTGTCCATATTTATAGCAATTAAAATAGTAACTGGTAAAGGGCTTAGAGTTACCTTTACTTCTACAATCTCTTTTCATGTGTCTAACTTTGTTGCATCTGAAACATCTACCTCTAAAAGATATGTACTGCTCTCTAGGTTCTTCATGAGTAGGTCTCTCTTTAGGAGTAGGTCTTTCTATTGGAAAGTTGACTATACTAGTGTATATGACTAAGATTAGTGTTTTCATTATGGAAAAAAAATCATATGTAGTTTTGGTGTCAGCACACTTACTTAGAAGATCAAAATTTGGCTAAGTCTACAAGACAAAGAAGACAGTTAAGTACCTGATGAATAGAGCATCAACACATGTGCGTAGGACTGAGTTTTGGTATGTGCCCTTGAAGATAATATTTTTAGTATTTAATCATGCTAATTCTAAGAATGCATGATCAGATGAGTTAGTATGAAGAAGTTATAGCTAGTTGAAGTGACACAGACAGTGAGCGACAGAACATGCAACCGATAGACAATATTTTGATTAGTGGTTATTATTTTGTTTGGTAAAGGGTATGCACCTATTGTATTTATGTTAGAGACTTGTTAATATCATTGTATGTAAACATGCTTGAGCCAATTCATTTGGAAGTGTTGTATGTAATAGGTTATAGGCCGACTTAGTAAATAGTTTTGGTTGCGCCTATATATAAGACATGCGCTTTTGTATTAGAACATGAGATGGATATAGAAGATGTAATAGAAGAGAAGAAGTATGTGAAGTATGCTTTAAGAGTACTAAGAATGTTATAGAGATTTACAAGAAGTTAAAGCATCAACACACAAAAGGAACTGATCAGACAAGCAGTGTCATAGCAGCAGTTCACCCTTGTAGATATAGTGTGTATCTAATATCCAGGAGGTTGTAGCCTTCCTTATTGAGCAGTTTGCTCTAGCACTGAGCCTTCCACCCCTAACAGGGTTTGTTACTTCAAGACTCCTAACAAGGTTTGACCCTTGACAAGGTCATTGTACTAAATCATTTTAATGACTGTTCCTAACATGGAAAAGGAACATTAATAGGTTCATAATACACAAGTACAATTATTAGTGGGTATTAATTCCCACTAGGGTTTTTCCTTTGGCCAAGGTTTCCCCATAATAATATATAGTGTTATGTGTTATGGTTTTTTACTTTACTTGCTTTAATATTCAGTTCAGTAATTAAGTTATTGAGTTAAGTTTCATGTATTAGAAATTAATATTATAGAACACTAATTCACCCCCCTCCTCTCAGTGTTCCCATTCCTAACAATTGGTATCATAGCTTTGGTCCTCTAAAGATAAGTTTAACCACTTGAGGAGATCATGGATACAGAAAAAGTGAAACATCTGAAGAAGAATCTTGAAGCAGCTCTTGAAGACCTTGATAGATCTGAAAAGGAAATTGAACAATTGAAATTGAAGATCAGTGGTGCACAAGTATTCATCAAGAAACTTAGAAAAGATTTGAAAGATTGTTCAAACAATGATTTGGGAAAAATGGTCAAAAAGATGAATGAAGAAAACATGTCTCTGAAGGATCAGATTGAAGAGTTGAATGAAAAGCTAACTAATAATCAAGAAACCTATGAAGAACATATCAAAGAAAATAAACAGTTGGATGAAGAATTGAGGCAAGCAAACATGAAAATCTTAGAGTTAGAAAAGATCAAGAAAAAGGTGGAATATAAATTGACTGAAGCAAAGAATCATATTGACAAATTGCACATAAGTGAGGATCTAATAGATTCAGAGTTGTATATATAGAAGATTAAAGGAGATACCATTGGTATTAGATTCAATGAAGCACAAAATCAAATCAATGATATGCGAGAAAGAGTGAAAGCACTAGAAGAATCTACAGAAGCTAAGAAGACTGAAAATCATACTAAAGCTAAAGTTGAACCATCTAAGGATGAACACAAGCCAGTAAAATGAACTTGTTATGCTTGTAACAATCATGGACATATAGCAAGAAATTGTAAAGAGGTAAGACCTTTCAATGGTTATTGTTAATCATGCAATAAGTTTGGTTATAGAGTTATGAATTGTAGATCAAATCAAAGAAGTCAGACACAGCAAAATCAGAGAAATCATCCACAAAAAAATGTTAGAAGTCCTCAAAATATTACATGTTAGATATACAATTACAATGGTCACATAGCTAGACAGTGCAGTATGGTAACTCACATCAATGCGCTGAGAAATGTAAGGCCTCCAGTCATTTGTTACTCTTGTAACAAGGTTTGACACAACTCAAAGTTTTGCAGATCACAAGCACAAAGAGAAGAAAGACCTAATAAGTCTCAAGGATCAATTTTGGATGAATTTGGAGAAGTCAAGTTTGTGAAAGCTACAGAATATGCAAGAAATATTTGGATGGAAGTAAAGAAAGATAATGTTGATGACTATGTAGTGGATGCATCTGTAGTGGACACACCCTCTACTTATGGATAAATGACCCTCATGGTTATAAGGGGAGCTAAATTAGCTCTAGACCCCTGTGTGGCTGGTATACTCACTCTTAGTGTATTGCCTTTCATTATAGTTGTTTGGATACTAGTTGATGCAGTATGCAAGAGCGTACAGCTTGATTGATAGAAAAAATGAAGATTGGAATTCTCTATTGCATTCCATATTATGGTGGCAAGCATTAATTGCATAAAGTTGTTTTAATAATCATCAGAGATCCATTATCCACACATTTGCATTCAATTTTGAGCCTTTGGAGAGCACAGGAGATCAAGAAGTTAGTATTGAAGGATTGCAACTGGTTTATCAATGAAGAAGTGTGAAAGTTGGTTACGAAACCCTTGTTTGGACACGATGGTTTAGAAACCCTTTGGAAACCTATTTAAGCATTGATCAAGTAAGTAATGGACACTCCAATTGTGTTTGATGTTACTAAAAGGAAGAGATACATTTTCAAGAAGAGTCCTTTTAAGTCAGTCCTAGATGACCTAGAAGGGGCATTCTCTAGAACTTTGATGGGAGTAATGCACATAGAAGATATATGTGCATACATATATTGTAATAAGGAACTTGTAGGATTGGACAGGATTAGGTCACACCTTGAAAGAATGATGAAACCAGACATGAAATTCATGGATGAGTTCGTGCACCTTGCAAATCACCCAATTATTGAGTATGCGACTGCATATGAGTTCTATGAATCTGAATGGATTAAGATCCTACTGAGCAGAATACATGATGCCCTATTTTGGATAGGAGAAGTTCCAGTTTGCATTACTTCAGATCTCATTTATGAGATGATAGGACTATCGAAGACCAACGCCATTCTTCCTATAGGTAAGGATGTCAGGAAACAAGTGGAGCAAGCTTGTAAGTCTTGTAGTGATAAGCACGACATGACCATTGAGCCGATAGAGAAGGATATAAAGATAATGTCTATGATACTTGGTTATAAGTTTCAGCATGCTAACAAAGTGAATAGTGTGTCTGCGACAATAATTTTGGTCGCTATCAGAATTGTAAGGGAAAATGGAGAGTTTAACTTGTGTAAAATCTTGCGTGCACAGTTGATGGATAACATAAGGGCTATTAAGGATGATAAGAGAAAAGTGTTTAGATTTTGGTCACTTATCATTTACATGTACTTCCATATTGCTGGTAAAGTGTCAGATCTTTATCTTGATAGGAGTCTACCCACAATGCCACAAATTTCATTCAAGGAAACATCTGAGAGCACCTTGAAGGATTTCATGGACTTAGAAATAAAAACATTCAGAATCAGAATATAGAGAAGGTATAGGATACCTAAGAGTATTGTGGAGAAGTATAAGGACAACATTTTTTTCATGGTGGAGACAAATATCACATGCATAGAAGCTATAGAGCCTAGAACTAAGTGGATTCATCCACTTGGTTATGAAGTAGAGGAACACATTCTAGAAGCTTATTCACAAGTCCTCCTATCAACACCTAATGATCCCAATGAACCAAGATGGGGTACTTATGAGGAGAAGACAAGACAAGTAGATTTAGTCTTGTATAGTCCAACAATAAAGAGAAAATCATCCAAGATTAATGCAGTCAAGGATGATGGATCCAATGAAGGATAGTTGAAACCTTGCAGCCAAAATAATTACACAATAGAATACTCAACACAAAAAATGACACCATAAATGTTTCAAGTAATTTTCATTAACATGCCCAGCTGTAAGGCCTTCTGGGTTAGGGCCAATTACAAAATGAAATTTTTTTTCAAAATCTACAACCAAATCCAATACAATCTTAGCTAGTTCAACCCTGAAGTCAATTAGAAGCTGATAGAAACCCTAAGGTAGATCTAAACTTGAGCTCACAAGCCTCCAAGAAATCTCCTTGTTCCCAAGTATGCAAACCCCTAGCTCTGCTACAAAGGACTATCAGATTACAATCTAATCTGCAAGAACATCAAGAACTTTTCCACAACTTCTCTCTCAAGCTATGCATCTAACTTTTAGATCTACTTTGATGTCTTAGCCCTCTGAATCTCCAAGTTCTACCCCCAAATCCTCTCTCTCAATTCTCTGTCTCTTAAACATCTACCCAAGCCCTCCTTAAATACTAATCATCAGCCACAAGTCGGCTGGATGAAACCCTTAACTCCCCAAAATAAATAATTAAATGCCATACAAGTTGGCTTACAAATGCATACAAACATTTAATTCTGCATGTCAGCCCAAGACAATGGCTACCAACAATTAATTCACCAAGTCAGCTCAACAAATCACACAGAACTCCAGTCGATAAGTCAGAACTACCAAGCAATAGTAAAATCATTAAGAACGCCAGGCATTGCTAAGCACCACTATCGACCGAGCACTGGAGGCATGACTAAGTAACAATTTCACCGAGCTCCAGAGACTACCAAGTTCCTTCAGTGACTGAGCTTCCTTCAATGACTGAGACCATCGATCAAGGCTATTGTAATACCCCAAAAATGGGCTATATGTTCATTAACCTCCAATATCAACAATTCGAATGAAATCGACATCAAAGTCCTAATCTAAGGCACATCTAAACATCATCGAATCTTAATTGATTATCTTAAATTCTGCATCAGGGAATATTCCTAGTAATATTCCTAATCATCTTAATTATCTTTAATTTTATAATTATTTGGCAATAAATCACATTTATCCTAAAGTTTGATTAATTGAATATTTTCATATTTAATTAATTAGATTTAATATTTGCCACTTAATTATGTAATTAAATTTAATTATATCTATTATTAATTGTATTATTTAATTTTGACAATAAATCTAATATCATATGAACAATTGATTAAATTCTTATTTAATTAATTAAAGCAAGTTGTCATTATTTAATAATATAGTTTTTAATAAAAGTTTGATTAAATAATTGATTAACCCATAAATCAATTGTTTTATTTTTAAAAGCAGTTAAGTTGGAAATAAATCACTTTATTATTAAATTAATTCATAAATAAAACATGCACAATCATAAAAGCAGACAACTATCAATTATCAATTAAAGCTAAACTCTATTTTGAGTTAAAACTTAGCTTTTGCATGTTTTTGTGAGTTAATTATCCTTTATTTAAAAATAACTCAAAAATCAACCTGAGTTATTTGAGTGATTTATGGCTTTTTCCCATGCACCTCCAAAGCCCTGGATTTCTATAAAAACAAGGCTCAACTCATCTCTCAATCATCTCTCAAATTTGCATCCAAGCATCTCATGTTTTTGCACAATCACACTGGAGAATTGGAATTGAAGAATCAAAGGTCTTGCGGATCGACATCTTTGTGAGATCAATCTTATTTTTGCATTCATATTGCATATCATTGTTAGATTAGCATTGCATATCAATTTTCAATAGCATTCATAGCATATCAATTTCATCTAGCATAGATTCATATCAAGTTTTCATTCCTTATTGCATCATAAAATCTTAAAAAATAGCTTAATTGCATTCAATCTCATATCTAGATCAATTGCATTCAAATCCTTCATTTAGGTGTCATCTAGGTCACTGATCTCGATTACAATCTGAGAACATCAATCTCGCACCTACTAGAAGGTAGTAAATCGCTTGGTTAAATTATCAATTTTACATGATTTTGATTTTTACTAACCTCTAATGTTTTACTGAAGTGTTCTGTCTACAGATCAGGTACAATTTTCACACACACAGCTGCAACCGAGTAAAACCGGCCAAAAGACAAACACTCCATGCAGTTTTACCAAGGACACAAAATGCCCTACCTTAGCCTTGGATGCCCCTGCATCAGACACCCTAGGTTCCAAAAGATGTTCATATGTGAGAAGAACATCTTTCAAGATTCAACACACAAATCTCGAACTGGTTCTTCACATACAATTCCTCCACCTTTTCTACTTGCAAAGTCTTCCACTTTAGTTTCCTCTGTCTCTTCAAGTCTTTTCTTGACAATTTACATGTATGTTCTTCATACTGATCATTCATTTTCTTAGGATCTAAAATCTCAACTTGGCTACCAATACTCAGGCTTCTCCTATCGAGTGTTGTATCCATCAAAGGCATCAATGAAAACTTCCTGTCATTCTTCTCAACAGTAAACACATTTCTTACACAGTCATAAATAGCTTTGCAATCATATTGCCAAGGTCTACTAAGAAATATATCACAACTATTCATCTTCATAATGTCACAAAGCACAAGATCCTTTTATTGGCCAATATGAACATCAATGAAGCATTGCTCTCTAACTTCCAAAGCATGAACATCTTGTAACTAGAAAAGCCTATAAGGACAAGGATGTTTCATTCTCTTCAAACCAAGTTCCTGAACCAAGTCCTTAGCAACAAGGTTATCAGTACTACCACTATCAACAATAACATCACAAAGTTTACCTTCAGTCTTGCATTGGGTCCTAAACAAGTTACTCCTCTGACAAGGTTCATCCTTTATACTGAGCAATGTTCACCGAAGCAGCAAGTTCTCTGATCTAGGTTCATTCTAAATGTTCTCATTCATCATAGTAGTTCATTGGTCAACCTTCTTCTATGTGCACTCAAAATAATGGTGTCCTTCCTCCCCATAGTTATAGCAAGTACCCTTGAAAATAACTCTACCTATCTTCTTATTTGATTCCACGTGTTTATGTTCATCTTCTGCATCAGTCAGTTTCTCCTTCACCAAGTGATCAATATTTTCCTTCCCTCAGGAGTTACTAGGTTGTTTCCTCTTCAACTTATCTTCTAACTTTAGAGCATACTGATAATCATCTTCAACATAATCAATCTTTAGCATACCAAGCTCATCCTGAATATTGAATCTCAGACCATTCACATATCAAGCTACCTTTTCCTTACCAAGCTCTCCATGTCTAGACTGAATAGTAAGTTTGTAGAACTCCTCAGTATAATCATCAATAGACAAATCCTTTTGTTTAAGATTCTACAACTTTTTAAACAAGTCAAGCTCATAGTCAATTAGTATGAACTTAGCTTTCAACTTAGTCACCATCAATGCAACAAAAAAAAGATTACACTAACAGAGGAGAAGAATGAGATGGAAAGCAAAAGGGAGGATGTGAAGAAGAGAATGCAGAGCTTGGACAGGACTTTGCAAAAAATTGCGGAGCAGAGCCACAACATTCTCAAAGCCTTAAATGATAACATAAACGTATTGATTAGTAAATTTGAGGAACACAGGAGCAACAAGGAGTCTCCAAATAGTAGCAAAGATAAAACTCTGGAGGAAGGTCTAAGGAAGAGAACTAGGTCCAGCACCATGAAGAAAGACACGCAGGAACCTGACAAGGATCTGGCTGACCTCAAGGATGCAACAGACAAGGCATCTGAGCTCAAGATTTGAGTGGTGGAGATCCTCAGAGAATTTTCTTGATCTACTCCCCAAGTTTTTTTGGGCCTGGCCTGGCTTTGTGCTATCTGTTTCTAGTCTTGTTTCCTGGTTTTTACTGTTCACTTTGCTGGTGGGCTGTGTCTAGCCTATATTTTTCTATGGCTATTGTATCTTAGTGTTCTCTAACTGCTATATTTCTATATATGCTTAATACTATTTGGGTTTCAAGGCCCCTTTAAAACCTATTTTCCTTAATCAAAAACTTAGTCACCATCAATCTCCACCAATTGATCTTTGTTTCACCTTCATCTTCTCGGTCTCTCTGTAGTTCTTTGCACCAAAGAGTAGCATGTCCTTTTAGCTTTGTCTATGCTAATCTCACTCGAAGAGGATCTTCAGTGTATTCTAGCTCAAAGAAATCTTCAAGTTCACCAATCCAATCAATCAGATTGTCAGGCTTCAAAGTACCAGAGAAAGTAGAAAATTCCATTCAGTAATTACTAAATTGAGTAGCAGGTCTATGCAACCGAGCAGTTCTGTCTTCACTAGATCTATTCCTCTGGTCATCACCACTAGATCCAGTAGTTTCAAATTCTTTAGCAGCTTTTTCATATCCATCCTTAGTACCAAAATTTTGAGGTATACTAGCAACAGTTCTCATGATCTTGGCGACCATATCATTCTTCATCAATTCCATCTCAAATCTGAAATCTGATTTCACCTTCTCTATGATCTAAGATTCAATAGTATCACAAAGATCAAAAATAACTCTAGGGTCCAATCTTCTTAGAGGCATCCTTAAAGATAAGAGAAACCCTCTGTGACAAACCCTCACCGACCACCTTGTGACAATTTCCAAGTTGCAACAAGTCAGATCTCAACTTGTAATCTTGTAAGCAACTAGGGCACAATTTCACAAGTTTAGTGCTTTGAATCTACAATTCAGATTATGCACAATCTCTGCTTTAATAAGATCAACTTCACAAGATCATCCTTGCTAGCTCAAGCTTCTACTTCAACAAGATCAACCTTTCACTCCAATGGGAACAAACCTTCACTCTGATACCACCTAATGCAGTCAAGGATGGTGGATCCAATGAAGGATAGTCCAGACCTTGCAACCAAAAGAATTACACATTAGAATACTCAACACAATAGACAACACCATAAATGTTTCAATTAATTTGCATTAACATGCCCAGCTTTAAGGCCTTCCGAGTTAGGGCCAATTACAAAATGAAACAATTCTACAAGATCTAGAACTAGATACAATACAATCTCAGCTAGTTCAGCTTTGAAGTCAATCAGAAGCTAATGGAAACCCTAAGGTAGATCTAAACTTGAGTTCGCAAGCCTCTAAGAAATCTCCTTGTTCCCAAGTATGCAAACCCCTAGCTCGGCTACAAAGGATTATCAGATTACAATATGATCTGCAAGAACATCAAGAACTTTTCCACAACTTCACTCTCAAGCTATGCATCTGACTTTCAGATCTACTCTAATGTCTTAGCCCTCTGAATCTCCAAGTTTTTCCCCCAAATCCTCTCTCTCAATTCTTTGTCTCTTAAACATCTTCCCAAGCCCTCCTTAAATACTAATCATCAGCCACAAGTCAGCTGGATGAAACCCTTAACTCCACAAAACAAATAATTAAATGCCATACAAGTCGACTTACAAATGTATACAAACATTTAATTTTACATGTCAGCCCAAGACAATGGCTACCAATAATTAATTCACCAAGTCGGCTCAAAAAATCACACAAAACTCTAGTCGATAAGTCAGAACTATCGAGCGACAGTAAAATCACCAAGTATGCTAGGCATTGCCGAGCACTAGTGTTGACCAAGCACCATAGGCATGATTGAGAAACAATTGCAATGAGTGCCAGAGACTACTAAGTTCCTTTAGTGACTGAGCTTCCTTCAAAGACTGAGACCGTTGGTCAAGGCTGCAACTGAGTAAAACTAGCCAAAACACAAACACTCCATGTAGTTTTACCGAGGACATAGAATGCCCTGCCTTAGCCTTGGATGCCCCTACATCAAAGATAACCTTAGACATTCTAAAAATCCCTGGTGTTACACAAGGAGACTTGGATAAAGCTAGGGAAGCCAAGAGTACAATGCAACTTGAGAGTGCACCATCTTCTAAAGTAAAAATAGAGAAGACTTATGATCCTAAGGAGAAGAAGAAAAAGATAGAAGAAAACACTCCTACACCCACTCCACCTCCTGAGCCTAGTAAGATGCCTAAGAGGAAGAAGCAGACCGACACAAGCCACCCATCATCAAGGACAACAAGAAGAAAAGGAAGAAACACTCAAGAACCTCCTGAGGTAGGATTCAAACCAAATCTAGAAGTGTTGAGAACTAGACTAGTTGATCAGGGAAGAATTGATCAAATAGCTAAGTTTTATGATAAATATCATGAGATAGATAAATCATAGATCCATAGTATGATAATCAAGCACATGATTAAGTTCAAGAAAATAGTTCTAGAACTTAAGATAGACATTCTAGATAATGTATGGAACATCTTGGATTCTCTGAAGAGGCAAGCCATAGAAGAAGATTTTAGGATAAGGGAAAAGACACTAGATGACAACCTCCCTATTTGTTAATTTGAAGAAAAATCATTGTTGCTAGATCTGGTGAAGCCTCACTTAAGAACCAAGCTGAGAAATCTATAGATTATGAATAAGGACTATGAGTTGGTTGTAAAGGAGACAAAAAAGGCATTTAAGAAGGTGTTCTTAGAAAGACACATGTATCCTCTTACTGCGCCTACAACTCAAGTTCCCTCTAAGAAAGCCAAGGAGTCAGAGACCCCTGATGCACTGATGACAGGTCTACAGGATTCTGCGCCCATAGTGCTAGCACCTACAGAGGCAATGGAAACAAAAGAAGACACTATAGTGATTGATAATGTAGAAATATCCATGGCGGCATCAGATAAGGATCTGGATAAGTTTTAGGAAGCATTTGTGAGCATTGAGGAAGTAGAGATTCTATGTGCTAATGAATCTCCTAAGCAGCAAGAAGTAGTTTAGATTGAAGACATAACTGGACAAGAAGAAGAAAAGGAAGATGAGCCTAAAGTAGAGCCCTCTGTTGAATTACCAATGAAGGTAAAGACTGAAATCATGGACAACACACTCATCACACCCAAGCCCTCAATTTCATTATTGTCAAGTTTGACCCTTGATACAACAAGTTTAGACTCATGGGGAGAAGAAGACCTAATGAAGATAAGTGTGTTAGCAATGGAGAAATAAAAGGAGAAACAAGTAATGAGGAACCCATTATTTATAGAATTAGTAACCATACTAAATATTCTACTACCTAAGGACAAGAAATTAATAAAAGTTCATTCAGTGGTTGATTTAAGCAGCATCCTATCAAGTTTCAAAGATAACTTCTCAAGTCTTGAAGAATCAGCATCTAAAGTTGCAAAAGAGAAATATCTTAAGAAGAGGCTGAATGAATTGATAGGTAATTTTGCACTTGACCTCAATTCTCTTAAGGTTGTTCAAGCAATGTTAAAGTAGATAGCAGAAAAAGGAAGGAAGATAATAGCTGATTGTATGAACAAAGACAAACTCACTTCAAACCTTACCAAGAAGATTTAGGAAGTTGAATCCCTAATGATAGCTATGATAAAATTAGTAGAATACCCCTCCCAAGATATCAACATATGTAATAATGTCTATCAAGGTCAAATAGATAAGATTGAAAAGACAAAGAAAGAGATTGCGAAGATAAGGGCTAGGCAAGCACAGTTAAGACATGCACTTGCGCCCTCATTGGATGTACTCAATCAGAATATCAAGGAGATAGATGCTACCATTGTAACATATGATCAAGGTCCTTGTACATAATTGGAGAAGATTGAGAAACTAAACTATGCACTATGTGCCCATCTATAGATAGTAGATGCACTCAAGGCATTTTGGCAACAAGAGATCCAAAACCTTAAGATTGCATGCCTGGATGTACTATCTATGTAAGTACTTGAAGTTTCATTTTTTAGCACATTTTTCATGAATGTCAAAGGAGGAGTAGACTAATATGGAGTAGTATAAGGATAGAGTAATATGGAGTAGTAGAAGGGAGATATAAGATAGAGTATATGATAAGACAGTGCACAGACAGTGAGCGGCAGAACAGGACAGAACATGTAGCCGATAGACAATATTTTGATTAGCGATTATTATTTTGTTTTGTAAATTCTATGCACCTATTTTATTTATGTTATATACTTGTTAATATCATTGTATGCAAACATGCTTGAGCCAATTCATTTGGAAGCATTGTATGTAATAGGTTATAGGCCAACTTAGTAAATAGTTTTGGTTGCACCTATAAATAAGACATCCACTTTTGTATTAGAGCATGAGATGGATATAGATGCAATAGAAGAGAAGAAGTGTGTGAAGTATTTGTTAAGAGTGGTAATAATTTTAAATAGCTTTATAAGAGGTTAAAGCATCAGCCCACAAAAGGAATTGATCAGACAAGCAGTGTCATAGTAGTAGTTCACCCTTGCAGATATAGTGTGTATCTAATATCCTAGAGGTTGTAGCCTTCCTTATTGAGTAGTGAGCTCTGGCAGTGACCCTTCCACCCCTAACAGGGTTTGTTACTTCAAGAATCCTAACAAGGTTTGACCCGTGACAAGGTCATTGTACTAAAGCATTGTAATGACTTCTCCTAACAGGGAAAAGGAACATTAATAGGTTCATAATACACAAGTACAATTATTAGTGGGTATTAATTCCCACCAGGGTTTTTCCTTTGGCCAAGGTTTCCCCATAATCATATCTGTTGTTATGTGTTATGGTTTTTTACTTTACTTGATTTAATATTCAATTCATTAATTAAGTTATTGAGTTAAGTTTCAAGTATCAAAAATTAATATTATAGAACATTGATTCATCCCCCACCCCCTCTTAGTGTTCCCATTCCCAACACTTTCTTCAGTCTTTTCTTCATTTGATTCTTCTTGAGTTTTTTAACTTTTTGCTTCATTGAATCCAGCTCCAATCATATCTCCTTTAGGCTTTTGTCTTGATCTTGGTTCATCAATCTTGTCACTATTCATGTGCAACTTCTCAATGTGCAATTTGGCTTGAATGAGTTCACCTTTAATGATCTAATTATATTTTTACAATTCCTAATATTTATTTTGTATTGGTCAAGTTCGGTCTTCATTTGATTTATCTACATATTAGGTTCTTTTAGTGACTCTTCAACTTTGTTTCTTTCATCCTTTTCATGTTGAATTTCTTTAATCATCAAAAGATTGATTTGTTCTTTTTCTTGCTCCAACTTCTTCACTTTATCTAATGTATCACTGTCTGAATCTTCTTTGATCTTCTCCATAAGGTCTTGTCTTTGACTTTGTGCAATCTCAAGCTATTCTCTTAGTTTCTTGATGAAACCATCTTCTCTTCTTAATTTGAATTTTAATTCACCATTCTCAGCCTTCATTTTATCTAGATCTTCAAGTGCATCTTCAAAGTTCTCTTGCAAATCTCCCAAATCCATTCTGATCTCCCTTAAGCTATTAGGCTTTCTCTCCAAGGGCCAATAGCTCTGATACCAATTGTTAGGATTAGGTAATACTGAGAGGGGGGTGAATCAGTATTACAAAACTTTGTTTTCAACTTTAAACAATTATAAACAATCCAAAGTAATGCAGAAATGAAAAGAACATATAAGCATAACACATTACTCATGACACCATGATTTGTTCTTTAGGAAACCCTGGCCAAGGAAAAACCCCGGTGGGGATGGTACCCACAAATATGCCCTAAAATATAATATCCCTGTTAGGAGATCTATCCTTGTTAGGCGTTGATTGTTACATAGTAAATTTCCTTGTTAGAGGAATACACAACCCTATTAGGGGTATACAAAACACCTAGTTAAAGGTGGTGAGAACACTTGCTCTTACAATCAAAATTGTCTCAAAAGAGTTCTCAAAAAGTGAACAATACAAGAACTTATCTTGCTTAGATAGTTCCAATTATAGCTCGACCTCTTACTGATCTCACATGTGATCTCTGCTTTTAGATTCTCAATCTTTCTTCATCATCATAACATAACCATACATCGCTTTCATAAAAGCATTTTATACTTATACAAAATTAGCTTTCAAGTCGGCTTCACAAATACCATCTAAAACATAATAATAACTTATGCAAATGATAATTATGGAGTCAATGATCTTATATTACCAAAGACTCAGCAATATACTCTATTCACCTATCTTAGCATGTTACCATATCCACTATACTCTCCTTGATCTTCACAACTGTTCATATATCATGTTATGTTGTTTTACTATCTTCAAATACCTTCCAAACACTATATCTCACAGATCTAGTAACTAAAACTTATGCACTCTTAACTGAAGCATGTATACATCCCAAAATATCTTCAGTTTAATTCACAAGCTCTAATACCTTGTATGTCTTCATCGCTGACCAAAACTGTAGCACTGTACCCTGTTATCCTGATTTTGGACTTAGTCATTTTCATGACTGTGACTCCAGTGGAAATCTTCTCAACATGTGATCACTCCAAAGATAAGTGTTTCCATAAATGAAAACCCTCAAGTGATCCTTAGTGCTCCAAAACATCACTTGACAATAGTTGTTTGTTGGCTTTGGGATGGCTTTGTGTTGTTGTTCTAAAAATTATTTCTTTGTTGCAGCGTCTCATCTTAGTGGGGTTCCAAATTCCCCTGAAAATATGTTTGTAATAAGTTTTGGGGCCCCATCAAAACCTAGTTTTTCCTTAATAAAAAATAAACTATTGTAAAACAATAGGGGATAGGGTGGAAGTAGGACACACCCCAAGGAGTTTATTCTCATTAATCATTCACAATAAATTTCTCCCTGGAACTTCTACCAACATAATAAACATGTATGGGGATAGGGGATTAACCTATTTAATACCTCTAGAGGCACTAAAAATCCCCTTGGGACACCATTTACCGAGATAGAATAACATATAGTGGTCACACCTTTCTTGATCAAGGAAACACCTTCATGTCGAAGCCAAACATTTATAGAGCTTTGAAAAGGAATCCCCATTTGCCTCTTTCATATGATTTGGATATGTCTAGTTTGAAATGCATCCTTGACATCCTGCATTTCTCCATGGAGTGGAAAACTTTGTGGTTAGGAATGGTTGCATCTAGAATTTTCCTCCCAAGGACAACATTTCTGGTTACAATTGATAAGATTTTCTAACATGGGTTTTTTTACTCCTACATGGATTGAGTGTTGTCATTATTATTCATTTGTATAGTTGGTAAACAAAGCAAGATAGTCAGTTGGTTATAACTACGCAATAGTCACCAAGTACAATAGTTATCGAGTACAATAGGATTATCGAGCACCACTAAATACTGAGACCGAGAGACAATATTTATCAAGTAATCTAGAGTTCACATAAAAGTTTGGAATGGCACACAGTTCAAGGTGAATAAATTTTTTCCAAGCAAGAAAATGTTTTACCAAGATTGAGGTGAATATTTATTGCGGATGTAATCATTTAATGAATGATGATTCCTATGTAATGATGATCTAGGTTAATCATATGAACTGTTGATATTAGGTTATCTAAGATAATGTAAAACCCTAATTAGGTCAAATTAGTTTGATATAAGTATTGTTAAGATGCCATTTTGACATTAATCATCAAGAAGTAGCCACTCTCAAGGACATCTGAATATCAGAAGAGGTTTTGATAAAAGGATTTTGATAGAGTATATTGTTTATCAGAAAGAGACATAAGGTTACCGAGTAGTACAAAAGGATATATTCTTCACAATAAGGTGATATCATTATTGTACTTAATAGATTTCATATCAATAATTTGAGTTGTATTTCATATAGATCATATATGAATGTTACTCTCTAACAATTGTAGAAAATTCAAAATCCCCTAACAGAGTGGACATAATAGTTCTTTATTGAATATCTTAACCGAGTGCACACATATATTATGTTGCTAAAATCCTCTAACAATGTAGATCTATATGATATTTTTGTTACTCCTAATAGGGTAAGATCACAACAAGTGATCAATCTTTGTAAGCCTTACAACTTTATTTCTGCGGAAGTAAAGCTTTGTGGGTTCCATCCCCACCGCAATTTTTACCTTCTAACAAGGGTTTCTGTGATAGCAAAAGAAATGTGTCATGTGTATTGAAGTTTCATGTATGTTTTATTGATTTGTCTACATGCATTTACATTTCAGTTATGTTATTAAGTGTATGGTAAATGAAGTTGACACAGTCGGTTATTGAAGTACATGTTTACAAGGATTAGCTTGAAAGTTTTTAAGGGTACTAATTCACCCCTCCCCTCTAAGTACACATCTTTCTATAATTCCAACAGGGTTTAAGTTTATTGACCAAGAGTTTAGAAAATATTTTATAGAATTTATTACAAAGGCTTATTGTCCTAAATTCATGAAGAGAGAGGAGATATTGAATTTTAGGAACCAAAGAAATGAAACATCAATTCAATTATTTAAGGAGTTTTTTTATTCTTAATAAATATCTAGTAGAAACAATCACATCTAGGCAAACTATATCCTAGAGTTCCTAAAACAAAGATTACGGAAAGTCATATGATCCTAAGGCCTTGAAAGAAATGATATAAAAGGTGGTATTCCTTACTTCTTCTATAGTAATCGATGCCACGAAGTGTGCATTTTTAGCCACAATAATAGCTCTTGGAAAAAATATAATAGTTGGGCTTCCAAAGCACTATCGACAATACATCTATCATCTTTGAAGACCTTGTAAAAGTAATTTGAGGCTAGGAGACCAAGTTTATAATCCTCCATAATGACCTTATCATTTTCATCTCTTAGGCTAAGAATGGTATTCCTTTTCATATGTGTACTAGTTGAGTGATGAAAGAGGGCCAAGTTCCTATCCCCTTCTTTCAACCATTGTACTCTAGACCTTTGCTTCCAAAATATTTCCTCCCTATACATGATACCTTTCCATTTGGATCTTAAAACTTCATCTCCTACATATTTTGTCACTAAAAGGTCACCCCTAGCCATTTATTCCTAAATAGAGGTTAGCTTCATATGGATTTCTTTTTTCTGCTAAAAAATGTACCCAAATATGAACATCTTCCATCATTTCACTTTCCTTATAACAATATTTAGTTTTTTAACCACACAATAAATTGGAATCATTAACATAGGTGAGTCCCATGACTCCTTAATCCAACTATGGAAATTAAGGTGATATTTCCACATGATCACATAGTGAAATGAGAAATATCCCTTTTGTAATTGATTCTTCCACTCTAGTGAGAGGGGATTATGATCAGACCTTGTTTGAGGGAGAGTAGATAGAAATGAATTGAATCTTATGTCCCAGATAGTCAAGAAGAGGAATATATAAATCCTAACTTGTTTGAGGTCCATGCATTTTCTATGGTTTGACTAGGTGAAAAATTGTCCAATTCAATCAATGTCACTAGATCTATAATATTAATGAAGTTTGATAAGTCTATCATATTGTTGGTATAGCCCTAAAGAACACATATTTTCTGAGGGGAAACACAGAAAGTTGAAATTGCCAACAAGGAGCCATTATGGGATACTGAATTGTTGAATAAGGGATGAGATCTCATTCCAAACCATTTTCCTACCAGTGTGAGAGTGGGGTTCATAATTATTATCCATGAACCAAGCATGGTCATCAGAAGTGAATTTGTTAATCAAGACATTATGATTAGAGAAGGTAAACTTTCCTTCAACCTTTTGTGGATTCCACATGGTGGCTATACCTTTAGAAGCACCATTAGCTTGAACCCTCCAGAAGTAAATTTTCTATCTTGACATTATTAATTTTTATTGAAGAAAATCATATTTTCTAAATACCTTAAATTGTAAAATAATCTAGTAAATCATTTTCTCCCTAAAGTAGTGAGATATTATTACTCTCCCAAAAAATTTGTTTTATTTTAATAGTTCCACTATTATGGCCCTAATTTTCCAATTGTGATAATGTTTCTCACTTAGCACTTATACCATTATTTATGCATCAACTTCAATATCTAAGTGTGTGCAAATATTTCATTTCAATGAGGATAGTATTCATCCTATGCATAATATTGTAACAAGTTATGTGTTTACCTTGGATATTAGGAATATTTAATTCTCAATGAAGTAGATAATAATAAATGTGAACACATTTACTTTAGTTAGGCAAGTGTCACCATTGCCTCATGATTCATTAATTGAAGGTGATTAAGTACCACTTTTTTCTTAGTTAAAATAATTTTAATTTCTTAAAAAATATTAAAAGATAAATTATTTCTTTTAGTCCATTTCATATCATGTCCCTTTTTAAAAATCATGACAAATACTTTTTGAACATATAAGGGTTCATTAGAGTTTGGGGGTTGGGACTACCACCTAAATTATCTCAAGGAGATGTCAAACATCTAAGATGCTACTAGACACATGCCAAGGATTTGTTTGAGTTTGAGTGTTGGGACTTCCATATAACTCATGTTGGAAAGCTACCAAGTGTTAGGGATCAAAGATACCTTCCGATCCATCCCAAAAAAATGTTAGATCTCAAAAATCAACCACACCATGTGACTCATGCAAGAAAACATTTAGGTGTCAAGATCAAAGATACCACATGAACCATGTTAAAAGGTTATTAGAAGTCAAGGGTTGGGATTATAACCCAACAAATGCTAGATATGAAGGGCAAAAAAAATTGAAACTTCTATGGGAAAATCCTATAAGGCTTATGAGGCTGACCTAAAATGTAACATGCGGGTTATATTTGGGGCTTGGTGCCATTTTGGGTCTAGGCCAACTAGTTTTTTCTTTTGTGACAGAAGTTTATAAAACTAGGAAATAATTTTAATCATGATTATCTAGGTTATGTCATTATAGTAGTTGGATACTCTATCTTCAAGTCTTTATGTGGATGAAAACTCATAGGACACTATGATTAGTGAAAATAAACCCATTGTCTGCTATAATCAGAGGACAAAAACCCTTTGGTTCTTGAAAGCATTTACACTTATGGAGTGCATCAAAGTTTCAATAAATTTTAGGAAACTTTAGTGAGTCAACTTATGTATTTTTGTTTAATTTTTATGTTGTTTTGTAGTCAATATCATAACAATATATTTCTATAGAGTTCATATCATAATCAATACACATTACCATAAGAGTTTGAATCATTTGTGCAGGTTTAATTTTCTTATTTTATTTAAGTAAATATTGTAATTTGAATATAATTTGATGAATCCTTTTCTTGTATTATTTGGGTTTTATGTTTTAAATCTACTTTCCATTAAAATTTAAGAAAGGGACAATACATTAGTATCATATCACCTTTCCTACTAGTATATAAGTGTGTGTTGATGAAATTACATGCAAATATGTGATAAGGAAATTAGTTACTTGTGAAGGGACTGGAAAAAATAAAAAAAGAATTTAGGTGGGTCAATGACATTCAAAGAAAAAAACTAAATGAAAGAATCTATGTATGGGATGGAAATCTATTTTTTGTTAGCTTTTAGTGGATGATAATTAACATTTAGGAAGTTATCTCTCAAGTATATTTAAATCCTATGGATTCCCTCCATTTTGAGGAATTTTGTTCACTTAAATTAATACATATGTACCTTTATTTTTCTCAATTAATTATATCTTCATTTGCCTATATTTCCTTTTATTTTATTTTGTTGATTCATAGCTCGTTTTACAATGGTATCAAATCTATGGTTGAAGTGAATGAAATGCATTCTAGTTTCCAGTGTGGTGTAACATGAAATTTAAGTTCAAGGTTGGCATTTCGACAACAAAATGGAGGTATTATGTACAAATATCTACAAACTTATCCATCTTTGTATTAGTCAAAATATCCTAATTATTAGTTAAGAGGAAATTATCTAACTTGACCTAGGTAAGGTGATCACCTTTTCTCCTATAAGACCAAGTAAAGGAATTTCCATGAAGATCAATATCAACTATTCCAGTAGCTAAAATTAAGTTAGAAATATACACCATGCTATCAGAAAAATCATTAACACCACCCTATTTTTTAGAAGAGAATAATCAAGAATTAAAGTCTCCTCCCATCATGTAGTAGTCATTAGGGGCATAAATATTCAACAATCTACACTTTTGATGAGTTACAATATCATTCATATTTACAACTAAGTTTTTTTTGAAAGCAAGACCTTTAACCCCTGAGAATATGACTGGGTTCCAAAGAGTAGCAATAACTCTAGACACTTCTTCTACACCACTAACAAAAAAATCAACATTTTGCTGAAAAAATTAGAAATAATTTCAAAATCCCCTTCTTTCATTTTCTTTTCTTAAAGAAGTAAAATATTCACTTTTTTCCAATTACCATACATCTTAGCATATCCTATTAAGAAACATTGTTAATCCCATGAATATTCCATGAAAGATTATTCATAGAGACCTAGACAAACAACCATAATTACATCGTAGCCCTAAATTAAGCGCTAACAAAGGATACTTCTCTATTTTAATTATTTTTCTTATTTGTTTCAAAGATACCATCTGAATTTTTTTTCTCCCACTAGTCACTTCTCTTGTTGCATCCCTAATTCATGTTTCTCATTAAGATGGGCACCCACATTTACCCTTTCCTCAAACATCTACCATCTTTTTTTGTTTTCCCCAAACACGTGTCCATTATTCCTCACCCAAAACCTGCTCTAAAGAATTTTATTATTTATCTTGAGGAGTATAGAAGAATCCTAGAAAATCCAAATCTATTCTCTTTGAGATATTTCAATCTGACCTCTTAGGGGCTCTCAAATATCTTATGTCTACTTTAAAATTCTTGGCAAATATATCAGTAGTGGAGTGACTTGAGTCTCAAAGTTTTGTTCTTTCTTAGGAGAGATAATTTCCTCAAGTTCAGGGACACATCACATTAGCTCAATTGCATGTGCAAAAGTACTTTTATAGGTATCTCGAGCTAAGGTTACAATAAATTTATAGGTATTAGTCTCTGATAGAAGAATGTCAATTTGTATATAGATTTTTACCACTCTTATAGTGATCACATGGATAGATTTTGCACACATCTATCAAACTTGAAGTTGTTACATTATTTTATTAGTGTTAATTGTGGTGCTTCAAGTTCTAGAGAATTTATTTGCATGAAAAGTTTATAGAAAATGTATTGTTAATGGCGGAAATTAATTTTGTCATCATGGTATTGATGGATAAGGTGTTAAGTGAATTTTGATGATTTATTCCCATCTCAAGGATAGGGTTATAAATATTAGCTATATATTTTAGGTACTTCATCACATAATAATAAAAATTGGGCACAAAAACATGCCAATGTAGAAGATGGATACATGGATTGAAACATCTTACGTGTTATAGTCCAGAGTTTAGCATAATTTGGTGGTATGTCAAGGATACATTCTTTGTGAGAATCCACTATGGATTTGAATAATTGAAAGGGAGAGATGGTACAATTTTCAAGCACTAAAGAAGGAGATCCTAAATTTTTCATTACTCTATGTATGAAAGATTATTTGAAGAGAGTCACAATCTCATTCAGAGGTAAGGATCTTTTCATTAGTGACACTTGGTCTAGTTTGGTCATGCTCAATATTACACCTCTAATTTTTAAACCAAAGGGGATAAATGTTAAATAGAATTTTTAGCTTGAACAACATCAATTTAACATAGCTAGGATGACTATGGTTCCAAAACTAAGATATACTAACCTCAACATATCTAGTAAGTCCTACACTTTCTGGGTAACCAAACATGAACTCTCCATCACATAGTGGAATCCTCAAACCACTATTATCATTGAGGTGTTTACAAATAGTATAAGGTGGTTTTAACCATTACATTTTTATTGTGAGTAGGAAAATTCATTTTAACAAGATCTAGTTATCTCATGTTGTGTGTAAAAGTCACATACCTTATAAATATTAAATTCTAATAGTCTCATTGATATATCAACATTTGTGGGGATATTTCAAGCCAAATATAACTATGAAATCCACCTTCCAACCTATATACAATATGATCTTAATGATCTTTCAATTGGTAAATTTTAGGACATCATGGTAAGAATATTTAGAGTCCAATACAAACCTCATAACACCAATTTCGAAAAGGTAAACATCATATTTAATAGACATGGATTTCATATCCTCGACATGTTTTTTATTTTTATTATTTTTATCAATCATATTTAGCTACCAAATTATAGACTTTTGGAATATTGTCATTAGTAATGTGTTATTGGTGCAAGGCTTAACATGTTGGATATAAAGAAAAAAAATTAATTTAGTAACTAATATTTTTTTATTAGATTTCCAATAAAACTTTGATTGTAACTTCTTTTCACATATATGTATGTTGATTGTTCCAAACACATGAGGTTCATAGCATACATCATAGTGTGAAGGCCCCCTAGAACTCGAGGAACACATAATTATGAGATTAGAATGATGTAAGAAAAATATGAAGGAAAAATAATAGGCCTACTCACAATCTTATGAGATTTTATACATATTTTCATTCATCATCATGTCAAAGAGGAGTGTATCAAGAGTTAGAATCATTCACTACTTCATCCAAGTAGAATATGAAAAGATACAATTTTTAGATCACCTAGGCATTATAGTTGGATTAGTTCCTTCGGCATGGATCCACTTGAATAGTAAAGTTTACATATTTTCCCTTAGAAAGAGTTACATGATTTAATAGATGCATGATCTAAGATACTTGATAATTGTTGGAAATATAGATGCAGTAACTGAGAGGGGGGGTGAATCAGTTAACCACAAAAATATTACCACTGATCCCTTAAATATCTTAACAAATTATTTACTGTGCCACTCGGTAAATATACAGAGAAATGCTGAAACTTGATCCTTGAAGTGTGTGATAATTAAACTGTTCTTAAGCATTCATCACTGATTAACTTACATGAATAAAGAAAATAACATGAACACAAGAGACACCAGATTTACCGTGGAAACCCAATATGGGAAAAACCACCAATGTAACTAGTTACTATTTTTCACTCTTCTAAAGTGATGCCCAGTTAGAAGCCAACCCTGCTAGGAGTGGCCTTGTAAGAGGTCTTGAAACAATTCAATAGAACTGTCACCTTGTTAGAGGATTTACAAAATGGTTGTTAAACCAACTCGGTTAAGAGATTTTGATATCACTGCTACAAGAGCAAGAGAGTAACAATGAAATGACCTCCAACTGAATTGCTGAATATAGATCTCTATTCTACTTCACTAGATCCTTACTGATCAAATAAATCTTTGCTTCTCCTCAAGGATATCTGACCATCCTTCAAAATTCGCACATACCTTTCTTCAAAATGATTTCTGCATGTTGTATCTCTTTTATTCACCACTTGACCTTCTATATATATATGTCATTTCATTAACATTTAGATTTTCAAGTCGGCACTAATAATTATTATAATAGTTAGCTTGGATAAACAAACTATAATAACAAAATTCTTTGAAGGGCCGACCTTGCTCAGTAAACATTAATCCTGAAAAGATTTCCTTCAGTGACCGAGTGAACTCGGTAACCACAGCGAATTCTACAACATCCTTCAGAGACCGAGAGAGCTCGGTAACCACTAATTTTCCTTCAATAACCGAGGAGGCTCGGTTAACACTATTACCCTGTCATGTTTCCTTTAGACACCTGAGAGAACTTGGTAGACACTAAAAACTGCCTAGCTGACTGACTGAGCTCAGTAGATACTGAGAACCACTTAGCTGACCGACTGAACTCGGTAGATACTAAGAATGATAATTGATATGACATTTGTGTGACATCAAAGACAACACATAGCTAATCCAACAATGTCCTTCAGACAATTGTATCCAACAGAGAATTTCTTGATGATAAGAAATATTGCGGGTAGAAAACTCATCTTGCTTTTTTTCCAAAATTAGAAGAAATATTTTTTTATTAAGGAATCATCAAAGTTCAATAATTAGGACTACTACATAACTCATGCCAAGGAAATTTCAAAGATTGAATAGGTTTCTTTATGTGTTCTAAATAGTTATTGAAGGTAGAGGATTGGGACTATTGTGTGGCTTGTGCTAAAAAGATAATGGATGTTGGTTATTACAGATATCTCATGATCCATGCCAATTAGTCATCAAAGGGAAATGGTTAGTTTTGTAGATGCATCAAATATTAGAGATGATATCTAATGCTATATTATTATTATTTTAAAGGACCACTTTATTATCTCCCCCTCTTTGAAACCTTTTATCTCCACCATTTTCAAAAGAGAAATAATAATTTAAAAAGTAGATTTGGAGCACTAAAACTCTTGTTCTTGTAACATGTTGGAAATAGGAGAGATAAATATTGAGAGGGGAGGGGTGAATCAGTATCTACTAAAACTTTTACTTAGATTCCTTCAATACTGAATATGTAAACTGTATGTACCGATCAAAATAACTCGCATGAAACAATTACATAGATAACTTATGAAAGTAAATAAACATAAACTCATCAATGTAATCACATAACACAAGTATTTTGGTAACGTAGAAACCCTTGTAAGAAGGTAAAAATTGCGGTGGGGATGACACCCACAAATTCTTCACTACTGTAGATAGAAAAGTGTTTGCCTATTAAGGCTACAATTGTGATCACTTCTGGTGATCTTACCCTATTAGGAGTAACCTGTTAGATTAGCTAGATCTACCTAGTTATAGGATTTAGAAACACAATTAAGTATGCACTCGGTTAAGATATTTATAATAGGACTGTTATATCCACTCGATTAGGAGAATTTGATAACTCTATTACAGTTGTTAGAAAGAAATAGAAAAGTGTATCTTCTCTGATTGAAAACTATATTTGTCTGATACAGATCATCTAAATACTATTTATATATCACCTTGCATGTGTAGATCTTCTGCTCTGTGATGCTCGGTTGCCTAGTCAGTTCTAAATACTTTCTCTGAATATAATTCTGCTCGGTTCTATCTGATAATCTTTAGACTTGAAGTAGGCAATAGCTTCAAGTTCATACAACAACATTCAACCACCTAAAATCATATGAACACACTAAATTTATAGTGTTTTGGTTTTGCCGCTTAAGCAAAAATTAGGTTAAGCAAAATTGATAACCCTAACATCTACGATGTACAAAAATAGTTAAGATCAAATCTTTACATTGAGATTCTCATCACATTTAATGAGTATCTATACATTATATACTTCCTTGATCTTGCTTACATGTGTGTCAATCTATTATAACCATCTGTCTTGAAAATTGTGCCTTCACTGATTCTTAGACTATTTCTATTTCCCTTGGTAAATGCTTGTCTAGATTGCTCGGTGTTGTTTAGAAGACTCAGTGTATATTGACCATCAATGTCAGTGTGTATCATGCTCGGTAGACTATTTGATGCTTCAGTGATTACTATTAACTGACTATTCTATGAAGCATTACCGACTTCCCTGTCTCCTTGTATTTACCGACTAGTGCAATATAGATAACTGACTAATGATTTTGATACTAAGTGACAATAAATGCTCAATAGAGATAACAATCTCCCCCTTTGGCATTAGTATAAAAAAAAATGTATATACACAAATCCTTATATCTCCCGATATATGCATATACAAAATTGCTTAAGTACAGTAAGTACTCCCCCTTACAATAATCTTGGTAGTGTGTAAAGTATACAGAGCTATATATCAAAATGAATATCTATTGGCATATACATTTGCTTTCCCCATTTTTGAGATTAATGCCAAAAATATAATGTATACTTACAGCTTATCAAAAATGTTCTGATGGGTTTTCTTCAATGAATCTAAGAGGTTCTCCCATTCCTCCTTTAATTTAGTAAGAGAAATTTTCTCATAACTAACTTGTGCACGCATATCCATAACATTATCCAACACAGAGAGTTCTGGTGTGGATACAAGTGTTTGTGCCTTGTCGATATGCTGATAAAAAATCTTCAGGTGTAAAATGAGTTCTTGTTGCAACTCTGTAACCTGGTCTATTATTTGCTCACCTTTGTGTTTGAGATCGGTAATCAACCACCTAATTTCATGTATCCTTAAGATATGCTTTGATAAGGTTTGGGGCTCGGTTGATGCTGCCTGTGTGCATGCTAAAATTTCTTTCTCTAAGTTTCCTATTTGTTCACTGATCTCAGAAGTGAACGAGTCAACATGACACAATTTCAACAAGGTCTGATAAATATAACTTGTAATTATCTGAGAGTCAGATATTACCTTTGATAATTGTACCTTGTTTATTGCCACCTCTTGGCATAGCTTCTCAACAAGTTTATCCTATACTTTTCTCTCAATTCTTTCTTCCATCCTTTTCTCCAAATCAATATCTGGCTTCTAGATTTTTTCTCTAAGTGTAGCTAGTTGGTCCATAATAGGCTTTTTCTCATCAACATCTACATCAGGAATAACCTATTATAGAATGTCTCGAACATCAGTGAGTATTTCATTATTCTTTTTGGTTTGTTTTAGCTTCTCTTAAGCTGCCTTCCTTTGACATAACTCCCCATATTTCCTCAATTCTTCAGGGCTAAGGGTTCTTGGATCACAGTGAGGGATTTCTATGATCTCATCAATAGTAACTATCCCTTTTCCTTTTTTCTTCTTGTTTCTGAGAGGTGAGCTTCTTAATACTATTGCAGTATCTTCATCCTTCAGAGTCTCCTTCCCTGTAGACATAGTTTCATCTGTCTTTTGCTCTTCGATGCTCATAGGTTGAGTGTCAATAGTTGTGTCTGGATGGTTCACCTCTGTGTTATCACTAGTATCCTTGTTTTCATCTGTATCCTTAGGTTCTGTGTACTGTGCCTCTGTAGTAGGCTGATTTGTATATGTAGTTTGTCGAGTGTCTTGTGTATCTTGTGTAACTTCAACATCCTTATTTTCTTGTTTCTTCTCCTCAGATACAATCTTAGAAATAAGTTCTATAGCCTCAGCTAGAGTCGGTAGATTTCCCGGTAGTGATGCTATCTCATTATCCTTCAATGGTACTATAGTTACATCCATGTCATCTTGATCATCAGGATCACCATCTATAATGTCTTGAATAAAAACATCATCATCCGTTTTGTTCATCAGTTGTATGTCAACTTGTTCTGGTGCTTCCTGTGATATATTCACCTTTGTGGTGTCCTTGGTGATATCAATTACCTCGGTAACTAATATACCAGAGTCTAGTACCTGCTTTCCCTTACTAGTATCCATGTAAATGCCTTTATCTTTTAAATTTTGTCTCTTCCTAGATAGGTTTAGAAATGCTTCCTGTTCAGCTTGCTCTTCTACTTTCAAGATAGATGTCCACAATGAATCACATTCGACATCCATGTCACCTATATTTTCATCCAATATTTGCAATGCCCGATGCTTGACTAAAAATCTTTGTTGGTACTTTGTCAAATATTCATTTGCTTCACCAAAGCTCATAGTTGTAGCAATATGAACTAATGACCTTTCTCATTTCCTTCTCTCAGTTTCTAGTGTAGTAGCCCATTGCACATTGATTCTATCATCTAGTTCTTTCGGTAATTGACAGGCAAATTCCATCAGTACCTATTTGAATTTGATCATCATCTGAATGATAGCACGTTCTATCTTTATTTTATCTTCTCTTAACATTTTGTTATATTTACATAATGCTGGATCATTAAGATTCCCATTCTCTATTATTTCTTCTATCAATTCATCAAGAGTACTATCCTTATGCTTTACAATCTTGAATTGATTGTGATCATCTTCAATCTCTTCAGTGTCATCGGTAGCAGGGGCTCATTTTGCCTTCTTCTTTGGTGCATCAGCTGCTACCCTTGTCTTTCTTTTCTCATACTTCCTTGTTGGTGTAGCTGCCCTTCATTTTTCCTATCTTTCCTCTGGTGGTGATGCACCAGCTGTAGAAGACCTTATCTTCATTCCCTTTCTTACAGATACCTCTTTTATTTGTTTATCATCGGTAGAAGGAACTGATGCATCATCAGATTTAGTTTCTTCACTTTCATATGGTTTATCTACTAACTTTAGCAGACCTTCAGTTGTAGTGTCAACCGGTGTTTCATTAGAATCGGGTGCTTTACCATACTTGGCTTCTAAATCTTTTCTCATTTTCTTCCCTCGCTTTGACATCTTACCGATAACTATGTCAGTATCAATTCTTGATTTAGCCTCTTTGTAGGTGCCGAACCTACTGGCAGTGATGTCAACCGGTAACGCTAGCAATGCATTTATAGATTTCACTGCAAAATCATGACTTATTTCATATCCCATTGGTGCTAGCCACTTTATTCTGGGCTCTACAGCCTTTATCATGCAATGATCTGTGCTCACAACAAAACAAATATCATCTTCAAATTTCTTTATCAACTCTCTCGGTATTCTACTCCATTGATGCATTCACTGTTGAAATTCTTTGAAATAGGCATCAAATTTTGAGTCCATCTTATCTTTGAGCTTCCCCATAAACTCATTTATTTGCTGAGCAATCGGTTTGTCTTGCTCCCATACTACTCTACCGATACTAGGGATGAATTTTTGTATGTAAAAGAATAAGCAAACAAGTAAAAACCCAAACTTACAAGTGTTTGATTTCTTGGACCTTATTACCTTCATGTTATTTGTAAGCTAATGAAGCAAGATATCAGGTAGATCAACTTGTTAATCTTTCTTCACAATTTTGTATGCCATGTCCATAGCATTTGTCAGTACACTATTCAACTGACTAGATTGAAATATCTTGTAACCTATCACATGTGCAGCGAACTTGACTGCGGGATCCTTAATATTTCTAATTTTCAGTGCTCTACCATCCCATTGAGCTTCGATGTTCTTTTCAACATCTAGTCTTGATGAGCTATGAAATGCCTTTGCCTTGTTAGAAGTAGGATAACCAATAACCGTACTTATCATTTTCTTCGTGAACTTAGTCGGTCTATCTAGCCAAAACTTCCCATTGTGGAATTTTCTCAATACTATCCTTATCCATTCATTCGTAAATGAATGTGGAAAATGTTGAATGCCCAAAAGTCCAACATCTTCAAGTTTCTGATACTCTAGTTTCACTTTTCCTTCAAGATCACAAACATTCTGAAATGCGGCAACTGTCTCAAAGTTCCCAACTTCACTGATTTTGCAATGAATGTAGGCCCTAACATCCTCTATCAATAAAACCCTATCTGGTATGCTTGAAAATGCACCCATTGAATCTATTTTAGATGCAACCCTAGGATGCAGCTTAAATTTACCCTCAGAAAAGTGTGTCCTAACAATCAATTCTACTTCCTCCTCAACTTGTGATTTTTCAGCAGTAGATGCAGATGCCATGAAAATAAACTAGGGTTTCGGTGAACAATAAGTGCACAGGTGTATAGATAGTCAAAAAAACATACTTGAGTCATCGAAGAATGTCATCAGTTTGATGCGATAGTGGTTTGAATCTCTCTGAAAATCTTTAGCTCGAACACTAGTCGCTCTGAAAATCTATTCTCCGATGCTCGCAATGTAAAAATGAACTTGATTTCTTGAGTATTTATAGACTTCTGCAAATTCCCGCTCAAACATTTGTAATAAATGTGTGACCTTACTTCGAAGTGCAAAACAATTGTCAACTTGGTTAACATATGATATTGTCGATTTGCATTGTTTCCTCGGTTAACCTTGCATAACGATTACCGACTAGTAACCCATTCTCAGTCTTACTTTAACTAACTTTATAACATTGTTAGCTCATGGAATATAAACCATAATGCATCTTCATTCATGCTGATTTGGTATTAATACATCATATATGAGGAACTAAAAAAAAAAATATGATCTTTTAAAATATTAGTCCCGTACATACCTTTGTCACCTTAAGTGGAGTTACCGATGTCACCCAGTCCAGTGGATGAGGTTTCACCGATGGTGTTACTTGATTTAGCAGTCTCTGTTGTTGACTTCTTCCACATAGTATTTCTCATCTTCATGATATCTGCAATGGTGTATCCACTCTCGAATACATGATCTTCATCTGGTGCACATTCTTTACAATCTTTTCTTACATGATCAACTTTGTGATAGTGCATAGAGGCCATTGGGGTACTTGCTCAATATCTAGAATTTCTTATCCAATGTGCCCTATAATAATTAGCAGCTATATGTCCATACCAACCACATGCAATACAACTAGTCCATGTATTATAATCCCATACATAAGAGTTACCTTGTCTTTTCGGTTGATATGGCTTCTTTTGAGTTTGCTGCTTAGGAGTCCAAACTTGTTTCATCTTTGCTTTGCATTCACTTGCAGTATGTCCAAGTTTGTTACAAGTGTAACATATCTTACCACTAGTGGTCTTTTCAACTTTGTCCTTTTGCCTAGATCTGCATTCATGTGCTTGATGCCCATACTTTCCATAGTAATAACAGTAACCATTAAATCTTGTAGTTATAGTAGGTGGTTTACCTTGAGCTTAACTTCTGCATACATTTGAAGTGTGTCCAGGTTTTCCACAGTGATAACAAGTAAGTATTTTGGATTTCTGACCTTGATTGGTGTTGGCCTCTTATTTTGATGATTCACCTTTACTAGTGTAACCTATACTAGCTCTACTTCCAAATCTTCTCTGATTATCCAAGAAATCATCAATCTTCTTGGAACTTTCTTTAGCCAATCTTTTCATCTCATTGTGTTGTTGTTGATTTTTCAGGTCATTTCTCAATTTTTCATTTTCTTCTCTCAATCTTGCAACATCTTCTAGATTCCTTGATAATTCACCATTGATTCGGTTTACTTCTTGATTTGCAATTAGTACCTAATTTGACACTTGAAAGTGATGATCAGTAAGCCTTTGTATTTCACTTTCTTTAGTTTGTAGTTGTTCAGTCATCAGTCTTCTATCTTCAATGGCTAGGTTTTGGTCTTGTTCAGCTTGTCTTGCATTGTTCATTATCTCCACCATTCTTACCATTTGTGATTCTTGTCCAATCTGAAGTTCTTTTACCTGATTAGATAGATGTTGATTCCTTTAAAATAAATCATTGATTGTACTTTCAAATCCATCAGAGATGCTTCCCGAGCTAGATCCAATATTATCAAATGCATCTTCAAAAGGTTCTTCATGATAACCAATTTCATTCTGAGCAATTGCAATATTCTTTCTTTGTACCAGTAATTTCTTCAATTCAGCCTTGGCATTCTTATACTGTTCTACAAACATCTGTAGTTGTAGTTTCTGATTCTCAATAGATTTTTCAAGTTTGTACCTCTCCATGATTTAGATCTTTACCCTTCAGTGGTTAAACTATTCAACAAGAGAACTGCGCTCTAATACCAATTGTTGGAAATAGGAGAGATAAATACTGGGAGGGGAGGGGTGAATCAGTATCTACTAAAAACTTTTACTTAGATCCCTTCAATACTGAATATGTAAACTGTATGTACTGATCAAAATAACTTGCATGAAACAATTACATAGATAACTTATGAAAGTAAATAAACATAAACTCATCAATGTAATCACATAACACAAGTATTTTGGTAACGTAGAAACCCTTGTAAGAAGGTAAAAACTGCGGTGGGGATGACACCCACAAATTCTTCACTGCTGTAGATAGAAAAGTGTTTGCCTATTAAGGCTACAATTGTGATCACTTCTGGTGATCTTACCCTATTAGGATTAATGTGTTAGATTAGCTAGATCTACCTAGTTATAGGATTTAGCAACACAATTAAGTATGCACTCGGTTAAGAGATTTACAATAGGACTGTTAAATCCACTCGGTTAGGAGAATTTGATAACTCTATTACAATTGTTAGAAAGCAATAGAAAAGTGTATCTACTCTGATTGACAACTATATTTGTCTGATATAGATCATCTAAATACTATTTATATATCACCTTGCATGTGTAGATCTTCTGCTCTGTGATGCTCGGTTGCCTAGTCAGTTCTGAATACTTTCTCTGAATATAATTCTGCTTAGTTTTGTCTGATAACCTTTAGACTTGAATTAGGCAATAGCTTCAAGTGCATACAACAACATTCAACCACCTAAAATGATACAAACACACTAAATTTATAGTGTTCTAGTTTTGCCGCTTAAGCAAAAATTAGGTTAAGGAAAATTTATAACCGTAACATCTACAATGTACAAAAATAGTTAAGATCAAATCTTTACATTGAGATTCTCATCACATTTAATGAGTATCTGTACATTATATGCTTCCTTGATCTTGCTTACATGTGTGTCAATCTGTTGTAACCATTTGTCTTGAAAATTGTGCCTTCATTGATTCTTAGACCATTTCTATTTCCCTCGATAAATGCTTGTCTAGATTGCTTAGTGTTGTCTGGAAGACTCGGTGTATACTGACCATCGGTGTCGGTGTGTATCATGCTTGGTAGACTGTTTGATGCTTCGATGATTAATGTTAACCGACTGTTCTGTGAAGCATTATCGACTTCCATGTCTCCTTGTATTTACCAACCAGTGCAGTATAGATAACCGACTAATGATTTTGATACTAAGTGACAATAAATGCTCAATAGAGATAACATAACATGCTCAAATTTTGAGTGTAAGTATCTTCATTTTCTCA